>CM034358.1:32293301-32318562 GCA_019925275.1 Mytilus edulis | reverse complement strand
CTCCGTCATTGTCGTTATAAAATCCCCCTCAAATCTTTTTCCTCATCACTGTCATCCCCTCCCCTCCATCTTCTAAGGGACCCCCTTCCTCCTCATCATCGTCAAAAATTTAAACGGTAAATCTGCCATACCGGGTAAGATAGAATTTAAAATTTTTTTCACTGCTGTTATCAAACATATGCATTGTATTTGTTATGATTTCAACTATTTTTATTTTTATTTTTTTTTTAAAATTTGCAATTTTTTGACATGTTTTTGAGTAATTTTTTATTTCTACTTAAATTATTTCAAAGGGTTTAAAAACTCAAATTTTATTTAGAAAGCAATTGAAATGAATTAGATTTCCCCTTTTTTTTGTTCGGCCCTTTACACATAAAATTCCCTTTTGGGGGTTTGTATATATTCAATGAAAGTTTTTTCATATTTAATGGGGATACTTTTTAAGGAAAAAATTATTTTGTGAAGGATTTATTTTCTATAATATCACAACTAAAATGAAGGATCATGGGGGATTAAACCAGAGAAAAAAAAATTAAATATACACTCTGAAATTAATATAAAAAAAAAAAATTGCATTGGCCCTCCAAAAAATTTTTTAAAGCCATTGCATGAATTTAATTTGGGGGGGGCCAGTTAAGTTATCATATTAAAAAGTTTCATGGTATACCTACACATACTTTGAAAGCTATTTTATTTTTTTATATATAACTGTATTATCGCTATTTTGTGCAATTTTTTTCCCTTTTATCTTTTTTTGTGATAATTTTTCATATCAAGGGTTTTTTTTTTTCGCTTGAGATGGAAAAAAAATTTTCACTGAAATAAGGAGGCCCTGTGGCGTTGCTAACGAAATTGACAACGTCGTCATTTGGTCATTTTAGGTAAAATAGCGATAAACAGATTTTATTGGTCATCTCAACTCGATTGCTTTTCTCACTTTCGCTGTTCCAGCTCAAGCGAGAAATTCAATCGCGTTGAGATAATCAACGATAATCTATAATTAGTACAATTTTTCATTTGTATACCTTCATGGAAATAGGACTTGTCTGTTCTTTTCTTGGCCGGTTTTCCAAACTGTGTGGGGAAATCGGCCAAATTTATTTCAGGTTTGTCCGATGTTTCACTTTTAGGAGGACCTTCAGGTCTGTCCTCAGTCTGTTGGTCCTCTTCACCTTTAGAGGCTGCAGCTGCTGCTGCGGCTCCATGACCTTCCCTGAAAAGAGGAGCAGACATGAACATAAATACAAATGTACATCACAAATTATTTAAAATCAATTAAAATTGTCTGAATGGGTTTGTTCTGCATATCATGACATGAAATCAATAAAACACATGTTTATCGAACATGAAGAAAAATGTTAACCTTCAAGTTTTAACTTGTTTCTGTTTATCATTGCTCTTCTTAATTGGGTGCAGCAAAATTATTCTAAAGTCACGATTTGGGAGAATAACTTCTATCTGTGTATCATTGCTCTTCTTAATTGAGTGCAGCAAAATTATTCTAAAGACACAATTTGGGAGAATAACTTCTATACCATAATATAATTAGACAGCGGTTTTCTGTTTTAAATGATTTTACACTAGTTTTTTGGGGCCCTTTAAAGCTTGCTGTTCCAAACTTCCGTGTTGATGACCTTACTTGACCTATAATGGTTTACTGTAATAAATTGTGAATTGGATGAAGAGTTGTCTCATAAGCATGATTAGCACTAATAACCCATCTTCCTATATATATATGTGTAATACTAAAATTAATTTGTACTTTTTCATTGATAAAAGATGTATTTCCTTATCTCTATATTAAGACAATCTGATGTGTAGTCATTGATAGTAATCTAAATATACTACTTCTACATACATGTACATGTAACATGTGTAAAGTCAATTCCTAAATGGATTGAAAAAATTCACAAGCTATAAAAAGCCATGAAGATTGCAGTTAAATGTACATAGTACATATAAACACACAAATATCATGAAATTATATCCATTGGGAAAAAAATGCATGTCATTCAATTAAAATTTCAATAACTTTCAATTCATTCAAAAACAAATGGACAATCACCAAAATCACTGCTACCCAACAACTTGAATAAATAGTGATAAATCAATAAATAAATATGTAAAAGGTACATTTACAATCTTTTTGTCCTTATAAATTCCAATCACTTACAAAGTAGCCATTAGTACTTCCAATCAAACGAGAATTTTACCATCTGTTCAACAATCCACACATGGTACACAATGTAAGTACATTTATCTAATTTAGGCTACATAACCAAACATCAATAGGTCACACAAATTACTATCAGGAATTAATTTCGTATAATAAACCATCATCAGAGTGTAATTTTATATAAATGTAGATTTTCAAATCATATCCAGGAAATAATCACTTAAAACTGAAATCAATATTTAAACTGATATATACATGTGCTGGTACTACATGTATACAAGGTCAGCTATTACAATATTCCTGGTTCCTGTATCTGACCTATTTTAATTTTATTCTCTATAACAGGTTAGTTGAATGTTTTATCTTTGAATTTATAATATAAGGGCTGTTCCAGAAAATATTACACAATGTTACATATGTATTTATGACACTAGTACCCTGGCAATGCCTGGGACACACATTAATAACCCTATCACCTATATAAGTTCATTCAATTTTGAAACAATTATCTACAGAATTTGAATTATTTAAAGACCAACAAATTCACAATCATGGAAATACAAAAAAAAATGTACTTGTTTTTAAACTTAAGCTTGTACATATGTACATGTACATGATACATTTGTATATATATTATAATTTAAATTATAAAATAAAGGCCCTAGATTTATATTTCACCTACCAAAGATACAGATTATGCATAATATGATTAAGAAATGAACATGATGAAACTAAGAAATGTGTGTCAGATTATACACTTGACTTAAATTATCTTCTTTGACATCAATAAATCATGTTTATTTGTCTCTAAATTAGTCTCAACATTTTGCCAAAAAATTCCAGACGATCAGGATTCACACGTTAGACAGCTGACGATCAGTCCAGGATCAGAATACATCTTTTATATTACCCACAAAAAACATGGCAAAAACAGGTTATCTTTCTTAGTAAAACACCAGCATGAAAGTGTTAATATGTTACATTGGGCTTAGAACTGTTAGTTGAAAACTGTTAAAATCCAATAAAAGGACTAGGTCCGGTAAGGACTCATTTTGGCCTCAAATTTCAGTTTCATCTGACGAAAGATTTTGACCACTTTTTAAACACTTAAGTGTCTATTTCACTTGATTCAATTAGTTTTTGTAAAAGATTTTAACTGTTTTAGTCATTAAAAACGATCCGATTCAAGCTCAAATATGAAAAATCTCTCAAATTTGCCAAAAAACGTCACTTTTCAGATGTTTTTTGTCCAAAATGAAAGTGGCCGCATCCGTGTTCATCCAAAACCTTTATATATGTTATGTATTTTCATAAAATACAACTTACTTTTCAATATTAAGGATGAACACAAATGCGGCCACTTTCGTTTTACACGGAAACCGTCTAAAATTTAACTAAAATGATAGAATTTTGAAGATTTCAGTAATTTAGCATGACTTTATGGTGCTACAACCCGATATATGTGCATTGTATTGTAAAAAAACAGCCAATATTTATGTAGCAGAAGCATTCAACTGTCCAATAAATAACCAAAAGTTTACATTTTAAAATTTTTGTAAAACTGTTATATTTTGGGGCCAAAAAGGGGTCTTACCGGACCTACTCCTTTACAGATGTTAAGTAAATTTGAACAAGGGAACATTTTTAGTAGAATATGGAGGAATTGAACCCATCTTTAGTGGCAGATCCAGATATTTCATTCAAGGGGGAGCCATCTCACTGCTGTAGGAGAGGGCCCACTCCAGTCATGCTTCACTAGCATAAAAAGATATTGAATTAACATTTCCTACTTTTTTTCACATTCATTGACATTATGATAATATCTCTAATAATCTTGTCTCAGTTTCATGTAGATGCTTGACCTTTTCATATTTGTACAACATGGGTCTTGAAGTTAATCAATTTGGGGTGAAATATAAATTTAAAGAAGAATAGTTATCATGATTATAGCTGCATTTTCATTCTAGTCAAACATTTTTGCTTTACATTTTAAATATCAAAGGAGACAACCCATGAAGCCATAAAACATTCATTTGAAACGTTACCTATAAAAGCGAACTAGCATCACCTGCATACATGTACAGTGTAACCTGTGTTGTCCGACACACTAGGGGACCAGAAAAAAAATGTCTGATTAAGCAGGGTGTCTCAGGTTTTTTTCTGTCAGGATAGGGATATTTTGGGACCATGAAAATGTGTCGATTACAGCAGGATGTTGGAATACTCAGGTGTCGGACTAGGCAGGTTACACTGTATTCAATTTTATTTCTTTCAGATAACCTTGATCTACAGAACAAAATCCATTTTCTGTTTGGGGATTACCAGATGGACATAGTATATACTGGAAAATAGCTCTTAAGTGTATTCAAAGCATATATACATTATATTAACACCACCACATTCTAGATCTGTTGTCTGTAAATGAACCTATTCCAAGTCAGAAAATACAGTGCTTGCAGTGTGTTGCAGGATATTATATATATTGTATTATCTTTAGATTCATTTATTGCTTTGTACATACAATGTATATGTGATCAAACTTCTATTTCTTCAAGTGGGATACATGAAAATACTGGGGCCAACAAGTAGGCCACCCAATGACCCATTACTGAATGTTTCATGTTGACTATCCATACTTTAAAGAGTTGGGTATACATGTACATTTTAGATAGTAATTAAGTTCCTGCATGTTTAGTTTATTTGCCATTTGTTAGAGGTACATGTACACAGGGAGGGTTGAGATCTCACAATATAAGTTTTAACCCCACATCATGTTCATGCCTTTGACTGTCACAAGTCAGGAGCCTCTGGCTTTTGATAGCTTTTAATTTTTATCATTTTAGTTCATTTGTATTTGGAGTTTGGGTGTGATGTCCATTTTCATTTCAGGGACAGCTGAAGCCCAATTGGTGGCCTTGGGCTGTTCTCAGGTCTCTGATCCACTTCTTCTTCTGATTAATATGGAAGTTGCGGTCTTTTTGACACATTCAGAGGTCATTGAGGTAGATTTTAACAAGAATGTGTCCAAAGTACATGGATGCTTCACTCGCATTATCATTTTCCATGTTCAATGGACCGTGAAAATGGGTAAAAAATATAATTAGGCATTAAAATTAGAAAGATCATATCATAGGGAACATTTGTACTAAGTTTCAAGTTGATTGGACTTCAACTTCATCAAAAACTACCTTGACCAAAAACTTTAACCTGAAACTCGCACTTTCATTTTCTATGTTCAGTGGACCGTGAAATTGGGGTCAAAAGTTTAATTTGTCTTTAAAATTAGAAAGATCATATCATAAGAACATAGGTACTAGGTTTCAAGTTGATTAGACTTCAGCTTCATCAAAAACTACCTTGACCCAAAACTTTAACCTGAAGCGGGACAGACGGAAGGACGAACAGACGGACAAACGGAGGCACAACCCAGAAAACAAAATGCCCCTCTACTATCGTAGGTGGGGCATAAAAAGAGGGGGGGATTTTGGTTGATTTGGGAAATCACTGAAGCATGCATTTATACTGCCTTTAATGGAAAAATGCTGGAATTGGCCCCCTCTTAGTCAGTCAGCCAATTATGAAATCTCTGGATCTGCCACTGACATTTCCCATTTCCTTTCTCAGTTTTGTTGCAGTAAGTACGTGTACCAGGAGTTAACCCTCTTGTTGCTGGAGGGACACATGTGTCCACACTGACTGTAGACTAGAGGGACACATGTCGATGTTTTAATTTATGCAAGCTAAGCTTCCTCTCATTGCTGTATCTTTTTTCAAATAAAAGACAAAAGAAAATGTGTAATTTTTTCTTCAATGGGTCCCAGATGCAATGCTTATCATGGCATCATATTTTTAAAGACATCATTGTTGGACATCTGCGTCACAGACGTCAAGCAGTCATAATATCTGGCAAACGAAATGAAACATTGAAAAACAACTGCCAGCAAGAGGGTTAAATGCTCCTAGGCTGCTCCATTTACAATTATCTTGTGAATCTTGTGAAGTGTAACCCCAAGGGAAGTAGATGTATCAGAATGTTACATTATCAATACAAATTAAATTGGTTTTGCCTTTTTTTTGGGGTCTACTATTGCGAACAATTAACAGCTTAACACATGTAACAGTAAATAACAAACCTGCTCCAATCCCTTTGCATAATGCACAAAATTAATGAGAACCTCTACAATGTCAAATTTTGAAGAGTATTTGCAGAAAAATGAGGGGGTTTATCCATGCCTCCCTTCTGTTGATGTAAAGATACAGTATTTTAGGCAACCAGTAGGTACTGTGATATGATAGCTTAATTTAGTTTATTTCTAGATTATAGGACCATTTCTAAATGTCAATAACTTACTCAGTTGGGTCGGCCGGGTCATATTCTTCCATTGTGTGTTGTGAATTTTAGTATGGCCGCATGGTCTAACTTGTCTACACTTCCAAGAAGCCGTTCGTTGTTTTAAAATGGGGTAAAAGTGTAGTTTTGTAGACAAGCAAATAAAAATGCTTGCAACTTTTCTTTTTATGATAAGTGTTACGCTAATACAAGCGATTTAAACTTGGATAACGCTTTCTAGTTTCGTTTCTTCGTGCGGAAATCAGCATTGGTAAGAGGCTTGTTACAAAATCTGGGAGTAAACCGGAAGTTCGATTTACATTTTAATAAATAAAATTTGTTCAGCCTTTATTAACTTTAATGTATATGTACATTTTAAGATTGAACATTTGATTATCATTTATTCTCAAGCTTGGCATTACAATGCAAAGTATATGGATGCCTTTTATTAAAAGCAGATAATCCAACATAATTATGTTTGCGTTAAGGAAACCCTTTAGTGAACCTCAAATGTTAGTTGAACTTTGCATTATCCGGGCATTTTTTACTATTTCTACCTACAAATCTACTTTAAACCAATTTTTAATGTGTAACAATGATATGAAAGTATTATTTTATAAAATATTTCGAGGAAAAAAAGATTTGGCTCTATGTCTTGTGATTTTAATGACGACAAATAGAAAAACACCACTTGGCATTGGATATCACTAATACCAACAACTACTTTTACAAGCCAACATAGCACGACGGACAACAAAACACAGGCTGAAACATATAACATTTATTTCTATTACCATTATTATGCATATATTGGATATAACATACAAGACAACTACAAACATCCAATTTGGAGAGCTTTCAAACGGATTATATTAAAAATCACATCAAACAAAAAATAGACATTCACACTTACAATCAAACATGGAAAGAAGGTGTTTTCATTTTTATATCATCATGCACTCATAAAAAAAAGCTGAGGTAATGAATAAACACAGAGATTAATGAGTGAAAAAAAATGAAATAAGCAAGTGTTAAGTTTTTAAACATGCACAAGATAGGAATGCTTTGACGTGGTTTACATATCAACATTTAATTTCTAAATGTTTGTCATTTTTTTTATTTTTTTTTTATTTTTATCCAGGGCCGGGATATATTATATCCCATGTTTCTATCTAAATCTTAATTTTCAAATTTTACAGATTTTATTAAAATTTAAAATTGGACATTTTTAATTATCTTTTTTACTAATTTTATAAAATAAAAAATCCTAATAATTGGAAGAAATCTGTTTACACAAACAAAAAAATGCGCCCTTTTGCGCCACAACTTTTTTTTATCCAATGATACGTTACCCTACTAAAGGCATAGTCACTGTATAAAAAGAGAAGTAAAAATCGTCATTTAAGGGCAATAATTCTAATAATTTGTCGACTCACGATTTTCGTGTATTGATAAAGATATTGTCACGGCCTGATTATTTTAACTGACAAGGTTTCTCTCTATCTATAACAGTTTTCAAGGTTAAAGACAAAAATGGAAAAAAAATCATCATGTAAAGACAATTACTTCTATATGATGTCGTAAGACAGTTTTGACGTAAATGAACTATAGGTAGATTTCAACAGGTGAACAATTCTGTTTTGTCATAATTTCTCTCATACCAAAATATCGAGGTCCAATTTGTCAGCCGTCATGGGGTTAAAAAGACAATTAGAAAAAAATCATCTTTATATATATAGTTAATATAGGACAATGGTGTTGATTAAAACTTACACCACAACAGACACTCAGTTTGGTTTTCACATAAATAATACTGACAATAATTAAGAATTTTGTCACATTGTTCCCTATTGTAGTATTTTAATCAGTCTGACTTTCTAAGATGCGATAATACGAATACTTAAAATGTGGACTCATAAAAATAAGGGTATAGGTACAGGTTTTAATTTGTTAGCCGGCATGACGTAAAACAGCAAATCAAAGAATTCAACTTTATTTATAACTAATATAGAACAATGCTGTTGATTAAAAAAATACTCCATTTTGGGCCCTTTTCTTTTCTAAATGATTAATATTACCAATAATTGATAGGTTCCAGGTCGACGGGTTCATACAGAAAGATTTCGAAAGCAGAGAAAACTGTGCATCTTATAATCGGCAGGACTTTATCAGATGACAATACCAAAACACGGGTGTGTTCTAGTTGAATTTAAATCTCCGCATTCGCTCAGTGCGAGACTAGTTTCATATTAATTAGATTGAATTTTCTCTAATTATAGCGGTTTTCAAGAAAAAAAGACAAAAATAGCTTTAAAAATAAATATATGTTAAAAGTATTTTTTTTATTGGAAACTTTTTAAAACTAGATAGTACCCTTTCAATAATGATAGCATCTAAGTTTGGTAACATTGGCCAAAAATATCGGAGAAGAATGATACATTAAGTCTTACGAAGACAACCACAAACGCCAAGTGATGAGAAAAGCTCAAGTATCCATTTGGATCAGGTAAGATAAAATTGAGAAGGTGAGATAAAATTGAGAAGGTGAGATAAAATTGAGAAGGTGAGATAAAATTAAGAATGCGAGCGTTAATGATAGCTTGTAAATAAGTAATGGTGCTCCCCTTGGAGCATACAATGATAATTACCAATTGCAATTCACCAAATTTCGAAAGACAAAATGAAGTAGTAAACATCATCTCGATTAAATATAAATCAACAGCAACTTGAAGTCTTCTACATGTAAAATATAAAAGCATATGAACAAAAAGGAATTGGAAACCTTTAACGACTTTTGCATGGTTCGATGTTAGTATTTAAAGGAAAAGAAAGGACAAGGTGAATAAATTCATGGCACAAAATAAGAACATGTTCTCAAGTGAAATAAAAAAAATAAAAAGTGGCTGTACTCCTGTTCTTCAACTCAAAGTCACAGTGAGGCCTTTTACACGAAACAAACTGGCATATCTCACTGCAAACCTCCCCTATTTACTAGACCATTTCACACGTCAAAACACACACAACCAAAACAACCACAATGCTGGTACCGGCAACATGATGCATATATATACTTACATTGAGAAGGAAATCAAGTATGACAAATAATTTGGAAAGCCAGGTCAAAATGTCACGTTTCAAATTGCTATCATTGAACCAGTACCGAAACTAGATCAAGGCGAACTATATGTTACATCAATAAGTTCTACTATCTTTGGACTCTTGGTTCCACACATTACTTTATGAAAAGTATAGACAAAATTGGACCATGATCATTGCGCTTGTTTTCATGCACGTAGTTTGCGTTTTTGCAAACAACCAGGACAGCAGACTGGATGAACTCGAGAATCTTTTGAAACAACAGATGTTTAAACTAACAGAACAGGAGCTTAGAATTGAAAATCTAGAAAGGATAAAGAATGATCAGAAATCTGAAATTGAGCTATTGAAACACAGGGATTGTAACCAAACTAAGGAAATAACATTTCTAAAGCAAAATATGGTAAATTGTTTAAGAGATGAGGACAGTCTAAGTGGTGATAATTCTGAAAATGGAGAACACAGTATAAAAGGTAGATGTTATATACAAGTCATGTAATATATATATATAAAAAAAAAGAAGATGTGGTATGATTGCCAATGGGACAACTCACCACAAGAGACCAAATGACACAGAAATTAACAAGTATAGGACACCGTACGGCATTCAACGATGAGCAAATCTCATACCGCATAGTCAGCTTAATATTCTAGTCTTTATACGATAATTATCTTTAACTAGTAACTGGTACATAAAATGCAAAGGATATTGTTAATTTTAACAATTTAGAAATGTTAATGAAACAGTTAGAGTCGATCTCCCCTGAATTTGTGCAACACAAGGTCCTTTTAAACAAATATTCCAATATTTTTATACAAGTCCCATGCATGTTCTTTCATGTACCTACAGTATCATGGCTCATTAATTTTTAAAAGCTTGACAAAACAACATTAAGCCTTAAAGAGATCCCAACACTTTTACTTGACGCATTTAGCCAAACTTATAGAGATATCCCTTCAAATATTTTTCAAAATGACATTCTAACCCAAAACCACAGTTATATTTCGAGAAACGTTATATATATAATGCTAATGAAATAACTAACCGCAAGAGACCACACGATAAAAAGGTATAAACAAATCTAGTCTCTGCTTCACTTGACTGTAAAATAAGCAACAGCGTGCATATATACCGTTAACTATAAAAGGCATGATAACAATGTGAAACAACTCAAAATAGAAACTAACAGTTGAGATATACATTTAAAAAAAAGAGCAAACATTAGATATGACAGATAGCAATAAATGACACCAGATGGAAATACTGGTTATCGAGAATTGATAATTGCGTTCAAAAGAACTATGATAGGCCACTGCAGAGGATTCAATATTTAGCAATATTAATCTTAGCCGTGTATTCCATAAGGAAAGCTAAAATAGGACCCAGCCTTGACAAACATCTTCTACTCTAGGAGTTGCACAAAATGTTTTTCTCGAAGAGTAACACACAATGTTTTTCCATAAAAATCAGAAGTATTTTGAATAGTAAAATCATGTTTTGTAATTATTCCTGGTCCGTCGATAAACTGACCAAAATTTCTGTTGAATAATGGTAAAAGTTCCAGATTTCTGTATTTTATTTTTTAGGCCATTTTTCTGTATTCTTTACATTTTGATATATTCTGCACTCTTTGTCCATTATTATCTTTTCTAACAACATACGCCCCACTAAAACACACATGTTCTATGATTTCAGAAAACGCAGTCGAGAAAAATATCCTACCAAGAGCTTTTGGTCAAGTTGTTGCTTTCTATGCATACATGAGTAAACCACAAGGGAACCCCGGAGCTCGCCACACTCTTGCCTTTGATGTGTTGAGGACTAACATATATAGGGGTTATAACGGAGCTACGGGCATCTTTACAGTACCGACTAGTGGCGTTTACGTCTTTACGTTTACCGTCCGTGTGATATGCAATTCTCATTTTTCAGTCGAGATCGTGCAAAATGGCATTGTGCAAGGTGCGGTCGTTGTTGACACAATAAGCCAGGATGCAGTCTGCAGCAGTGCCCACAGTACGGGAACTATTGTTACGCCTACTCTTAGAGGTGATACAGTGCTGATAAGAACTCATTCAACAAATCAGCCGTTTGGTGGTATACAGAGCAACGACCAAGGACGTTCTTCGTTTGCTGGATGGCTTATTGGCTAAAATCAAATTAAATTAATAAATCATTTAGTAATAACATGGCTTTTATGTTGACATGTACAATCAATTTTGCGAGGTCACATGCTATTTACCCTTCCGGAGCACCTGAGATCACCCCACATTTTTAGTGGGGTACGTGTTGCTTAATCCTCAGTTTTCTATGTTGTGTCTTGTGTACTATTATTTGTCCGTTTGTCTTTTTAATTTTTAGCCATAGCGTTTTCAGTTTATTTTTAATCTATGAGTTTGACTCTCCCTCTGGCATCTTTCGCCCCTCTTTTAAATAACTCTTTGCCCAAAGGCTAACACAATCAAGGGTACAATGCCAAACTATAAGTATCGACAGATTGTAGTACCGTGAAGTTGCATATGTGTGATATTCATAATGGTTTTAATTTATTGATAACACAATCAATATTTACACCAACAAAAACAATATTCAAATATTGAAATACAATGTTGAAACGTTACCTTTTAGAATAGCTTTATTAGAATTAAATGTGCGTATTGTTATACGTTTACTTTTCTACATTGGCTAAAGGTATTGGGGGAGGGTTGAGATCTCATAAACATGTTTAACCCAGCCGCATTTTTGCGCCTATCCCAAGCCAGGAGCCTCTGGCCTTTGTTAGTCTTGTATTATTTTAATTTGAGTTTCTAATGTACAATTGGAAATTATTATGGCGTCCATTATCACTGATGAACTAGTGTATATTTGTTTAGGGGCCAGCTGAAGGACGCCTCCGGGTGCGGAAATTTCTCACTACATTGCAATTGAAGACCTGTTGGTGACCTTTTGCTGTTGGTTTTTTCTATGGTCGGGTTGTTGTCTCTTTGACACATTCCCTATTTACATTCTCAATTTTATTATATAAAGGATTGATTCAAGTTTACCTGGACCGTATCTAAATTTCAGAGCTCGGTTTAGACATCACCGTAAAATTTATGATGTGCTATTTCATTTGAAATAAGTTTTCGACAGGTACAGCCAAAATTACAGATCAAATCTTAGTGAAAGTTATGAGTAATGTGTGGTAACGAAATCCCTGGCTCAATAATAAACTAGACAAACATAGATAACGCTCATTCAAATCCAAAAGGTCAGTGCAGACACGAGCATAGTGAACGAGATGGGATATATTCTTAGTTACATATACGATATATTTTAAAGCGGGTCAGTAAATTTCCTAAGGGGTGAGAGTTAAGTGCGAACCCCATTTGAAATTAACTAACCCCTTAAAATAGTATTAGGCCACTAGCGCACTATGTAACGAATTTATCTTACCGACTATCTTTTTTTGTTGTTGAAGTGTATATTGATAAAACGCCTACACTTGCGTTAAATTTCCTTATGTATTTCATTTGCCGCAGAATAAGTATACTTGTGCGAAGAAGGAAGTTTTTTACGCCGGAAAGAAAGTAAGCTTAGACTTTCCCTTTATATTTTTTTTCCGAAGAAAACAAGTGGTCACTGTCGATATCGTGTAAGCTGTTCGTAAGTAAAAAATATCTTTTATACTCTTTTAGGTAAGAATACACCGTCTCTGGATACATATACGCATACATTGATTCATTTTTTCGGGAAGGGGGGAGATTTGAGTATCACATTGTAATTTTCAATGTTTTTGTTGTTTTGCTTTTTACAATTAAAGTTAAATTGTTAAGATGAACTACATCTCTCTCTCTCTCGTCTCGAAGCTGTCTTAGGGTGATCTTAGCTAAGACATCCTAAACCTGACGCAAGTTCTTTAAATTTTCAAATATAAACATTGATTTACGGAAAAAATCATGTAAATGTAGTATGTCTTTACTATAAATTATACTAAACGTATTGATTAATATAATGACATAATTGGCAAAATTAATATAAAATATTTATAGATAGTTCATATATGAATTATCTATAAATAAAACACCAAAATACATAGTTTTGTTAAATTTTTAATACAAAATTAAGAAAAAAAGATAGAAATGATGACATTTGTTTGGTACAAGTGAGTTGAATTCAATTTCCACCTATATTGGTTATAAAAGTTTAAAGGATAAAATCGTCCCTTTTTGATATCATCAATACATCGAATTTCATTGTTGACAAATCATGATAACCCTTCAATCTATAAAGATTGCGTTATAAGCAGGAAAAGGAGAAAAGATAATTAAATACTGATAAGATAATTGGCAAAATCAATATAAAAAAAGTATATATATAAATGAATGTCTGACTATGATATCCTAAGACCATCATAAGACACCTCTCGTCTTGTTCTAACTTTGTGACCAACTTTAAGAGATGTCCTAATCTAGAACCACTTTGTGAAACCCACTAAGATATGTCGTAAGACCATTCTAAGACCTCCTGTCTTGGTCCTAAGACAGTTTCGTGAAACTGGGTCTAGATCATTTAAACTATTCATAATGTCTAATAGTAACTAAAATTATTGCAATTTATTGGGTTTTTTTAACAGAATTTTGACGAGTTTATGCATTTAAACAATGAAAATACAGTGTCAGCAGCACAGTAGACAAGTTTTCTAATTTGCATATTTGTTAGTGAAATCTTTGAAATTTAAATTTCCACTTAATTTTTCTGGTTCATTTTTGCTGGGACTATTATACTAGTTAGTACATGTATAATAGTCCCAGATTTTTGTTATATTTGTTTATGGTTGACATGATATAGGCAAAACGTCTTCACTACATCTATGTTTAAAATGGAATAAATATCACGAAAATGGAAGATGCTTATTTCACTCTACTAGTTACAATTCACGCTGAAAGGCAACCCCCCCCCCCCCCCCCCCGCTGAATTTCCAGCAAAAGCATGGTATTTGCATGTATTGTTTAGCTTCAAATGTTTTCACATTCTAATAATAGTGTTTCTTCAATTTTATATTGACCACATTTAATGTTTTAAAAAGGAAGCTGTGTTTCTGCAGATGGCGGGATTTGCTGTTTTGTTAGAAGTACTATTAAGCATAATTATAGAAATTGATGATGTCAAAAACTTCTTTGTACACTAATTACAGAGTTTGACTTAGTTTTTAGTGATTAGAAGCTGTACTAGACACAGAAAGTTTGCTTTTCGCTCCTTTTGTTAACTTTTACTTGAATATCAGGAAGCATATGCTGTCTATCAAAACCCCGCTTTAAATATTTAAAAATGCGTTTAATAAGTGTCTGTTAATCTCTTTGCTAAAAGTTCAAATTGTTAACATACGTGATTTTATTATATAGAACTCAGAATAAACTATAAAGTTGACATCTTGGGGGAAAATATGCATTTATTCGTCCTTGACCTTGATTTGACGGAAATTACACAGTACGAATATTTAACGACCGTGTAAAACAGATAGAGCAGATTTTGCTCTTTCGAATGAAATATTATTGAGCCGTGTGTTAGGTGGGTGCATTAAAATTTAATTATATGGTTAAAATTAAGTCAATCCACTATTAGTGGTGTTGCATTTATAGAATCATATTCAAAACAGTGTGGTCCTGGCCATTGATTGACGACCTAAATTATCCCATTGACTGGGACAGATTAGGTGAACGTTTGTCGGTAACAATCACTGCTCACTATGTACTTGTTAAAGACACTGAATCTGTGGGGTAACCAAAGGTTCTCAACACCTAAATAAAGCAATTCGAAAAACGAATCCGGAATAATACGATGTGTTGATTTATATCAATAATATAAATCAAAACATAAAGGTTATTCCTGAATAATTTTTCGAATTATTTTATTATTAAAGGCGCTAAGAACCTTTGGTGACCCCACAGTTTAAATTCTATAATAAGTAAGTAGTGAGCAATGGTCGTTACAGACAAACGTTCACCTAATCTGCCCCAGTCAATGGGATAATTTAGGTCGTCAATCAATGGCCAGGACCACACTGTTTTGAATATGATTCTAAATCAAAATGAATTTATTCGGTTCTTTGCTAAGTTTGGTCATAACTGTGGTTCATAACAGAAACGGAACAAATCTGCTATTAAAAAGGCACATTTTGTGCCCGCCCACAGGAATACCTACAACCTGTCGATAAATTTTACTGCCAACACGTACACAAATCTGGTCAACGAGAAAATGTAGTGCTATAATCATCCAATCACACTTTTAGTAAGTATATCTAGCATATTTGACTTTCTCATTAGGGAAAAAGGCTTTATATGAGTTCCAGCAAATACATTTTGCCAACAGACATGCTAAACGAAGGATGAAAAAACAAATCAGAATTGTCAACCGAATCAAATGTACGTATTTTTTCTAAAACATCCAAATAACTTTGTACAGCTTTTTTCATATGTTTTGTCTAAAACAAATAACGAAGCGTTCTTTGAAAAAGTCAAAGAACTCGTTTAAAGCACTAAAAATTAATAGAAGAACACTTACTAGTGGCATAGATGAAACGATATATTACGGGTTATTTGTATATTTTAATTTAGGGAATCTATATATAAAAAAAGAAAAAGAAATGCAATACGCGAACCCAAGACCGCTGACTTGTCACCAAAACATTGATGGTATTTTTTGGTAAAACGAATAACCAAAATAATTGACTTTTTAAGAGAATAAGAAAATGATGATGTTAAAACACCTTTATCAAAATATGTAGTTGTGTGTACACGTCAGATGATGTTTAAACACCTTTATCAAAATATGTAGTTGTGTGCACACGTCAGTTGAAAGCAATGTTTGATAGTTGTAAATAGAAATCTACTATTTGAATATGCATTAAAGGCTCGACTATTTTGTTTTTAACGATAACAAATATTTGTATTCACTCATTTGTGGATATATAGATATTTAAGTAGCCCCGATCGCATAATTACCCTCCCCTTTCCGACGGTGCATAGAACAGTCAAACACACGAAAATGTTCTCTCTGCTTAGTTTTCAAATTACCCTTTATTTGTCCTATAAGAATCAAAATAATTCATGCAAGCCAAATGTTTTATGGCCTGTACCGCGATATTCTAATTTTATCTCGAGCGTTGAAATCTGAAGATAAGATATAACCGAAAAGAATTGCAAAAAATAGACAAAAAACCCGAAATTTACAAATATCATGAGAAAACACTTGGGTCCTTTTTCTTTTATGACTCACTTTGTTTGTCTTTTTAGCATTTTATTTATTGGAATCACATTATCTGGTCTAATGTCACACTAGAATTTTCGAGTATGTATAGAAATGTGAGATATTTAGCTTTACTTTTTGTCCCCAACCTTCGGACACTATAAACAAGTCGGGTAAGAATTATTGGCAATATTTTCCTTAAATTTAATTTTGGGTCTTACATCTATCCGTTCTTTGCTAAAACTCGTTAAAATTATTGAATTTTTGGTCCACAACGCTCTTTGTAGTTCTGGTCTTCTTACTTTTGTATTCCAGCGTATGTGATAAGTCTTGCGACAACGCAGTCTGGCGTACAAAAAAAAAACTTATTAGTCTGGTTTTTTTTCTAGGTCCATGTATTGGTCATATAGTTCTTCAAATGTTTTGGTTCTTGTGCACATTTGGCTTTCATATATTCTGCTTTGTGCGTTCATGAAGGTAAATCTAGAAAAGAGCTTCGCACAACTTTTTTGGAATTTTGGGTCCTCAATGCTCATCAACTTTGTATTTGTTTTGGCTTTTTAACTATTTTGATCTGAGCGTCACCGATGAGTCTTATGTAGACGAAGCGCGCGTCTGGCGTATAAAATTATAATCCTGGTACTTTTGATAACTATTTACACCACTGGGTCGATGCCACTGCTGGTGGACGTTTCGTCCCGAGGGTATCACCAACCCAGTAGTCAGCACTTCGGTGTTGACATGAATATCAATTATATGGTAATTTTTATAAATTTTCTGTTTACAAAACTTTGAATTTTTCGAAAAACTAAGGATTTTCTTACCCCAGGAGTAGATTACCTTAGCCGTATTTGGCACAACTTTTTGGAATTTTGGGTCCTCAATGTTCCTCAACTTTGTATTTGTTTTGGCTTTTTTAACTATTTTGATTCGAGCGTCACTGATGAGTCTTATGTAGACGAAACGCGCGTCTGGCGTATAAAATTATAATCCTGGTACTTTTGATAACTATTTACACCACTGGGTCGATGCCACTGTTGGTGGACGTTTCGTCCACGAGGGTATCACCAACCCAGTAGTCAGCACTTCGGTGTTGACATGAATATCAATTATATGGTAATTTTTATAAATTTTCTGTTTACAAAACTTTGAATTTTTCGAAAAACTAAGGATTTTCTTACCCCAGGAGTAGATTACCTTAGCCGTATTTGGCACAACTTTTTGGAATATTGGGTCCTCTATGCTCCTCAACTTTGTATTTGTTTTGGCTTTTTAACTATTTTGATCTGAGCGTCACTGATGAGTCTTATGTAGACGAAACGCGCATCTGGCGTATAAAATTATAATCCTGGTACTTTTGATAACTATTCGAACGCATTAAACCTAAAGTGTTGTTTTCAATTTTTGTGGTTATTTATTTAGAAATTAGTAATATTTTGTCTTGTGTTATAATTTTCAAGCAAAATGATAGTGCTTAAATTTCAAAAACATGACTTTATAAACAAAACAAATATAACTATCCTTAGTGATTAAGATGATATCACAATGTTGACTGCTGTGTCCTTATTTTTGACACGTTTACCTATTGTGTCTGTTTGTTTTGTTCACTCACCGTTTCAATATGATGGTATTTGATGCGACTGTTTTATAAGTGAAATATTTAGCTAGATATCAACAAGGTTCAATCCACCATTTTCTACATAAGAAAATGCATATACCAAGTCAGAAATATGACAGTTGTTATCCATTCGTTTGATGTGTTTGATCTTTTGATTTTGCCATTTAATAAGGGACATTCCTTTTTGAATTTTTCTAGGAGTTCAATATTTTTATGATTTTCCTTTTTGAAAAACATCAAAATGGACGATTATTTTATCTTTAACTACACTGTTTAAGTGAGCACTACAGTCATAATTTTCCGACTCCAACTAACAGTCTTTAAAGATTACATTCACAAACTACTCCATGGAGGTTTTTAAATCTTTAGTAATTTTTTTGGGGCGATTTATCTTAAAATAAAGCGCATTAATTTCCAAACAATTGGTCTTCCAACTTTGATGAAAATGGCACATTCAGGTCAAAGGCAGTAAAATCTGTTTTGTATCACTTTAATCAACCACAAACAAGCTACAAAACCATGTCTCAGATTTTTGATATCTATACTATTAAACGAGAAGACCTCATTTTGGGTGTCGCTTCTCTTCCTTCCACAATAAATCAATCATCATGCCTCTGTATCCTATAGGTAACATGCATAGTCGCATTTGTCATCCATTCTTATGATTATTCAGATTTAGTTCTTTTGGGAGAGAAAAACGACAAAAAAGGAGTCCGGAATTGATTCCGTCATTAGACTGACTTTTAGTCATAGATAAGACTTCCTGTTTGAAACATCCACAAATACAACCAATCGTATGATAGATAACAAAAAAGAAAAATAGATAAGCCAATCAGAGCGTTCTCCATATCATGATGGTTAGATTGCAAGAACCACAACTATTATAACTCCTTTATAGAGAGGACAATTAGTTTTCGTGTTTATGATATCTACATGTAAAGTACGATTATACTTCTTCAATATATAGAGAATCTCTGTACTCTGTCTACTGTTTTTTTTTAAATGTTTACTATTCAAGGGGTCACTCATACCAGTTGCATTTATATTAAAACAAGAAAAACATGTGACACAAGAACATGCAACCAATCGTAGAGCGTTCTCCATTTCATGGTGTTTAGATCGCAAAAATCACATGTATACTACGATTATACTACTTTAATATAGAGAGAAACTCTGTATTCTGTCAGGGAATTTCTCTATATAATTTATTGTTAAAAGGGAAAATAGTGATTTGGCAAAAATGAAATTAAGGTAGAGAGTAGAGGGAGGCAGGACCTTTTTCGGGGCGTCGGGATCGGGTGTTTTTAAGCCCGGGATTTGGGGATTCCTTAGTCGGTATTAGTCATTTATACATGATTCAAATCTAAAAAAAAAGCACCGATGGATTATCATAGTAGCATATTTTTTAGACTAATAATGGTCTGTATATAAGCAGTTACATTTATTTCATGTTTAAAACGGTGCAAATTTTTAATTTGATTTGACTTTTTTTTACCAAAAGAAGCATTGTAGAAAAGGAAAAGAATAATTATGGTCGTAGGCCAGAAACACGAATGTTATTGAATTTAACAAAAAGGAAACAAATGTCGGACTTTGGAAAAAGGGAGATACCTTTTATTTAATTCTCAATACACAATATCTTTTACACGGATTTGGCTATACTTTTTGGACTTTTTGGATTATAGTCCTTTATATTTTATATAAGATTTGGATTTCAAATATTTTGGCCACGAGCATCACTGAAGAGACATGTATTGTTGAAAAGGGCACACAGCAAACAATTGTCCAAACGGATGGAAGTGTAAAAAATGTGGTCAGCTAGGACATAGACAATATGAGTGTGAAGAGCATTCTGATGTTGAAGTTGAGGAAGAAGACAATACATATATGACCAACATGGAGAGTGTCTGCAATCCAGATATTTTCCATGCAAGTGAAAAAGATGTACAGACCAATCAACAAACTGAAGATAATGATGAGTCATTCCAGGATAGTGATGTCGATTCCAAATGCACGACAAAACCTCTCCTGAATACCAAGAGTAGAAGTAGGTCAGAGAGTGACACGGAACATTCGCATTTGAACCTTGGTACTCAGGAAAGTAAGTCCGCTGGAAAAGACAATTCCCAACAGCATAAAGAAAAGCATAAAATAAATAAAAGTGTTGACAGAAGACCAGGTATCTCGAGATATTTGACAGCAAGACCGAGTCATGATCAGAGTGACACTACAAATAGCACACCTAAACAGTCAAAATCAAAGAACATTGAAAAATCTCCAGTAACCCCAACAGAGAATCTGCACGACGCAACACGAGATGAGGCTGCTAAGAAGCCAAAAAAGAGACGCTAATTTAACATCTGTTAATCAAAATACAAAATATAAGACTAGAACTATTTTATTTTAAATTATAAAAAAAACTAAAAAAAAATGCATTTTGTCAATCATATTTTTCACAAAACAGTATGTATAGCACTGATTTCATTTATTTTTAACTGTATATATTATTCGAGATATGTCTCCAAATGTTTGTTATGTGACACAGCTGATGAAGGTTGTCCACTTAAAATATTCAGACTGACAGATAGTCTACTCAATTCCAATAATGAAGATTATAAATGGTCTGTTCTTCATGAAAGTTTTATCCTGAAAAAGAAAAAGAAAAAGACAAATAAAAATAAAAAGTACATTATTGTATGTGTATTTAATAAAGTGGCAAATTGTTTTTATTTTGTACTAGAGAATCTAGATATGTCGATAACAATATTTATGTCATGTTACTATAATATTAAACTAAAGTATTTACCATCTGCTACTAAATATCCTGATCCAGAAAACATATTAATTAATCTTGAAACGTCTCCATCAAAAACGGATGAAATAACCTTGACCATAAATTCTATAAATACTTTAACGTTGAGGTCAAAATATAGAACGTACACAACTAAAAGTAGAGAGCACCTGGACAGCGAAAGTCTAAATCTATTAAAAAACAAACATCAAATGCTTGACGAATATAATCATCACGAGAATAGGTTATCAATGCTAATTATGGAAAAGATCGATAACATAATACAATTTACGGTACGGGAAAATAAACTGCTAAAAATATCGTTCAGGAATACACCGACTATAAACATAGAGATAGTAAACAAACCGGTATTATTTGAGAAAAAAACAAACACAGACCTAAATTCATCGTTTAAATACCCACGATCTGAAAAACCAATCGCAATCAGTGAGGCGTATAAAGGTATTTCTCAGGTAAAACAAATGTTATATCAGTATGTAAACTGTCCTATAAATAAGTCTTTTTGGAAAGAAACAAGACTAAAAGAATTTAGTTTTAAGTCAGTCAAAAGAAATAACAAAATAATAATAAATAAAACCAATACTAAATGCCTCATTATTAATAGTAAGAAAGATAACTCACCATGCTATTGTATGAAATTTAAAATATCCAACTATAAACCACCATGAAAAACTATTTGCACATCTGTACGGTCAATGCTAATGGCCTACAGCAACCTGAAAAAATAAATAAAATAGTAAGTTGGGCAAATCAACAAAAATGTGACATAACTTTTATACAGGAAACTCATTTTACTAAACAAATGCAAGATACTTTGTCTAAAAAACTTGGTAAAAATATTTTCAGAAGTGATGGTACCAGTAATTCACGTGGAGTAGCAATATGGATAAAAGATAGAATTAATTTTAAGGCTATTGATGAGCACAAAGATTCTGATGGTAGAATTATTTTGATTAATATTGAAATAAATGAAAACATTTACACGCTAGTAAATATCTATGCTCCAAATAGATCAAGAGAAAGAAATAGTTTTTTCAAAACAGTTAAATCATATATAAATAAATATGGATTAGGACAAACAATTCTTGGGGGAGATTTTAACGACATCTGGTCATTAATTGATACAAAAAATAAAACTAAATCCTCTAAAAAATTTGATAAACCAGTAACTGGTTTAAAAGGGCTTATAAAATCATGTAAATTGATAGACATTTGGAGAAGTAGAAATAAAAATCTACGGCAATTCACGTGGTGTAGAAAAGATAGATCAGAAGCCACCAGAATTGATTACTTTCTGATTTCAAAAGAAGTACAAAAAAATTGTAAAAGCTGCGATATCAGACCTTTAGTACAGAAAATAACTGACCATAATGCAGTATCATTAAAAATTAATACTGAAAGAGGAAATAAGGGGCGTGGCTACTGGAAATTAAACTCCAGTGTTTTAAATAATGATGACTATGTAAATGAAATAAACAAATTAATAAACAGATATGAAAACGAATCAATTAACTGTGATGATTTAGGGATACTATGGGACAATTTGAAAATAGAGGTAAGAGATGCAAGTTTAGACTATTGTAAAAGAAAAGCCAAATTTAAAAAAGATAAAATAAATATCCTAGAAAAACAACTAAATGATCTCAATTATAAAGCAAATAATTGTACAGATGTAAATCATAAATTACAAAAAGAAATTGAGAATTTGGAAAATGATCTAGATTGTTTATATAAAGACAAAATTAAAGGACAAAAAATAAGATCAAGGGTAAAGTGGTTCGAAGAAGGAGAAAAAAATAGTGCATATTTTTTGGGACTAGAAAAAAGTCGTCAAACAAAAAAGATTATAACTGAACTGTATGATGAAAATGGGATCCCAACAACTGATCAAGATAAAATTCTAAATCTACAAGTGAAATATTACAAAAAACTTTATGAGTCTTCTAATCCTTGTGAAAATAAAGTTAAAACATATATTAATGAAACAAAATTAACAAAAACGCTTAAAGATTCCGATAGTAATCAATGTGAAGGGAAAGTAACAGAAATTGAATGCACTGATGCAATTTTTAAAATGAAGCTTAATAAATCCCCTGGTCTTGATGGACTGACAGTGGAATTTTATAGGCAATTTTGGACAAGCCTAAAACATATTGTTGTCAAAGTATTTAATAATAATTATGAAAAAAAAGAACTTACAAACTCCCAAAAGAAAGGTGCAATTTCACTAATTTTTAAAAAAAATGATCCTCTTTCATTAGATAATTATCGTCCCATAACTTTATTAAACATTGATACTAAACTATTAGCTTATGTATTAGCTCAGAGACTTAAAAAAGTCCTACCATCTATTATTAGTCTAGATCAAACAGGATATGTTAAAAATAGATATATTGGTTTTAACATCAGACAAATTCAAGATATAATAGATTATTCTGAGAAATTTAATATAGAAGGAGCAATCCTTTTCTTAGATTTTAGTAAAGCTTTTGACTCACTAGAATGGACTTTCATGACGGAAACACTGAAACGGTTTGGATTTAAAAGTAGCTTTATCAGATGGGTGGAAACTATGTATAACGACATTAAGGGATGTATCTTAAATAATGGGTGGGTCTCAAGTCCGTTTAAAATATTTCGAGGGATACGACAAGGGTGTCCGATTTCAGCATTACTTTTTGTTATTACGGTAGAATTAATGGCAATAAGACTTAGAAGTAATAAAGATTTTAAAGGTATAAAAATTACATTAGATGGAAAATCTTGTAATTTAAAAATTTGTCAATTAGCTGATGATACAACACTTTTTCTTCAGTCAAGGAAAGAAATAAGTTTAGCGCTCAGTATAATTGAAACATTTGGAAGTTTTTCAGGGCTTAAGCTAAATAGAAATAAAACTGAAGGAATATGGTTAGGACGACTAAAAAGTTCAAAAGATAAATATGAAAATATAAATTGGACGACAAACCAATCAAAAGCCTTGGAATATATTTTGGGTATAACAAAAAAGAGTGTCAAACATTAAATATTGAAAAAGTGTTGGACAAATTAACGAAACTTGTAGAAAGATGGGCAAAAAGAAAGTTAACAATACTTGGAAAAATATTAGTAGTAAAAGCTCTTCTTCTACCAAATATAACCTACATTGCGACTAACAGTATCATTACTAAAGAAAATCTACAAAATATAAATAAAATCCTATATAAATTCATTTGGAACGGAGGAAAAGAAAAAATAAAAAGGTCAATAATAACAAAAAACTTCGCAGAAGGGGGGTTAAAAATGATTGATATAGAATCCTATATAAAATCTATACATTTAAAATGGATTATAAAAATATTAGAATCAGAAAGTGCAAATTGGTCTGTATTATCAAAACTATACCTTAATAAATTTGGAAAAAACCTTCTTATTTTTAAGATGAATGTGAATAACACAAAATTGCTTGATAAAAACATATGGAACAGTACACCAACCTTCTATCAAGAGATGATAAAAACATGGATAAATGTAAATAATTGTAAAAACAATCATCATGATCAAATAAATAATTATTTAGAAATCAGAAAACAAGTTATATGGGGAAACAAATTCATAAAATTTCAAGGAAAATGTCTGTTCTTTGATAACTGGATTGATAGTAACATACTATATATAAATGACATAATAGATAAAAGAGGAAATATATCAGAAGAAATGATTACTTCAAAATTAAGAAATAAAAGGAATTGGATTTCTGAATTCTCAAAACTAAAAAAATCCATACCAAAACAATGGACAGACAAATTAAAATCAGAAGAATCATTCAAAACAAAAGTCCATATCAACCGAACAAAAACTAAACTTAGAGATTGTAATGATGTTCTAACTATTAATGCTAAAAACATATACAACCTAGTATTAAGTGTGTCAAAAACAGAAATACCAGTAGGATTTTTGAAATGGGAAAGAGTCTTAAGCAAAGGGAGACTAATAAATGAATTTAAAGACTCTATTAAATT
>CM034358.1:32244303-32293201 GCA_019925275.1 Mytilus edulis | reverse complement strand
GTTACTCGACCGCCATGGCACTATTACCGTTCAGGAGTTATGGTTCTTGAAAGATGTAATATTTGCAGTGATGATATCAATTTACTCATGAACCATTCAACCAAAGCTTTTCAAATTTGGGAGGTCAAATTTGATATTGACGATTTTAACTTTCATGGCTGGGCGGGCGGGCGGCAGCCACATGTTATCCACGCATTTACACATGAACCGTTCAACCAAAGCTTCTTAAATTTTAATAAGTTGTTACTGACAACAAAATGGAGGTCAAGTTTAATAATGACGATTTTGACTTTTACTGTTCAGGAGTTATGGTTTTTGTAAGATTGAAAAATGGCGTTTCCAGTCGTGTCCGTGTATTTACCCATGAACTGTTCAACCAAAGCGTTTCAAATTTAAATATGTTGTTACTGATGACAAAATGGAGGTCAAGTTCAATAATGACAATTTTGACTTTTACCGTTCAGGAGTTATGGTTCTTGAAATAAAGATGGAAAATTTGTGTTTCCAGTCATGTTGTTGCATTTACTCGTGAACCATTCAACCAAAGCTTTTCAAAATTTAATATGTTGTTACTGATGACAAAATGGAGTTTAAACTTTATATTGACGATTTTCACTTTCACTGATCATTAGTTATGGTCCTTTTGTAAATACATGTATGTAGTTTCTGTTGCAATTGCCCTTCCGTTGTCAAATTTGAAATATTATACCAACTTGGATCGGTTAGGGCATTTTTTATTTTTTTTTTATTTGGGGACTGCTATCCATGCAGTTGTTGTAACATCTCAACTGCCACCACCTTTGGAAATTTAGAGTTGTGTCAGTTCACATTGCAAATAACTATTTATGTTTTGGCATATCTTTGTAGTCTTTGCACCGTGTTTGGAACTTTTAAAATTGTACCAGCGTCTGTGATGTTCGCTTAAATTGTATAAATTTTCAAGATTTTAATATTGTCTCAGATTGAATATATTGACATGATTCATTTGACATCGTGCTATTACCGAAGAAGGATATCTATTATCCGAAATATCTAATATTTGTTCATTTTATAGTTATTTTATGGCGATGTTGTACCCTTTTTGACTTGTTATATAAAAATCAAAGATAAAAACAACGTCACACTTTGTAAACTAATGTTTGACTGAAATACGTTATCTACTCTGTGAAGATAGTTCGCAAAATGTGTTTTATCACGGTCAACTTTAATTTTGTAAGATTACTGAAAGAAAATCAAATATTGAAACCAAAGTAAAAATCGATCCAAATCAATACAAAATGGAGCGTTATCATGCCAAAAAAAGAATGTTGCCCTTAGTGAATGACAACTCACCTCTTTTAGATATGTTATACTTTAACCTTTAAACTTAAAGAAATATCAAAGTATAAATGTTGAGATTATACAGGTTAAATTAAAATATATGTTCCACAACTGGATATACGTTGTAAACTGTGCACATACAGCATAAGTAAAGTATTTTGTCATAAAGTATATTTATGAATATTTATGTTGCATAACGTATTAAATCTTTATACATAAGATTTCATTTTATATCAACTTAGAAGGAACGTGTTGTTTGAAGCGATGGCCCAAATAGCTCTTGATGACGACCTTATCGAAAGAAAATTTACGGACAACTTTACGCATTTACAAGAGAAAATTTCAAGAATAACAGATATAGTGGACATTTTAATTGAAAAACGAGTTATAAATCTCTATGATAGGGCCAAATTTTTGAATGTAAATAAATCACAAAAAGAGAAAGTTCACGATGTTCTCCTGGAAGTTATGACGAAAAAGAAGTTCAACGAATTTATTTTCGCTCTAAGGGTAACTGGCCAATCTACTGTGATAGAGAAATTGACACTAAATAACAGAGGTAACTTGAATGTTTTAATAAGATAAATTAATTTGTTTTTATAACATTAATTGGAGAATAGATCAAAGGTCGGATACGAATAGACACATTTCACATATTTAAATAATATATGAAAGTAAACGCAATATGTTTTTCTGAATAAATTGCTGACATCTATTTATCTTGCTTCGCCTTTTTCAATTGATTTATTATAAACTGTGATTATTCTCTGCTTAAAAAAATACCATTGGAACTGTGCATTGCCAAATATTTGTTATAACAATTTTCCCGTCAAACATGTTTTTTTTTAGCCGTGATATAAATGCACTGTTGATTTCGTTGATGGATTTTTGATTTATTAATTAGTTTGCAAAGTTTTTTTTGTGTAGTATTTACCAGATCAGAATAGGCATATCAAAATCCTAGTGTTCCTATACCAGAATATCGAATGGTCAGTCTGTAAAGAAAGCGTTTTCTTAACTGGTATTCGTTTAAAAAAAAGCATTAATACCTAATAAAGGATCCGAGGGGTTTAGAAAAATGAAAATGCAGAGAGCTACAAAAATTAAACAATTATCTAAAAAAATAAATATTCCAAGCGTTTGGTTCCGAATGATATAGACGCCTGTTTCCATATCTTGTAAAATACGATTCTGCCACACATGTTCAAGAGAGAATATGTTGTCATTTTAAAAGTTTAAAGAAATGAAATTTACTTCATGTACTATTATATCAAAAAATATTTTATTGCAACAATGATGACTTTGCATTTTCTTTTTATCAACAGAGTTTGTTGCATTCATTAGATCTCCAAAACAAGAGGTACGTAACCGTTTTTATAAGATAACTATATTAAATACTGATCTGATAAGACCGTTTAGCTATGAGATAGTACTACGGAAGCCCTGGAGTGCCATGCAAAAAAAAAAAATTACAACTTGTGCGCACAAGTTACTATCTTGTGGTGCCCACGAGTTGTACAACTTGTGCTCAAAGGTTACACGTGATCTTATAGACATGCGCTGTTTTGCTTAAGGGACTACTATATGGAACGCCGAAGCTGCCGAATACGAACATAATATGTTTAAATACATGAATGCACATACTTTTCAATATCTTCACATGTTTTTTCTATGTATACACATACTTTTCATATATATTGGAACTCATACCACATCTTCTCTTTTATATTCATATGCATATATTTTTTTCTATATATGCACATACTTATTCTACATATTATAATGAATGTACAAATGTAGTTGTGCATGTGAAAACTTTTCTCAGTATGAACATAGTTTTTAAAGGTGAGAATTACAATTCATATTATGCTTTTCTGTTGTTGTTTTTTTCAAACTGAACTAAGGGTTCCAATATCATAAAAGAAATGTTTATTTAGAATTTCTTAATGATGTATATTGTTCAATTAAGCAACTTTTGAAATCATTTTTATATGAATGCAATATTATTTTGGTATGTATGATAGTATGGCGCTGTTGTCTTCATCTACAGTCACTTGGTTTTCATGTCAAAACGTTGAAGGAGTCGATTTGTTTGTATTAAATTTTAGCACACGGATTAGTTCCACTAATTGCAAGTTAATTTCAGTGGTTGTTGTCCCAACAATTCAGTAATAACGGGTCAAAAGTTGCAAAAGTGCATTCTTATAAAACTTAATTTAAATTGCCATTTTCTTAACCAATTTTAATGGGTTTTTAATGCCTGTACCAAGTCAGGAATATTACAGTTCTTGTCCATTCGTTTTTGATGCGTTTTGTTATTTGATTTTGCCATGTGATTATGGACTTTCCGAATTGATTTTCCTCTAAGTTCAGTATTTTTATGATTTTACTTTTTTTTCCTTTCAAAGTATTCAGTATAGCCTAAATTCTAAAAATGTGAATTGTTTTCTAATATTATGATGTTATAGAAAGGACCAAAGACGGGGAATTTTTTTAATACCCTTGATCGTCCGTTTTACCATCTGTCCTTCCATCTTTCCATTTTATTTTGCTGCACTGTATTTCAACTTTGCCTTTACTTAATTTGATAAAGCTCATACACAAAGGTAAAAACTATAAAACGCAAAAAGTCACCTGCCGTACTACAGTTCTGCTCCTTTATAACTAGGAGATTTCATTTTTTTTTACACTCTCACCTTAATCTCCAAATGCTGAAAATGTAGACGCAAAACAAGAAATGCAGAGTAAATCAGACAAATCATAATGCAGCACTGCAGCACGTCATATCATATTTGATATTCACACCTTTTTAAAGCTTTTCAAAACGTAAACATTTTATTTTTACGGCGTCGGCGTTGGCTTCGCAATTTATTAGTTTGTGATTAGTTCTAGTTTATGATGAACCCCAAGTGGTGGTTCAATTATATGTTGTATACAATTGTATAAGTATTGGAACATCTCATTTCCATAGATAATATTTGGCCCTGTCCCTTAGGTAATTGTCTATTGACTTTAAAAATTTATTGAAAATTTATTGGCATCACGGACATTGAAACTTTTACATAATTTACAAGTTTATGTTTGTTTAAAGGGAACGACTTATGATAAGTCTATGGTAATTTGTATGTAGTTGTATATTGGCACATCTCATTTCAATGGATATTGTTCAGCCATGTACTTTCAGTCGTGGTTCATCAACTTTGAATATTTCCATAACTTACATGTTAAAGTATTGTTATTTTGGTTTCAACAATTGCATTGTCAAAATTACAAAAAGATGTTACATAACCATATCTGTGGAAGCAGTTTATTTTTATTTTATATATATATATATAATTACTTTCGTATACAAAGAGAAAAATTCAAGAGAGGTACAGTACTCCCACCCGACCTCCAATTTTCAAAAGCTTACAACATGAAAATGAATACATGATTCTATCAATATTTTTGTCTCTTTAAGATATAACCGAAAGTTACTTATCAAATTGATGAAATGGCCCAAGGGCCCAGCTTGATAAAACCATGAATAGTTTGAGCAAGTATGATCCCTTTAAGTACGTTTGACATATCTACATTTGGATTGTGATTAACATTTTGATACTAGTCATCTTTTTTAAGACATCAAGAAATTCAGTGGGCCATTTTTATACACTCTTTATAGAAAAAAATTTACATTGGACAAAGAATTGTGAATCATGAAAATGTGCCATATATAGTTGACCTACTGCGTTATTACATCTGAGAAACGTACATTATTACGTAATTTTAACATTGGTCTCTCATAAAAAGTGAGAAATTTACATGATAAAAAAACTATAATTTTGTTCAACCAGTCGCTGCACCATTTATAATAGGTCAAGACCAAAGAACATATGACAGACGAAAACTTCGAAACATAAGGCTAGTACATACAAAGCTCTGTGACAATTTACATTCACTGTTTATAGATTATTCCAACAGCGACAAAGTGCATTCGGCTCTTACTAATGTTTTTACTAATAAAACAAAAACACCTGTATAAAAAAAGTTTCAATTTTCCAAGTTATAAAGGGCATAATTGTCCAAAAAATTATTGCCCAAATTCTAACTCGGCCTAACTTTGTTTGATTATTAACACTGTGTGTGAATTTCATTAACTTTGGATAAGACAAATTCACGACAAATGCGGAAACCAAACTAAACGCATTAATTTAACTTGTTAACCGTTATCACTGAATAGTTTGGACAAAAACCACTGCGTTCAACATGCCATTAGTGGTAATAATCCTTGTGTTAAAATGTAATACAAACGACTAATACAAAATACAAAGTTATAGCATTAAAACAAGTGACTATATATGAAGACAACAGCGCCATATTATTACCATCATACATGCCAAAATAGTATTGCATTCATATAAAAATGATTTCAAAAGTTGCTTAATTGAACAACACACACCATTAAGAAATTCTTAATAAACATTCCTTTTATGATATTGGAACCCTTAGTTCAGTTTGAAAAAACAACAACAGAAAAGCATAGTATGAATTGTAATTTTCACCTTAAAAAACTATGTTCATACAGAAAAAGGCATTTACATGCAGAACTTCATTTGTACATTCATATGTATAATATGTATGTGCATATATAGAAAAAAAGTATATGCATATGAGGTTAACTATGTGCAAATAGATAAAAAAAAAAAATGCGCATATATGTGCATATATAGAAAAGTATGTGCATATAAGGTAAACGATGTGCATATGTAGAAAAAGTATGTGCATATATATATAAAAAGTAAGTGCATACCAAGTAAACTATGTTCATATATATGAAAAGTATGTGTATACATAGAAAAAAAAATGTACAGATATTGAAAAGTATGTGGATGCATGTATATAAACATATGTTTATATTCGGCAGCTACCGCATTCCATAAAGTAGTCTCTTAAGCAAAACAGTGAATATCTATAAGATCTCGTGCGCACAAGTTGAAATTATTTTTTTTGCATGGCACGCCAGGGTTTCAGTGAGACCTTTAGCATGTTTAGTTTTCTGTAATTTTGAAAAGTATTTACAGATAGAATCAAAATCCGTTTTTATGTAATGATAAAAACACTCTCACTTAATGCCAGGTAAATAAAATTGCTGTCTTGTTTTATGAAAACACAATATATCATAAGTTAGAAGTAACGACAAAAGTAGTTTGACTTTGAAAAAAAACCGTTTAAAATAATAAAACGATAACTTTATTCCAATGTAATTAATTTCGGTTTTGTTTTTACATTTTTCTTATTTTTGTCTTATTTTTATTACCTAAATTGTATTTGAAAACTTTAAAACGGGTGTCATTCTTAACTTTCGATCTTAATGTGTTTTATATTGTAATTGAACCCTTTGTCTGTTGTAATTATTTCCGAACTGTATTTGAAAATTTGAATAATTATATGTATCTGTCCCTAAATCAAGTAAAATTTATTTTTACATCATTGGCAAGACAAAGCCGAATAAAAGTTCTATTAATAGTTTATCGAACTATTTTTAAGGCTGTTAGTACTTCGACAAAAACTGTCAATGAATTGGAAACAGAGTTAAAACAACAAGCACATAAAATTGTCAAACTAAAAGCAGAAAAAGAGAAGCTTCAGGAAGACATAGACCATTTGAAAGATGTTCAACAAGGAGTAAGACGCACGATCGAGGAAAAGATATCCCGCATCGAAATGTTAGAAAAGGAGAACATTGAAAAAAATCAACTCGAAAAAGATGTGCAACAATTACAACATGATTTGAACAGTTCAAATAAAGAAATAAAAATGAAAACAGAATATATAGAAAAGTTACAGAAACTGTATTCAGATGCTGTGGAGCAGAGAAAAGAAGTCTTCAAGAGAATTGAAGAGGATAGAAAAGAAAGCCAAGACAAAAAGATAGAGAGGAAAGGGAAACGGATAGAAAACATAGAGAACAGAGAGATCAAGAACTAAATACTAAAATAGAGTTGATGTTGAACAGTATTGCACAGCTAAAAATAGATAAAGATGAAAATAAAATAACTGGAACTAAAACAACAACTCTAGATCCGCGAAAAAATAAGGTATCCAATCTTCGAAAAAAAAATATGATAAAAAAAAGTAATAATTGTAAGTAAAAGAATAATTTTAGAACAGTGATAAATTATAGAAGAAAAAGTAGAAGAAGAGGAAGAAGAAGAAGAACATGCTTATGTCCATATAAATCAATCCTTTCGATTACGTTTGAATTTTGTTAATTTTATCCGGCTTCACAAAGTGAAACGAATGATAACACAATGATTATTTTTTTTTCTTTTTCCATTTGTCCTATGCGGAATAACACATATTTGTATTATAAATTTGTTCAAAAATTCGTTGGCGATTATTTTTTATTTATTTTAATAACAAAGATCATGCTTTGTTGTAATGAGACATAACAGATGTATCGTTATAAATCGAATTCCATGTTTTTTTTGCGATTCGGCTAAAATTATTATCCGTGTAATTGAAATTATCTTACCTCCTACAGATTTATGGGGATATCATTTGTTAAAAGACTACACGTGGTGCATTTAAATATTTGATATAGGATGTTAAAAAAAATATGGGGTTAGTAACCATATAGGGTTATTTACCAATGTGAAAGGTTTCAACAGACGAAGAAATTGATAATGAACGATTGAAATAAATTTCATAAATCAAATATAAAGCCAACATATTGTTGGCATTTGGTTTTTTGTATAGATATATATAAGTAGGTTCTTAATACTATGAAACGTCCGACGCAACTGGTGCTATTTTGGTAAAATCACGGTTAAAACACATTCATCTTATTAATTTATGAATATTAAAATAGATATATATCATTTTAAAGTTTTCAACTCTACTTTTAGAATACTGCAATTTTGAATACCTTATAGACCATTTCATTAAATACTCGGTCACACCATACCGGATAGCACAAACGAACGCCTAACGGACGAAAATAAAAGTTGTCCGTTGACAAAATTGTTATTTGTTATCAGTTGTCCGTTGATGTACTGACCGAATAAAACGGACGTGTAACGGATGCATAACGGACACACACCGGATATGCAACGTACGAGAAACGGACACGTGCCACCCGTACTGGACAGAACGGATGTCGAACGTTAATCCGACGGACAAGTAACGCATAAAACGGACACCTAATGGAAGCGTACCGGATAAAACTGATGAACAAGATATACGGAAAAATCAAAGGCGACAATAATAATACATGTAAATCGCATAAATATTGAAAATAGTTTTGTGTAACTGGTTCTCGATTGATCTTCAAAAGCTGCCAAAGGGCAGTGTCTGGCCTGAAAAAAGAGCTGCTTGATAGTGAAGACGTGCCCATACTCTAAGATCGACTATGAATAATAAGAATTCATGAACCGTAAAAAATCTGACATACCAATAATTGGCATTTCTGACGCGAAATTTTCAATTGGCATTTATCCGTTTCAGATCCGTTCATCATCCGTTTTATCCGTTATACGTCCGGTAGAAGTCAGTTTATCATCCGTTCAACATCCGTTGTATCCGTTATACGTCCGGTAGATATCCGTTGGTGAATTTATCTTCCAGACCTCCAACGGAAGTATAACGGACACGTAACGGATACAAAACGGAAACGAAACGGACGAGTACCGTACAAAATGGACGCCCAACGGACGTTCCACGGGCATTTTATCCGTTGGACGTCTGTTCAATATTTTGAACATGCTCAAAATTTTCCACCGGACAGAACGGAGGTTGACGGATGAAACGTACGCTTAACGGACATGCAACGGATATGGACGGACGTCTAACGGATAAGAACGGACGTCTAACGGACATGAACGGATTGAAAAAAAGTTATCCGTTAGGTGTCCTTTCGAGCTATCCGGTAAGGAGTGACCGAGGCTTTAGATACACTCAATAAAACTTTTATTTTTGAATTTGATTTTCTTGTCCCTTGCGTTGCACTTTAAAGAAGATTTAATCATTTTAATAGGCCGCCAGTCTAAATACCAAATGTGTAGATGGTCGGTAAGATAAATTCGCTAGAGGTGTGCTAGTGACCTGATACGATATATATGAGTCAGTAAATTCCATATGGGATTACGAGCTTCGTTCTTACCACATATGGAATATACTGACCCCATATATATCGTATAAGGTCTCTAACACATTATCTAACTAATAATGTATATATACAAGTTAATGCTAGGATGCGAGTAAATAATGTTCTCAGACTAGTAAAATTTCATTTAAAACTTCGACTTTACTTGTAATGATATTATTATTTAATTTTCATTGTGTGAGCAACAGTTTGTCATGAATGCTATAAACTTAAAATTGTGACACCCATATACATCATTTTTTCAAAAGGTAGCTAGATGTGCTTAAAACTATACATAGGAAAGAGGTCTGGTTTAAACCTTAAAATGTTAAAAATAAGTAAAAAACTTTTGACGGAAAATCATTTGTCGAAGTATGGTTTTATTTGATTTAAAAAAAACAGGAAATGTTTTTTTGTCTCGCTTGACGGAGTCAAAAAGTGAGACATAGGTATGCTGTTTCCGGCGTCGGTGTCGGCGTCGGCATCGGCGGCGTCAACAATATATTAGGCCTAGTTTATGGTGAACCACTAGTGGTAAGTCAACGATATTTGGTATGCAGTTATATGAGCATTGGCACATTTCATTACCATGGGGATTATTTGGCTCTGTCCCTCCGTTATGGTCTATTGACTTTGAAATTTTGGTTTATCTTTATGTATTAGTTTGTGATTAGGTCAGTTTATAAAGTACCACTAGTGGTAAGTTAATGATAATTGGTAATCAATTGTATAAGCATTGGCATATCTCATTTCCATGAAGATTATGTGGCCCTGCCTCCTCAGTCATGTTCTATTGACTTTATAACTTTAAAGCTTAGTTTTCATGAATTAGTTTGTAATTAGGTTGGCTTATAGGGGACCACAAGTGATAGGTCAATAAAATTTGGTATGTAGTCGAATAAGCATTTTTGTCTGTTTGGGTGACTCATCCAATTTTGTCAAAACAACGGAAATATTGGTAAGTTTCACAAACGTGGGACGTTAAGTAAGCTAAAAAACCACGCTGATTCCATCATTTTCTCTTAAAAATGGCTGTACCATGTCAGAAAAAAACACAGCTTTTTTTTACTTGTTCCGTTGATTTGTTGCGTTTTATTTGACAGTTTTATGTTCATTTTGTAATTTGCCCTAGAGTTCCGTATTTTTGTTGTACTACTTTTCACTTATTCTTAGCCGATTTTATACTTTTCCATATCTGGTCATTGAATTTCTAAAGGTAATCTTAATTTTAAAAAAATCAAAATTAGAGACACATCAAACGGTTCAATATAGATCGATAATACATTTAAACTCTTGTATAAAAGAAAAACAAAGCGGACTCAATATATACGATAATCAAATTTATTATCAGATTGAATAAGATATGTTTTGTTAGCAACAAGGGCGGGCCACTCTTACATCACACAATATCTTTATATCAAGATAACAAGGGAAAATAATCATTAAAATTGATGAAATAGATACACCAAAAATCCTACATATGTACAGATTTATGCTTAGAGTTAAAATCATTACTGTATATGTCTCCTTTTGTTAATCAATTTAACTCAATTTGACAAAAATAAGTTGTCTTTTTGAACAGTACTATTCCGATCAGGTTATACAATAGAAAAAAAAGATGAGGTATGATTGCCAATGAGATAACTCTCCAAAAGAGACGAAATGGCACATAAATAAACAATTATAGGTCACCGTATGGCCTTCAACAATGAGCAAAGCCAATACCACATAGTCAGCTATAAATGGCCTCGAAACGACAAATGTTTAACAATTCAAACGTTAAACTAACGACCTAATTTATGTACAAAAAATGAACGACAAACAAATCTGTAATACATCCAAAAAACTCCTGACTTTGGACAGGCCCATATTCACAGAACGTGGCGGGGTTCAACATGTTAACGGTATCCGAACCCACCCTTTAACCTTGGACAGCATAAGAATGAACTATAAAAATCAGTTGAAAAAATTTGACTACTTCTGTATAGATTATGAAACTAAACAGTAAAACAAGATAACGACACTTTGTTTGCATTAGTATTTGATTTTGTTTTCTAATCTCATGACACCTCTCTTCCAACACATAGCAACTGTCAACCTGCCTAATTAAGTTTATCTCTGTTTTACGAATTCGAAAAGATCTTGAAGGCTGATAATTTCCTTTCTCTGCAGTATCGAGTGATATGAAAACGGAGTCGAAGGATATGAAGATTATCTCTAGAAACTACTAAGGGAACACGTGGCGCTGTCAAGGAAATAAACAACGTCTTCATAGGTAAAATAGTGATACACAGATTATCATTGGTCATCTCAAGTCGATTGCTTTTCTTACTTTCGCCGTTCCGGCTTAAGCGAGAAAATCTATCTCGTTGAGATAACCAACGATAACATATAAGTATTTGTTGCTCGCACCTGTTGTAAACTAACCATAAGATTGTATTCTGTTGATAAATTAAAAAAAAGAAGCAAACTGCACAATTGGAACATGACACAAAAGGTCAAACTGTCGAAAGACGAAGATTGCATAAAATGCTATAAATATACTTTGAATTCAAAACTACAGGGGATTTTTCATTATCTTGATTTTGACAACAGTTGTTATATTTTGTTTGACACTTAGATTCATGCACCAAGCCATCCACGTAAACCCCGAAATTTGGTACTCCAGGAATAAAATAATCATATAAATCAAAGTAACTTAAAAATACTTTTTGTTTATTTTTCTTAAATCCGTTTCAACATTTAATACTTTTGATCGTGTTAAAAAATACAGAGTTAAAACCTCTGTGAATATTTTCTTTTCCGTATGGTTGGCTTGTTCTGAAGCTTTTTTTCTGCAGAGTGTGTTTCTCTTTCAAAATATAGTAATTAAGAAATAGTGGACATACATTTGTGTACATGTAGTAGTAATGTTGTTTATTTTTTAGTTATAAGAGGTTTTGTTTTTTATTTTCATTAAATTCAATAACGATTCTTATTCATATAAGTAATATTCTTCTCATCGGCCATGAAAATATAGAAGGTCCTTTAAACATGTTAAAGTGATCATAAAGTTCACGTTATTTGAACTTTTTAAAACAATTGTGTCATAGACACACTTACCACATCCCCTTATTTTGTAAAGGTCAATTAAGTTAATCTCTTATCTATATTAGCTTGACTAACTTCCGGATGACAACATAATTATGGTCCTTTTTAATAGATAGCAAACAGTACTATTGCCGTCTTCCTTTATCGTTTTTATTGCTATACCGAATTTTTAATGGACTTCTTTATAAATGGATGAGTATGTTCGCTTATTGTTACGGCCTTTTGTTTTATTTTTCATTTGAGCATTATTATCAGAAAAACAATTTGCCACATATAACTTCTTATTTAAGAAAATCAATAAATGACACGTTTAAATGTTATCAAAATATTGTTTATGTCTAAAACAAATTTACAGTTAAAGAATGTCAAAAGATTTTTTTTTTTAAATTTTGCGTATTTAATCAAGGAAAAGGTAAGAGAAGGAAATTTTTGAACAAAAAGAAAGTTTGGTGGTGGTAAGATGTATATTTCTTTTCAGATGTTAGTTTACTTTCATCCACTTATTATTTCTATATAACACGTAAAAGGCGATTTTGGTAACAAAATTATAAGAACATATGGCGTACTAAATTATAATCCTGGTACCTTTGATAACTAATTAAACTAGAATATTGTATACAATGCCACGGCAAACGTAGGCAACTGAATAACAGTAAGGTAAATAGGATATATGTACAATGGTGAAAAATATTTGCAGTACAAATCTTGGTTATGTTCACTGTTCACCTTTTAATGCGTGCAAGAGGTGAATATTCTAAGTGATGTTTTTAATATATGAACGACCTATCCAAATGCATATATTATATTTTTTCTTAAATCGGCTATTTGACAAGAATAGTATAGTCAAGTGTACGTTTGATACACACTTTGATCAATTTGCAGAAGAACGTGTTATTAACATTAAGTTGATTTTAAAGCAAGGCCTCTCTTGGATAAAATTGTATTGCAAGTTGACTTTTCGGATCACATTTTTGGTTAATATTTTTAATTTAACTGTTACATCAAAATCCATACATTTGTGCCATATGAAATCGTCGATTTACAATTAAAAAATAAAATATATTAATGCTTTTGATGTATTTTTACAAACAGAATAGGAAACCTTTAACTCATGGATACTATCACTTTATGATTTCTTGAAACAGCAATATGTAAACTTCTAAGTAAATTCAGTAAAGAATGAGATTGGAATATTAGAAATTATTTTCAATGGAATTCGATTTTTTTTAAAATAATAACCGTTCTTTTAAAAAGCTGTGATAGGTATAAACATATTGATCATGTTAATGGCAATTGAAAATTTTAAATGGATATAGACCTAATAATTTTATCAAAAGGTTTCGATATAATGCTTACGTCAATAATGTTGTCAACGTAATCCATTTGTACATATTCCTAGCCTTAAACCAATAAAACAACTGTGAAGTTTTCAAATATACATGGTGAGTTCGAAATTTAACATACCTTGTACATCTCAATAATTGACATATCTAAATCTATTAAATCTATACTTAAACTCACGATTTATAGATATACAAAGCGCAAAGTTTTGAACATTTGAAGTACATGTATTTGAGTAATTATGCGTATTTCCAAAACAATAAAATGAAATGTAAAATATCTTCAATTGACAATGCATGTATATGTACATGTATACAGAAGTGAGATTTACGATGTCTTGCTCATTTTATGCAAACATCTTTTGTTTATGATGCCCTCAACAAAGAAAGACACACTATAACATATAAATTGAAATAGCTTAACTCGATTTAAAAGAAATCCCCCCTACAAAACAACAACCAAAAACTGAACAAATTAATTTGATTTATAACAAATACAATATGTAAAACAATATCAAAAACAGTATGTTCCATTTATTACAACAACGTATACAAGTTGATTTCCAACAATTAAACAGTCATTAAAGGACACCCATAAACAAAATAGTATCTGATCAAGAGCTCATAATATAGTTTCCTACAATAGAGAGTGATATGTCAACGCTACAAACCATAGAGTCTAAGATGAATAAAAGATCAGCCATCAACTCTACTAAAATTCCCAAATAAAAAAAAAAGATTGGGTATTAAAAGAAAAGGGTCAACGAATTAAAAAAATCCCAACTGCAGGCAAACAACGGAGTGCGTGGTTGAGCTTAACCTTTTTCAGATAATTAGATAATAGTCGACTCGCAAAATAAGTTTTACACTTGAATAATATGTGTATTAATTTATTTCATTTGCAGTCTCGAGTCAATTGTATTTTTGTACCGATATTGTAGTAGAAATTTCCCGTTACAGTTGTCTCTCTTTACACACAATATTGTCCTTTTAACAATATGTGTAAAAGTATAAAAGATTCAGTATACAAAACAAAAAGGTTATAACCATAATGTTACTAGGAATGTTAGTGCTAGGATAAAATTTCCAACGGAAATAAGCCCTTAGCTAGTTAAAAAAGTGTGGCGTTATTTCCTATAGTATATTTTCTTAGGACGCTCTTTTCTAGTTAAAATATAACCACGTCCTTGATAACATAGGGCAAACGTCTGGGATTAGTTTGCAATCAAAAAGCATTATCAATAAGACAATATTAACACATATAACACTGAAATATTCAATTCTTTGCATGTCTATGAATTATTGCATTACAAATTGTCCTTTACCATAAGGGATTTCCAAATGAAGACGAACATTCTGTGCATTTAAATGATTAATTAATATTTTAAAGAAATTTTGTTCATGTTTACACATTTATCTATCGCATCCGTATACTTTATTGCATTTTGTGCCCAAGAAACACCTCCATAAGCACTAGAATTGAGCGAAATACTGTTTTTCTCTCGTTTGGATTCCATATTTCGACCGTTAAATTTAATGTATGGTGAATTGACAGAAATTCCTGAGCAGCTAGATAAACTCATCATGGATACCAGGATTGAAATTTTGTATTTGCATCAGACGAGCGTTTCGTCTACAAAAGACTCATGAGTGAGGTTTGAATAACAAAAGGTTAAGAGACCAGATAAAGTACGAAGTTGAAGAGCATTGGGAACCAAACATTCATAATAGTCTTGCAAAATACAGCATGTACAGCTAAGGTAATATATTCCTAAGGTAGGGAAGCCTTAGATTTTCGAAAATACAAAGTTTTGTAAATAGTTAATTAATAATTATGACCATATCAATTATAATTCATGTCAACGCAGAAGTGCTGACTACTTGGTTGGTGATACCATCGAAGAAAATAAAATCATCAGCAGTGGTACCGACCAAGGATGACACCAAACCCATGATCATTAAAATAAAAATTACTGAAAGAAATTTGTTATTTTCAAAAGAGGGAGATTTTCGTAAAATGTTCCTTTCTGGCTTGAATTGAAATCGTGGACAAAATATTTTTTTTTCTTAGTTTTGTATAAGCTCCTAATGTATTTTGCTTATATATGTGCTATTCCCTGGTGTAAGTGATCTTATTTTTGCCGTTATTAGCTTAATTTATTGTTTTTCATGTTTCACACCTTTTCTAGAACTGATTTGTCTAAAATGTCTTCTATGTTTTCTTGTCTGCCTTTATTCACTAAATTTAATCTTAGTGCAACGGTTAATTGTACAACAGATAATAGTGATTCAATCCAATAGAAACAAATTTTGCTGAAAGAATTTCGCGGAAGGATTACGTTTGTTGTCTGACGAATAGAGCGTAGAATTTCACATTCATTCAAAAACATGTACCTAAAATTATGTCAATAATATATTTCTTATGTGCTTTGGAAATTAAAGTATGTATACATTTTTGTAGTTATATGTACGTACAAAAACAACAAGAATATCATTTCTGTTTACACTTTTTGACATTGTTATATACCAAGTCGACAAATTGATGCTCGTATAGTTGATTCAAAGCTTATATTTATAATGCTGAATAGAGATTTATTTCATCTCTAATATTGTTGTCATAATAGTTTGTTGACTGAATCATTTACGCTTGAATTAGCCTAAATCATAAAACTACAAATTATAGTTGACCATTGACATGCTGCTTATTTACTATTCGACCGAAGACAACTTCTTGATTGAAAGAAATGATTGTATGGTAAGGGTCTTATGATGTTTAATAACAACTGTAAGTGGCATCGATGTTGAAATAATTTTAAAAAATCATTTAAAAAAAGTGGGTATGAATGTACAAGAGTTTATAAAATTTGAGCTCATATTGTTTCATGTTGTCAGTTGCTTAAACAAAACAAAAAGTATTTAGAATTTAAATTCATTTAAATGGTTTTTGTTTTTGTAATGTTTCGTAAAAGCTAGTTTATAAATCGCATTTGTTTCCAAGGTAAAGATTGAAATAAAAAGAAGTTCTAGAATATTATGTGATGTAACCGGATAATATTCATGTCAAGTTTATTAAAAATGAAACAATTAAGTTTACTCTTGAAACGTTGATTTGGTAAAGAAAACTATAAAATTATCGTTCCCAAGAGGACATGTGTGTAAATATATATGTATTCAATTATTTTAAAACATACTGTACTTTAACCTCTAAACTTATCAAAATATCAAAGTATAAAGGTAAAGATTATACAGATTAAATAAAAAAAAATATGTTCCACAACAGAGAAGACATAGTGCATGAAAAGTATAAGCAATGTATTCTGTTAAAAGGATATATTTAAGAAAATTTATGTTGCATTACGTATAAACATTCTTTCACATTAGATTGCAATCTATTAAATTTAACGTTGTACTATAAAGAAGGGCGTGTTGTTTGAAGCGATGGCCCAAATGGCGTCTGAAAATAATATTCTCGAAAGAAAATTTACGGAAAACTTTACTTATCTACAAAAGAAAGTTTCATGTGTTGAAGAAATTGTAAACATTCTAATTGAAAAAGGAGTTATAAATATTCAAGATAGACCTAAATATTTGAATGACAACAAATTACATAAAGAGAAATTGACGATGTTCTCCAGGAAGTTATGACGAAAAAAAAGTTTGAGGAATTCATTTTCGCTCTAAGGAAAACTGACCAGGTTGCTTTGATAGAGACTTTGACACCGAATAACAAAGGTAGCTTGAATAATTGTAATTAGATAGATTAATCTGTATAACATTAATCGGAGAATAAATCATCAAAGGTCAGAAACGAACTAACATATTTTACATAATTGAAAAGTATATGAAAAAAAATATACAATATTTATTTCTGAATAAATTGCTGTCATCTATCTATCCACCTAAACCATTTTAATTGATTAAGTGTACATTGTGATTCTTATAAAATAATACCATTGGAAATTCCACTGCCGGCAAAACGTTTTTTGTCCTTGATTTGAATGTACTGTTGATAACGTTCATGAATGTTGGTTTATCAATTTGTTGGCAAGGTTTTAGTACAGTATTTACCAGACCAGAATATCCGTCTTGATCTTGTACCTGAATAGCAATAGCAAAATCGAATGGTCGTCCCCTCAAGAAGTCTTTTAAAACTGATGTACGCATTGAAATCGATATCATTAAAAACAGGCGTGAATACCCCCCCCCCCCCCCACCTTCCAAAAAAAAAGAAAAAAAAAGGATGTTCGAGGGGGTTTAAACATTTACAGTGCAGAGGGGATACATATTTACACAACTCTTAAAAACAACTTTATTCTTAGCTTTTGGTTCCGAACGTTTATTTATTTGGAATATGTTCTAGACGCATGTTTCTATATCATGTAAAAAGCGACTGGGCGACATATGTTCAAAAGAGAATGTGTTTTCAATATTAATTTTATTGTAACATTCATGTTTTTATATTTTGTTCTAATCAACAGAGTTTGATGAATTCATTGGATTACCAGAAAAAGGGGTAAGTCAATAATTTCTATAAAGGAACATAACCAATATCTTGATATGGTCGTTAAGCTGTAGGACCTTTTTGCCTCTGTAATTCGGAAAAAAACACAGATAAAACTTTTGAACTCCATTTTTATGTTTGTCTGCCTGCATGATGGTAATACTACTTTTTTCTTGATGCCATGTAAAAAACAATGCTGTCTGGATTTTCAACACACAAATATAAAATATCAGTTTTCATGACAGCATTAATTTGACTTTGTATATTTTTTTTAATTGATGCAGTGGATGCTTTATTTCGATATGAGTCTGTGTCATTCCATATTTTTTTTATGATTTTATAATTTTTCTATTTTATTTTTATTACCTTCTATATTTGAATAATTAAAACATGTTTGTTAAACTAACGATCTAACTGTGGTGTATGTTGCAAATGAAACTATTCTTGGTGTCTTTGTTTCCAAAACATATTGGAAAATTTTGATTATTATGTGTTTTCTTAAAGCAAATAAAAGAAATATTTAACATCATTGGCAACACGAATTCTGATATAAATTCTATCAATTATGTATCGAACTATTTTTAAGGCTGTTAGTTCTTCGACAAAAACTGTTATTGATTTGAAAACAGAGTTAGAACAACAAGCACATAAAATTGTCGAACTAGAAGCAGAAAAAAAGAAGCTTCAACAAGACATAGACCATTTGAAAGATGTACAACGAGGAGTAAGAGAAACGCTAGAGAAAAACATATCCCGCATCAAAATGTTAAAAAAGGATAACAATGAAAAAAAGCAACTCGAGAAAGATGTGCAACAATTACAACACGATTTGGACAATTCAAATGAAGAACTAAAAAAGAAAACAGAATATGTAGACACGTTAGAGAAACAGTATAAAGAAGTTGTAGAGTTAAATAAAAACATTCTAGAACGGAGTAAAGAAGACAGAAAACTAATAAAAGAAGATAGAAAAGAAAGAGAAATGGACAGAAAGGAAAGGGAAGAGGATAGAAAACAAAGGCTAATGGATATCGAACAAATGAAAAGGGATAGAGAACAGAGGGATATGGGCATAAAGATAAGCCAAGAAATAAGCACTAAAATGGATTTGATGTTGAGCAAATTTGAACAACATGAAATGAAAATAGATCAAAATGAAACAAGCGAAACAAAACAACCACCAACACCCCGACCAAATATTGCATTCAATCTTCGAAAAAATAACACTGATAAAAAAAATAATAATTCTAAATGAAAAAGGAATGAATAATAGAACAGTAATTAATATCAATATTTGTGTTGCTGATCAATGCATGTTTTTTTCCAGACTGATATATGTCTTTAATTTTATGCACCTCTTAAGGAAAATGGATATGAAAAAAGCAATAATGAACTCCAAGGCAAATTCAAAAAAGGGGAATTCCATAACAACAATCAAAATTGAACTTTATCAATCAACTGAACAATTAAAAAATCTGCCATATTCCTTACTTGATACAAAAATGTTCTAAAGAAAATTTTTGATTCGACATGGTATTATAGATAGCTCAACTGAATCTTCTACTTGTATTGTCGTTTATAGTGTAAACGTAAACTATTTAAAAAAAAGAGAAACATTTATACTAGCTTATTTTTGGCTTTTGATTCATCATAAATTGTTATTTTGTTTTTTGTATATTCAAATCGTCAACGCTATATATATTATCATAAAGTGCTATTAAACAATTGAACGTTTGGGAAATTATCCAGTGTAAAGTCATTCAAATTATCCATACCATTGTTCAAGGTATTTTCGTTGTAAGAGTTTGGCTTTACAAAGAATCATCTGTTTAAAACTTGGTCATATTGTAGCAATAACATTTTAAAAAAATGTCAGAAATCATCCTAGAAAATCAAAAAACGTTTAATTCAATATCGAATTTACAATTTTCTCTTATGCATTGTCCTCCATAACTGTTGCTTTAAACTTATGTCTTCAACACTAGGCTTGAAGCATGATTTATAGAGAGCACATGTTAAACACAGGTACATTGTTTTCAAACTTTATGCTATTAAAACTGGGTCAGTCAATATAAAAGGTAACTTTGCATTTGCAGTATGTTTCTGTGTAGATCGTGAATCATTGTATCGTACTGAAGTTTACTTACTTTTGCATATCTGATATTAAACCTGTATTTTTTATGTTTTCCTTGTCGGTTTTATGATGGTCTAAAACGTTTGATAAATATGGCTTTCTAAAAAATAATTGTTCTGCGCATACAATCTATTTTAGATAATATAAAAAAAGAAGATGTGGTATAATTGCCAATGAGACAACTCTCCTCAAGAGACCAACTGACAGAGAAATTAACCACTATAGGTCACCGTACGGCCTTCAACAATTAACAAAAACCTATACCGTAAAGTCACCTATAAAAGGCCCTGAATGACAAAGTATGGCATGAAGTTTAAACGGTACCATACCTTTCAATACTACTTGGTTTGTAACGCTGTTTATCTATTGTTTTGGGTACTATCCATAAAGATTGGGATCAAATACACATAGTAAACATACTGCTAAATGAACGCAATGAAAACAAGTTAATAAAACTCGACAAAAAGGGAGAAAAACCTAGACATAAAATTTAATGCTATTCGTTTATTGTTTTGTACATAAATCTTGTCGATGGTTTCATCTTTTGGGTCTGTTTATTGCGTACTTAACGTATTGTTTTCTGCTCATTGTTGACAGCGATGTCAATTGGTCTAATTTTGATAGTTGTCTCATTGGGAATCATAACTAAATTTGGCCTATATTATATTAGAAGTAAGCAAGAGTTATATAAATCAATCGTTTAAAATGATTTTAAAATTTTGTTAATTTTATCCGTCTTGACAAAGTAAAACGGATATATCTTAAAGTGTTTACTTTTCAGTCTTTCATCATGCAGATCAAGACATATTAATGTTATAGATGTAGTCAATAATGAGTCGGCGAATATTTTTCATTTATTTTAATTCATGTAACAGATCATATGATTTTTAATAAAACATTTAAATTGTATGGTTATAAATCGAGTAACATATATTTAATTGCAATCCGGTACAAATTATATCCGTGCAATCGAAAATATATGCATAGGTAAACAGGATGTAAGTAAATAATATTGCAATAGAATTTCATTTGAAATCCAATTATAACTAAGTTTGTTATATCTTTTTAATTTTTCATCGTGTGAGGAATGCTTTGTCATGCTTTGAACATAACATTGGGTTCACAGATATCCGTGTGCATTAACTTTTCAAAAAATTCTCTGAACAAGTAAAATTAAGAAACTAAACAGGGTTGCTTAAAACTTTGAAATGTTGTTACGAAGTTCAAACTGTTACCAGATAAAAGAGAGGTGATGGTAACCAAACTCATCAGTCGAAAATAAACTGACAACGCCATGGCTAAAAAAGAATAAGGCTAAGGCTATATATGCCTGGGATAAAAAAAATCTTTAGTATTCGAAAAAGTCATACTTTTGTAAACAGGAAATTTATAAAAATGACCATATAGATTAATTTCATGTTTATTCCGAAGTGCTGACTACCGGGCTGGTGATACCATCAGGACCAGTGGTGTAAATAGTTATCAAAGGTACCAGGCTTAAATTTAATACGTTAGACGCGTGTTTCGGCTATTAAGACTTCTTAGTGACGCTCAGATCAAAATAGTTAAAAAAAACCAAAGAGGTAAAAAGTAAAAGGGCATTGAGGACCCTAAATTATATGTTTTTATTTCCCAAGATATGTTATCGTGAGAAATGATCGAGGTTTATCTATCAAAATTAAGAAAAATATGATATAAATGTACTTCGAATATACAAGATGTGGTATGTTCGCCAATGAGACAACTATTCTTCCAATTTAAAATGTGTAATAAACAGCTGCGCCATGAGCGCATGATACGCCCGACATCTGGTGTGGAAGTTTAATGCAATAATCATATATAGTTTCTGAGAAGTTTTAAGCAATAACCATATATTGTTTTTGAGATACGGCGGGACATGTGAACCCCCCTCTTTTTTTACAAAAAAAACTAAATATCACTAAAATAAAATTCTGAATCAAAACCAAAAAGTAAACAGATCTTTAGATTAATATAACAAAGAAGTGTGTAAAGTTTTAAGCAATAACCATAAATCATTTTTGAGATACAAAATCTTCAATAACTTAAAAATAAAATTTTGAATCATCACCAAAAAGTATACAGATCTTAAGATTGATATAACAAAGAAGTGTGTAAAGTTTTAAGCAATAACCATAAATCATTTTTGAGATACGGCACGACATGTAAAAAAACCTCCCCCCTTTTTTTACAAAATACTCAATAACTCTAAAATGAAATTTTGAAATATCACCAAAAAAAGTATACAGATCTGAAGATTTATATAACTAAGAAGTGTGTAAAGCTTTAAGCAATAATCAAAAATCGTTTTTGAGATACAGTGCGACATGTGAAAAAAAACACTCCCTGTTTTAGTTACAAAGTGCCGTAACTCAAAAAGTTTTAATTTTATTTTCACCAAAAAGTATACAGATCATTTGACCATCATAAACAACTATATTTAGTTTCATGAAATTTGGATAAGTTGTTCTCAAGTTACGGTGTAACATGTTTACGCCGGAGAGACGGACAGACGGACGGACGGACAGATGGACGGACACCGGACATTTGTATACCATAATACGTCCCGTCAAAATTTTGACGGGCATATAAAAAGTAAATAATTATAGGTAAAAGTACGACTTCCAACACGGAACACGGCAAGCTATAAAGGGCCCTATAATGACTAGTGTACATAATGTAAAACAATTCAAACATGAAAACCAACTGTCTAATCTATTTGTGTAAACAAATCTGGTTTAAGAAACTTTAATCAAGGGAAACACATCACCTCTAAGAGGATACTAAAAAAACAAAAGAAACACCGAACTGCAACAAAACTAACGCCAAATTACATAATGTAGAAACAAAAAAACAAGAAGAGAAAAACAATGAAAAACAGAATCACTGAACTGAGACAAAATCAACGTCAACATACACAGACACGGACAATTTGAGAACAACTGAAATATTCCTGACTTAGAATAAGACATTTAAAGACAAAATATTAGGTGAAACCTGGTTTAATGTCTAATTGAACCGCCCGATTATATGGCAATGTTAAAATATATGACAACATTACGTGACCATGGTGACAGCTGGAATACAGTACAAAACAAACACATAAGGCCGTTAGTTTTCTCGTTTGTATATATTTACGTTTATCATATCGGGATCTTTTAAGGCCGTCTGTATGGTGTAGACTTTACTCATTGTTGAAAGCCTGATGGTGGAATTTTTTTTATGTTTACTCATAGAATCAACAACTTTAGTTTTGACCAAAATGAAATTGTCTTTTGTAAAACTTATATTGTATAACTTTTGTTGTTGAAATCGCCATTGTCGATGAAAAAAAAGAAATTCTTGTAAATTGTACGTAGAATGTATGCTAGACACATTCTAGATTTCTATACGTTTTTGTCGAAAAGAAGTTATTGTGAATCTGCAATACATACGGTATGATGCGGTGCGTAAGAAATTTAGTTGAGTACAGCATATACTTACATAATCAAAAAGGAAGTCGACAGAAAACATTCGAGTTCGATGCATTTCCGTGAAAAAATTAGGTTTTCGTGAATTTCATTCGTGCGTTTAGGGGCATCGTCACTTCCGTTTCCATGTTGAGTGAGTGGTTGGAAAACTATGATGCTATATTGCAGTTTATTTTTCTTCGGCAAACTGAATTATCATAATTGACAATAAGCTCTGCTGTCATAAGAGAATTGAGATTAAGTACATATAGCTACGAAACAAACAGTATTTCTAGTTTATCCTGCACAATGACAATCACTAAGACTCTTGGTAAACCTGATTGTGAAGGGATATATAGCGATCCCTTCTATCTGGTAAATGACGTCACAAAGGCATGAAAGGCGAGCATAATTGTTGATTTTTTTCCGGTGAAGAACAAACTCGTAAGTGGTCTATTTGGTAATAATATCGCTGCCTATCAAATTATTTGTCTATTAACAATATCTTTGCACATTGTATATTCATAGTAACACCGATGCTATAGAACATATTCATGATATTTTTATTTTCTATTTCGCTAGGGTAAAAAGTAAAATAACAAAAATACCGAACTCCTAGAAAAAAAATTAAACATAAAGTTTCTTATAATGTTGCAAAAGCAAAAACCCAAACACATCAAACAGAAGGAGGTAGGTTAATGCTGTATTATCAAAATAATAAGAAAATGAAACTCAAAATTTTCGCATCTAATGAAAAGACGAAAACCATTTTCTGCGCCTGTCCTAAGTCAGGAGCCTCTGGCCTTCGTTAGTCATGTTTGTTTTATAACTTCAGTTCATTTATATGTTTTGGAGTTAAGTATGAAGTCCATTTCCACTTTTTTATTTTGTGGCCAGTTGATGCCCACATCCTAGTGCGATATTTTCTCGCTGCATTGAATACTTATTCATGTTATTGGTGGCCTTCGGCTATTAAATTCTTTTGGTCGGGTTGTTGTCTCTTTGACATATTGCCAATTTTCATTCTCATTTTATTTTTGCCAAATCAATATTTGTTTTGCTTCAAAAATCTTTTGCAAGTATGTTGATATGAACCATATATCGTTAATAAAAATAAAAAATAACATTCGCGAGTTACATGTATCATTTGGATATCACGTGACATTCAAAATCTATTTATAACATGGAGAACAGAAAACTCGAAAGTTCTAGCGTTTAGACAGGCTTGTTTTGTTAGCATTGTTATCTATAGACAGCTTAGGGATCAAGGTTATATAAAACATCTACTCACCTCTTATAATAAAAAGATTAAGTAAATGAACTGAGATTTTCGAATGAATTACGTCCAGAATACCATGATCTTCAGATATTATAACGTCTGATACTTGAGCAGTATACACACCATGAACCGAGTAGATCTTTTCATAAGATATTGATATTTAGCAGTCTATACGTTTCTAGGACTTGGAAATTCATCATTTTTATACGCCAGCACGTTTCAGTTTAAGTCAACGTGTTGAACTAGTATTCGCGTCCGACATTGTCTACAAACGCACAAATGACTTCAAAAAGGAAATAATTATATGAAACAAATGAAACTTCAAACAACGGGAAATTACTGATGGTCTTTTTATTGTATTTTTTCCATAATGAGTTGACAAAAGACACAATTTCAGAGGATGGATCAGATTACACAATACACATTGTAAATTACACCATTTTCTTTTTGCTCGGCGTTAAATTCTTTTGCAAAAACAGATCATTTTCTACGAACATTCGGACTACATCCACCAATGAAAGATGACCGCCGTGAATATCAGAATAGTGCTTAAAAGCGGTTTGAAACACCAACCAAGCAATCAAGCAATCAATAAAATCTTTATAGTGTTTAATATTTTTTCAGATGAGGGTCCTTTTACAGATTACTCTCATGGTTTGGTTTTGCTCATTGTTTAAAAGCCATACAGTGACATCATCCAGCTTCGTTGGCAATCACACCATATATAATTCGTCTGAACATCTTACCAACAATGTTAGATCTGTAAATAAGCTTATGCAATTTTTTTAGTATAAACATGTATAATACAAAATGTGAAGGTCAAGAAAAATTAAGACAGCCGGATAAGGATATCATGGAAGTTCAAGCAAAAGGAAAAAATTGTAATAATGTTGTTAAGAACGGATTACAGAAAAATAAATGGACATCCGAAAAGACATTCAACATTATTCTCCCATGAATACCGATTGAATGCGTTAGCATGAAGTTAAATTTCAGCTAAAATAAAAAGGTTGTATGTTGTTTATATTTATTTGTGCATCGTATAAATCAAATCAAACGAGTGCATCCTTGTTAAATAATAATTGTGGTCATTAACATATATATCAACGGATGCAGCTGTTGCTAACATGAGAGTTTTCGCTCGTAATTACCCAACGAAAACAACGAGTCCTTATAATAGATATTTTTATTTTTGTTATATTTAGTATTATGTTTCATGTACAATGTCCTCCGGTAAGCATGACTTTATCTCTCGGATGTTATACACCGCTTGTTTCCAGAAACCCTTAGCAATATTGTTCAATAATCACCTAGTTAAAGGTCATCCACCAATTCGCCTTTTCAGAATCTAAAGGACTATGGGTAATCTCATTGTTTGTACACTAAAATGAAAATAACGTTACGTCATTGGTTGGATGTCCATTGTTTACAACGTTTCAAACCAATCACATCGTTTTGGGGTACGATTTTGGAAATATTACCCATAACGCATACGTTCTGAATAAGCGAGTTGTAACTACTCACCATACTTATTACGCCTGGCTACAATAAAGTGTCCATGGCAGCGACCAAGACTTAATATACTTTCTAAATTTTGTGATTTTACTTTTTTATATCTTTAAAAAAAACATTTATAAGCACAAATTACACTCAGAGAGAGTTGAAGGCATCCCGATCATTACATGCATAAACAACATTATAAAGCTGATATGTACAGAAAATGAAACAAAATATCAAACATACAACTGTTACACAACAAATGACCCCACCCCCCTTATCTGCAGTTACATAAACTACTTAAGAACGGAGCCTAGATATAATACTTGCTGACTAGTAGTTGGAATAAGAATATATTTTTTTTTGATTGCATCGAAACATCTTTGTGTTGCGTTTTCAAACTGTTAAAAAAGACCTGTTTGAATCATTATTTATTTAACATATATCAACAAAATTGTTTCTTTTAACAAAATACAATTATTATATAGTATAAAAGTATTTTTTTCGAAATCAGCCCTTGTGTCATGTCCCAACATATACCGGACCTCGAGCTTATCGACCCTGATTTTTTCCTGAGACTCGCATATCAGGCAGAGGGCTTTGGTTCGACGTTAAATTATTAGTAGAGGAAGATAGTGGGAGATATTATGGACATAATTGTGCAAATCGTGATACAAGCATGAAATTTGGTAAAAAGGTCCACTAAATGATATTTATGAAAAATTCACTGCTGGCCAAGTTTTTAAGATCTTCCACTAAGAATACTTGGCCCGATATTAAAATGCTTTGCTATAAATCACTTGTAAGTAAGCATCATATCTTAAAGTATGTATGAATAGGGTCCCTTAGCTTCCCTTTAAGGCATTCCCTCAATTCTTTAAATATATCAGAACCCCATATTCTCTACTTGTTTTTCGTTTTTTGTGCTTTCCACCCTTTATTCTGTGTTTTTTGCCTTTCATTCGATATTCTGTAATCATAATACGAACCCTCGTGTAAATCCACTTGTAAACCTTGTATCAATTAACAGAAATACATTATATCACATATGTATTACTCAGAAATCGACACTAATGGTTGAATGAGAAATAAAGTGAATTTTCTATCACCATTCCAACAGCAGCTGCATACGGAATATAAATCTACCAGCTAATATTGCATTCAAGGAATTGTTATTCCTTTCAAAAATTCCTCTATACATGGATTGTTGGTGTTCAACTTCATTTTGTCATACCTGATCATTGTTTCAACAGACACAGTCCAAGATTAATCTGACGTACAACGGCTGCTTAGCCAGACTAGATATATAGAGTTGTTCAACGGCTCCAGCTTGTCAGGCAAAACAGCCGTTGGACGTCAGAGTTATCTCGGACTGCAACAGACATAGAAAGAGCTATCTGTCTTGGATGAAATTGATATTAAATTTACATGATTTAAAAAAAATGACATATTAATCTTTTTTTCAAATTGATGAAAACCCATATCCCTTGTTAGTCTATTGACATGCACTCAGAACTCTTTTGTAATGGCCTGTAAATAAAACTAATGCATGTATTATTGGTGCAACCACTTCCAGTTTGAGATACATTTAGGTTTCAGGGGCAAAAGGAAAATGAATTTTGCCAAATCAGAATAATGCATGTGAATGTGGTTTAAGGACATAATGTATTTTAAGGGAATGTTCCATTACACTGAGATCAACATGCATAGCAATATAACTATTTTACTCAACATGTTGTTGAAATATTCACCTCCCTCATTATCTTGATCCTTTTATAGATAAATAGATCAAACAAGATGCCAAGCAGCCAATAAACAATTACTTCTATATATGAAAACAACTGTATCAAAGATATTTAATATTTTTCTAGGGCATTTTGGGGAATATATGCACATATTTGAATTGTATTCCATACAATATATTTACCTATACTAACATAATTCCTCTCGTTAAACTTTATCCGCTTTGCTGCCTTATTATATACATGTAAAAATTCTAACAGTTAAAGTTTATTTGACGAAAATAATCTAAATTATACTAAACCAAAGCAAACCAGAAAGTTGGGTATGGTATAGACTGTACTACAGGCACCAAAATACTTTCGATCGCGCTACACTGTACAGCGTAGGCACGGTTTGTAATGGTGAAAGTTCCTCCATTGTTCAATTTTCATCCATGGAGATGTATTTAATACATCAAATTATATGCATAAGAGCATGTTTCTCCTCATTTTTCTTTGCAGTTACCCAGTTTTAACATATATACAAATTTCTAAATTGCACAATTTAAAAAAAAAAATTATGCCGCTCGCTCCACTTGTAGAGCACCCACCTCAACAAAACTCATTTTCAAAAAATTTTTACAATCAAAAAAATTTCGCTCGCTCGCCCCATATTTTTTGGAGCTTTTGTCTAAAGGACTATAAATCAAATTGGTGTGGCCATAGGTGAATTATATATATGTAAACTGTATTTATTTTGCTATAGTTTTTTGTTCTTTATAAATTTGGGCCCCGTATTATCTATTATTAATTATGATCTTAGCGTCACTGATGTGCCTTTTAAAGACGAAACGTGCGTCTTGCATAATCCTGGTACCTATTTACACCACTGGGTCGATGCCACTGCTGGTGCCCGTTTCGTCCCCCAGGGTATCACCAACCTAGTAGTCATAACTTCGGTGTTGACATGAATATCAACTAGGATTTCTTTTTATAAATTTCCTGTTTACAAAACTATGTATTTTTAAAAAAAAAAATAAGGATTTTGTAATCGCAGGCAAAGATCACCTTCAAAAGATGTATTTGGCACCAATTGTGGGAATTTTGGGTCCTCAATGCTTTTCGACTTTGTACTTGTTTGGCTTTATAACTATTTTGATCTGAGCTTCACTGTTGAGTCTTCTGTAGACCAAACGCTCATCTGGCATATCAAATTATAATCCTGGTACCTTTAATAACTTGTTACACCACTGGGTCGATGCCACTGCTCAGTAGTCAACACTTCAATGTTGACATGAATATCAAATATATGGTCATTTTTATAAGTTTCCTATTACAAAACTTTGAATCTATATCTTAGCACCTTATTAGTCTATATGCTATTTTAGGACTATTTTTCTCTTTTATTTATTAATTTGGCCTTTAATCTGTAGTATTGGCGCACTATTCTCAATTCTATAAACCCAATCCAGACTCTCCTGTCTACAAATTTGGTAAACAAGAAAGGAGTTATCTTCAAAATCAAGTTAATCATATTTATTATAAGCATATCAAATGTCTTATTCAAAGTCAAAATGAGTGGCATACAGTCTACATTTGGAAAGATTAATAATACGAGTCAGAGGCGAAAAGTTGAAACCAAGATCGGCTGCCAAGGTAAAGGACATGTTATTCAATTTTGGTTGCCGCTTTAGAATTTTACAGCGGTAAAAACCTACATTACACGTCGATCTATATTCCATTAAAATAATCTTATCGCCTGCAACTTTTAAATATCGTGAATGTTTACAATTATATAATGTCGTTGAATTAAAAAAAGAAGAAAAAAAAACAACATGTGTGCTCATTTTTAGTGTTGCGCCCGGTTATAAAAATGTGCCTGAAGCATATGAAAATATTGGATATTTTTAATCATAAATTACAAAGCAATTAAGATTTTTTTCAAATAAAAAAAAAATAATTAGTGTTATATCAATAAAGCGGCATAAAATAAACGTGTGCAGCTTCAAAGTTCATAGTCCGAAATCGTTGAGTACATATCCCACATCTAATTGTCTAACGACGTTTAATCTGTATTGTATAAACTATATCGTCGTATGTTTCTGAACAACAGTCGTACTTCCTTGCCTCCCGAACAGCACTCGTTCCGACTATTTCGTACTCGGTGTTTTCCGTGTAGGTTTCCAGTTTCACGCGAGGACTGATGGCTTGTAAATCAATTTCATCTCCACCGTACGTCCAGGACCCAAATTTAAATTTACATTCGATAACACCGTCATTCTTCTGCTTGCAGTTTTCAGTTTCATACTTCGCATCAGGAACCAAAACAACGTCTCCATTCCGACTTACAACAACATTTGGGTTGAATAATGGCTTTGTATTTGGACTGTAAAAACAAATCAACAGTGTCACTATTTAGTCTTGTGTGGACGAAACACACTTCTGGCGTATTAAATTTTAAACCTGGTGCCTTTTGTTAGCTATTATTTGTGTGTTTTTTTTTGGTCCAATATGTTCTTCTATTTATTTGTATATTGTAGTCCTGCAATTTTATGTTGTCTTTTTAACGTTATATTTAAAATTGCCATTAAAACAAGATTTTTGGCATGCCGCAAACACCAGGTTCAACCCACCATTTTTTTTCTTTTCTGTGTGTGTTACATTTTAACGTTGTGTTTCTGTTGTGTCGTTTGTTTCCTTTTATATTTGAGTGTGAATTAACATTACTAAAAGACGTGTCACGGTACTTTCTATCCCAAATTCATGTATTTAGTTTTGATGTTATATTTGTTATTCTCATCGGATTTTGTCTAATGCTTGGTTCGTGTCTGTGTATGTTACATTGTAATGTTGTGTCGTTCTCCTCTTAGATTTAATGCGTTCACTCAGTTTTAGTTTGTAACCCGGATTAGTTTTTTTTCTCTATCGATTTATGAGTTTCGAACAGCGGTATACTACTGTTGCCTTTATTTAACATACTAGTGTTAATCAAGAAGTTTTGCTAATAAAACACGACAAAATTAACAATGAAAACTTTATAAATTTGCTAGGTTACTCTTTTGTGTACTCGCAGACTTATATCAATATATCTGGACACTGTAATTGGACGAAAAATACAGCATCTACTGGAAATGTTTTTGGAAGCTGAGGGACGAATGAGGAGTGGGAAATAAAAAAAAAAAAAAACGTATTTAATGACTGTTTCAACGTGAAATTTGGAATGAGGTTTCACCGAGGGTCTAGTTTGCAGACTAGAGATTAGAAGGCAAAAAGTGCATAATAACGGGCAAATAAATAAAGAATAGGAAATAATAAAAAAGTGCAGAAATAAAGGACAGATAAATAAAGAATAGAAAATAATGAAAAAAGTGCATAAATAAAGGACAAACAAATAAAGAATAGAAAATAATAAGCATAACATGTAAAAGAAAGGGCACACATTTACAGAATAATGAACAAAAAGGGCAGAAGAAAGGGCAAATAAAAATAGAACAGTTTAAATATATTTATGTATAGTGCTTGTGTAACAAGTTCTTACAACTTATATATATCCATTTCCACTTTGCTGGTGCTGTCTTGTAACGGCATAAATTTACACTTTTTCGAAATCTACAATGTGTATGACATGCATGATCTATTTCTCTCTTTTTAAACACGGACCAGTCTTGGGCAGAATATCAGGCAAAAAGTGTATAATTAAGAATTAACAAAAATGAATGTATAATAATAGGCAAAAAGTGTAGAATAAAGGGAAAACACAAAAAGAATAGAAAAATAAAAAATAGGCAAAATTTTCAGAATAAAGGGCACACAAATAAAAAAATGAAGAACAATGGTCAAACAGTGCAGAATTAATGTATAGAAGAATAATAGCAAAAGAATAGAGAAAAATTGAAATTTGTTTTAAGAATAAAAAAATTAGTAACATCCATCACGATCCTCATAACCGACTGTACATGTGCTTACAATACTTACTGTGTGAATAGAACTACATCGGGTGTCCATATGACTGACATGAGGAGTCTTATTCTTGCTGGTGTGCCACTCCAGGTCAATCTAGGGTCATTCCATTTCAGCTCAAACCAAACCTCAATAGTCATTTTGGACTTCTGCAAATAACATGCAAATACTGTAAACGTTGATATGTTTGCGGCTTGTTATATATAGCTATTCCAATGCTTAAACTTCTTTTCAAGCAGTGATCAAATTCGTGCATCAACTGTAAATTATCAACTATACGAACGATCTTACTTTCCACAAACTATTCGCGCACTAATCGTGAAATAGGCGAAAATACGGTTACGGTGTAAAAGCAGTTCCATCAAATCCTATCAAATGTTGTTGGCTAGTGATTAGATAATTCTGACACTTATCTCTGATTGACTATTCTAATGTTGTGCAAGTAATGACTGAACCGATTTTCAAACAACCGTTCAAACTGTTGCTCCATTGATGAATTTCAAACAACAATATCATCCGGTATCGACAATATATTTAACATATAATTATTATATACCATTTTGCTAGAAAACGTTTTGAAACAAAATTACATGGTCGTCATGAATTGCAATTAATTAAATACTAATTGAATAGTTTCCAATAAATGCAACAGTAGATACAGCTGTTAGAAAGTCACAAATCGATTGAGAGAAAACAAATCCTGGTTACAAACTGAAACAGAGGGAAACACATCAACTATAAGAGGGAAACAACGAAACAACAGAAACACTAAGGTGCAACAAAAACAAACAAAATGCAACACACACAGAAACGAACTATACCATAACAACAGCCATTTTCGTGACTTGGTACATAACATTTTAAGAAAAAAAGGTGGGTTGAACCTGGTTTGTGGCTAACCAAACCTCGCGCTTTTATGACAATATTAAATATAACACTAAAATGACAACATTACATTACAAGACGCACTTACTCTTCCTACATAGTCCATCTTTTCGAAACTTAAGCCATGCCAGACTTTCACTATTGGTTGTTCGGTTGTTCCAGGGTAGGCATATTTGTCGTAATTCTTCAAGACCTGGGCTATGGCTCCGTCTTCCCTGACATGTACAGTCCCTGTAAACATTAGCATTTTCTCAATATTATATATAGAAAAAAACATATAATATAATGTTTGACTTTATTCATCAAAACATCCAATACTGATTCATTATGACAACTACCGGGACCTCCTCTGCCAATTGGTATAAAACGTTGATATTCTTTAATGACTAGTTTGTCAATATTAACGTATGAGTTTGAATTTCACTCGTTACAGGGGTGTTTTACTATTGACTAGGATTGAAACTTTTTAAACATTTGGTCCGTACATAGAAAAGCTAATTTAACTGAAGCATGGTGTTTTAAAACTTAGAAAAAGAGCACTGTCATTTTTGTATTGTTTGATAACATATATTCTAATCTTTATGTCTATGTGGATATAATTGACATTTAAATGTTTTTTACATAATTTTTGTGTGCTTGCAAAATATAAAATACAAAACTCGAGAAGCTTATGTCCCATTAAATTTTTTAAACAACCGTCACAATGAGGACTTACCCGTGGCATTAGTGTTCTCTATCCATAAAATACATATTAGAGCAAGCACAGCAGACAGCTTTGAAGACATTCTTTCTATGCAGAAAAAAATTGTGCTTAATTTTATTTTACCTCAATCGAATATTCTTCACTGATGCATTGATTTGAGCATGTATAATCGACCTTTGAAACGTTATTATTAAAATTACTATTCACACTCGAATTTACGTGAAACTTTTTACGTCTTAGTCTCCTAGTTGAAACGACAAAATCATTTGTCAATTTTTCTGTTTATGTCATACTAAAAGTTTACTAATGAAGAAAAACTTACCAGACAAAAACATTGATGATAAGCAATAACTGAAAAACTTACCAGATAAAAAATTGGATAATAAACAATTACCACAAACACGTTAACGTATAGTCATAAATACAGCAGTATTTATAGTTAAGTTTACAAGCACCTCTTCCGTCCGAAAGTACAAATATGTAGTGCATCTACATATCATCAAACCATTAAATGTTTAGATATATCTAACTATTAACCAATTGAAGCCATTCATTGGCTGGGTCTGAGCGGGCAAACGTGCATCCGTTACGCCCTGTCTCTACGTTGCTTTGCAATGGACATTTAAACGCATGGGGTCGCCGAAGGATTCTAAACGCCTACACACAAATATCTCTAAAAACGATACAATAGCGGCACATGGATAGTAAAAACTGTAAATGTGATATTTAAAACGAACCGCGGTCAGATAAACTTATTTTAGTCCTTTTGACTAGATTTTTGTTTTCACGAGTAAATGAATTCACATTGATGACTCCAACGGTCAGATGATTTGATTTAACATTCCAATATCAATTCGGGAAATATCAATAAAGTATCATATGATTTCAAATAAATCCGGTCGTTTGGGTGTGATCACAAATCTAGGCTCGTTATTTTTAAATTAGTTTCGTTGAAGAAATAACTATAGAGTTTATAGAAAGTAACTTAAGTTTGGTTGATTTATAATATTGACAAAGGATTTACTTGTTATATGTCAAAGAGACAGCGACACAAAAAAAAAACAAAAACGAAAAAACAATTGAATCATAGTTCCGTGACAAACAAAAAGGTTCAGAACTAGAGGCTCTAATGAGCCTGTGTCGCTCGCCTGGTTTCTTTTGTTTACAGTTGATACATGAAACGATGCAACCATTATACTTTTGCTTTAGTTTAAGAAATATAAGTAAAAAAAATGCATTTTACCCCAATTTTATATATTTAGCCATGTCGGCCATGTTGGTTGGCAGGCGGGATCATCGGATACGTTTTTTTAAACTAAATACCCTAATGATGATTGTGGTCAAGTTTGGTTAAATGTGTCTCAGTAGTTTCAGAGTAGAAGATTTTTGTAAAAGATTACAAAACTTTACGAAAAATTGTTAACAATTTACTCTAAAAGGCAATAACTCTTTAAGGGGTCAATTAACAATTTTGGTCATGTTGAATTATTTGTAGATCCTACTTTGCTCAACATTATTGATGCTTGTAGTTTATCTCTATCTTTAATAATATTCAAGATAATAACAAAAAACGGCAAAATTTTCTTAAAATTATCAATTCAGGGGCAAAAACCCATTAACGGGGTTGTTTTGTAGGCTCTCTCTACTTTCAGACATAATTAGAAGGTCATCTGCAAAAAAAAAGTGAATCAATATAAGAGTTTAGTAATTTTGCAGGTCTACACTCTTCAGTGTTAAAGCTTTGGCTTTGGTCATCAATAAAGATTTTAGATAGATTGAATCCCCTTGTTTTACCCCTCGTTGTATTTAAAAATATTCTGAGTATTTATGGTCAATCTTCAGAGCTATTTCTGTTTTAGAAAGCATATTTTTAATAGCATTATATAAATATGTTCCTATCCGATATTAGCTAACTTGTAAAGCATACCATCTATCCATACGGAGTCAAAGCTTTTAGGAAATCAACAAAGCGTATACATAATTTGTTTTTATTTTTATGAAGATATTAATTTGTTAATGTTTTTGATTTAAATAAACTATCTGATGTTCTGTGGTTTTCACGAAATCCAAACTGTGAATTAGAGTACTTATTTCTCATCAACAAGTTTCATCTATCATTTAAAATGGCAATGAAAATCTTTGCCGTACAATGTATTAATGAAATCCCCCTGTAATTTGAGGGGTCAAGTTTATTACCACACTTATGTAATAAGAATAAATATGATTTGTTCCACTGTTCTGGATAATAACCAGTTTCTAACATTGAATTAAACCGTTTAGTTAATGCAGTTATTGTAAAATTACTGCTTTACTTTAGTATTTCATTAATAATGTAATCAGAATCACCTGATTTGCCTGGCTTCAACTTTTTATGAACCTTTTCATTACACCACTAGTTATTGGTTTGTCTATTTCTGGATTAATAGTTATGTTGTTTCCAATGTTAGAAATATTTTGTTTAATATTATTTTCAAAATCTATGTTTGGACTGTTTCACTCTCCTTGTTTTTGAACATGCTTTACAATCTTTTCAAAATCTGAGAGTTTATCATATATTATTTGTATATAGGCCTGTTTTTTTGTTTATCAGCCTTTTTAAATGATTTCAATTAAAAAAAAAATAGTTTCAGTTAATGATTAAAGGGATTTTTTCTTATTTTGCAAGTGATAAAATTTTAAGATTTTTTTTGTTCAAATATTGTTATGTCGGACCACTTTTGTCCAACCATTTTTTTTTAAAGTTATTCCTTTTCTCACATTTCGACATGATTTGTCTGCAAGTTAAGAAAAACTGAGTTAAGCTCTTGCTTGTGTGGCCAAATTAATTCCATTTTGGTCCTCTGAAAATGTGATGGTATCAAATTTTTTAATATCATTCATAATATTTTCATCACTGAGATAATTTACAATTTTAACTCTATACATGCTATACTCGTTTGTCCATCTATAATCAACAGTATTTTGCCAATTTGTAATAATTGAAGCTGGTGAAACATTCTTTCTCAATACAAATTTGAGAAGTAGTTTTATCTGTGAATGATCAGACAAGTAACCAATTTCATGCGTAGAAAAATATAAAACTGAGGACTTTCACTGACTAAGCATAATCAATACTACTTAATCATGTTAATCCAGTTGTAGTAATACATGTAACGTAACCAAGCGAGTCGCCAACATATTTGCCATTAAGAATTCGAGAAAGTGTTATGAATTTATCTATTTTGATACGTAGTAAAAAAATAAGTTCGATGACCCCATTGTTCTTTTTCTAATCTGAAAGCATGTAATTAGAGCCATCTTCTCACAATTTATCGTAAAGTTCTAACAGTAAGTTTTCTTTTTAGTACACAACATTTGATTTTCCATGAATATTCTTTACAAAATTTTGCACAACCTGTAGCGTGAAAAAGTCTGGTGACCCATACCTTTTAATATATTTTTGAAAAAAGCATAATAAAAACTTCATTTCGACAAGTCATAAAAAAATTCTATCAATTTTAATTAAGACTCCCTAGCCACCTTAAACAATATAATATAAAATGCAGAATTTATTATTAAAAAAAACAACAATCGGATGCTGCACAATTAAATTAAATTAAGAAAACAGAAGTGTCCAGCTAGTAGGAACAAATAATCTCATCATAGGAGAAAAAAATTGTATTTACGCCAGAATATAAAGTTGTTACATGGGCAATTCGTTTCATTTGAACATAGTCGAAACAAATCCAATATCTGAAATGTATTAAAAAAAGGTGCTCATACCACATCTTGTTATATCCATGGATGATAGCACATTGCAATATATTTTATGCAAAGGTAGTTCTTATACCAAAAAGGTTGTGTCTTCTTCCCAAATGTACAAATTGGATTCTAAACTAAAAGAAACATTTCAATTTACTCTAGAGCTGTATAAAAATGTCAGAATTAAAGGAGACATATTGTTTCATTAGCTTTAAAGTCATATGAAACCTCAATTTAAAAAAAAAATGTGCATATGTTTTTTGTAACTAAATGGATAGTTTTCATTTTACAACTTATGTGCATATACTTTTTTTCTGAGAAAAATTCTTTAATTCGTCATATTTAGAAGAAGTTTACTTTTTTTTAATTGCTTCTTCCAGGAAGCAATTTCGCCCGACTATTTTCCGTATGCACAGTGACCTGAGCGTGACACTCCTCGAAAAAATCCGGTGATCGCAATACGCATGTATCTGTCATTAAAATAAACAATTATCTGATTATACATGTTTAACACTTGCTCAATACCCATGCTTTTTGTTATTTGTTTACCATAAGGTGACAATCGGTAAACTTCGGCTTCAAAACACGGCATTTAATGAGCAGCCATATTTGTTAAATCATAACAGACAGAGAAAAAAAAATTGACGCTTATACGATATATTTGCGTAAAAAATTATAAAATCGTGCACAGAGGACTAAGTTTATGGTATATACATGCATTGGTTCAAGAATTGGATAAACACTATTTTTCACCACTCACTCGTTTCTTATGACTTTAACCTTTTTAGGAAAATAGTAAAGTATTTAGATACTTTAAGCAGTTTTGAAACAAAAAGTACATTTAAGGAACTCTTTAGAAAAGATCATCATTCTTGTGAAATTGCCAGAAAGTCAGATGTCTAGGTAGTAATTTTTATACACGAGAGATATAAACAACAATGTGGCCCTTGCATAAATGATTGATGCAGGCACACATGTCGACGATAATAGAATATGCGATGGTAGTGTTTCTCATTGTCAACCTATCTTCGTTGGGGCAATATGTTGTTCGGTCCATTGAACAAAGAAAATGCGAGTGGGGCATCTATGTACTATGGATCCGATACTTTCTTGATTTTATACAGTGTCCATGTTTATGTTATATGCAAACAATGCAAAGGAGGATTGATTCCTTCCGCTTATAAATTTTTTACTTACTGATTTCTACATGTTCCATTTTTTTATTTGAATTGTTTCATACTTTTATCAGATTTGCTCTTTTACATGTTTTAGTAGCTAAATTTACGGTGAGTATGTATTATATGTGTGTTGCACAATGTAAGGCCTTTTGGTAAGTTTTAAGTGCTTGAATCAACTCACCCATTTTGTTTTCTTCAAACTTGTGTATGTTGTCTAATTGGCAATCATATCCCATGTTCTTAGCTTTATCGTCGTTTGTCTTATATATTTTGTTTATGTCACGGTGTTATTGCCAAAAATTGAATTTTATCAAATACATCGTTATAGAAGTGGAACAACCTGAATCAGCATTATGCGCTACGCTAAATATATGCATGAATAGGAAAAGAGCCAGATATATAACATGTATAAGTGTTCGTTGCTAACGTAGTTTGAATATTTTGAATATTATACATATTAAGGAAGAGAAAGTGAATAAATATATATAAAAAGGAGATGTGGTAGGATTGTCAATGTCGACTTTGAATCCAAATTTGTATTATACCACAGAAGGACATGTCACCCTACTCAGACATATGATTGCGACTCCGGATAAACCAATCTTAATATAACGTGTTAGGCATAGGTTGAAAATCTTTGATTTAAACCTTGCGATATCAAGCACGAGATCTCTTGCAATCGAGCAGTGGTATAGATCCTATTAAATCATTGAGGTAACCGACTCACCAAATTTTTTACCAATAAAAAAAAGCAACAAAGAGAAAATGTATACCATGTACTTTATGGTAAAAAGTATACTAAGTAACGACGGTTGAAAATGTTGACTGCTGTAGCCTCTACATGCTCATTCCTCATTATTAACATCTTCAAAAACTATATGTCAATTGTTTTTTCATAAAATGAAGACGGTAGATGCAACTGATTCAAACAAGAGGCCATAACTTTAAAAGCGACATGATTCCTAAATTTTGTTTGACAACGAACCTGTTACTTCAGGTAGACATGTTACATGTGTAATTCCAACAGACACTTGACATTTTAACAATGTATGTAGTACTCTTCATTATGACATACTTATATACTCAATACTAAAAAGATCACCAAGTCTTATACATATTATATATCATGCATTTTGAAAAAAAGCTAATTGTATAAAGTTGAAAGACAAAGTGGATCTTAAATTTTGATATTCCCAAATCTGCACAAAAGCATTTTAAACGAGGTCATATATATAATTATGTCAGTTATTTTTGTAATGGTCTGTTATTGAAAACGGATAATTAAACTTTCAACAATGCAGCTGTTTCGTTGAATATTTTTTTAATGCGTACTATGAATACAAGTATTTCATGATAAATTCTACAAATCTGGATTGTTCATAGGCAGTATCTTTGTGCCAGTATGTAACCTATCGAAGTATACTCTGAACGCTCACACTGGGTTGGGTTTTTAGCATTGTTGTGTTCCAGTTTGTACTTAAATTTATAAAAGACTTTTACTACAGTCTAACGAGCCTAAAAAATGTTTCGTTTTGCTTGTCCGGGATGTATAAATTCAAAGTAGAAATATGAATATTCAATCAAATATAGTGCTGTTGCGTGCATTATTTCTACACGATACAGATCCAAAGATACATAGGGGGCCTGTAGCAGAACATGATATCTGCCCCTATGTATCGTTTTCTCTTTTTCAAGATACAGTTTTTTGGTCGATACAGTCTACATATGTAATTGATTATTTTGTATTGCATATGTATATGCATACACATTTCGTTCCTAACTGTGCGGCAACAACAATCCATCAGTCCATCAAATTCTGATTTGTTGTCTAAATCTCAATTAACCGTCCAATTCCTATTGACATTTCTATTGCCATTGACGTCTTTTAATGAACTTGAGGCTTGGATTATCAGGATTCGAATCTAGTTATACAATTTATTTTACGCTTCTGTCGATTATTGATATTCTAAGTTGCTTTACGTCCAGTGACAAATATTATATAATATCGAAACACGGATATGTTTTTTTTGCTGTTACTTGATATCTTTTGATTTGTATTGGTTTATTTATTTGTGACGTACATAAGAATAGAAAAGGAGAATTACTTGTCTCAAACCAACACATCTGTGACATTTCATTTATATAAAAATCATACCAAAGATTTTATCTCTAGTTATAAGTAAACAAGAGAACCTCGTTTACATATCCTGACGTCGTCAATGTCACGTGTATTCAAAAACGAAAAAGCAAATGTGTCATTTACGTTCAAGTAAATCATTGTTAAAACATCAAACATCAATTGTTATATCTAAGCAAAAATTGAAACACATTAAAACAAGAAGGTTAGTCCTAAAATTGAAAAACGTTCCTAAACATTACGTCTTTGTCAACTGTACAGATACTGTAAATCCCAAGGATTGCGTCAAAGATCATAAAGGTGACGCTTTATATTGATTTTTTATATATCTTAATAATCGATTTCATGATATGCTTAATGGACCTTTTTTGTACCTAGGACGTGTTGTTTGACAAAATTTCTAACAAAGCTTCTGAAAAGAATTTTCAGGAAAGAAATTGAACGGAAAATTTTACATTTCTACAAGAGAATATTTCAGGGTTTAAAGATATCGTGGATATTCTCATAGCAAAGGGAGTCATACATTTTCATGACAGATCTAAATTTGTGAGTGACAACAAATTACAAAAAGAAAAAATTCACGATGTGCTTAATAGTTATCAAAGGTACCAGGATTATAATTTAATACGCCAGACGCGCTTAAGGAAGTAATAACAAAGAGGAAATTTGAAGAATCTTATTCCGCTCTACCAGGAACTGGACACTCAGACACATGTTGTTGGAATTATGACACCGTGCGACGAAGGTAACGTAATGACTGCTAATAAGTTAAATACGTATGATCTTTAACTTAAATCAACGTAATGAACCCTCGCATACCGGAAACGAATAATTACCCACTTGAATTTAACGAAGCATATATTATTTTTGCCAATTGATTAGACATTTTTTTTAAATGAACATTATCTTCCTCTTGTATTATCGTTTTTATACCAACCCCCCCCCCCCTTTTCCCTTTTTTGTTTTTGTTGCTTTTGTTTTTATTACTGACTCAATAAGTTTACTCTAGATTACTTTCCATCATATTTATTACAGAAACCACCTTTCTCGAATATATTATGTTAACTAGAACCTTAAGTACCATTCCCAACACGTCTTCTTAAATTGTCTGAGAGATCACGTAACTCCAGAGGTCGGACGATTATACGAGCTTTAGACTTATGACTGGTTCCCACAGTTCCGACGACTTCAAATTGACTGTCCTTTATAGAAATTGTTCTCGTATAGTAGTAATACTCTCCGCGTCTAAAATTCAATACATTGACGCTTGTTTTATAATACATTTGCTTGAACCAGTCTCTGTGATGCATATTGAGTATCTCAGTAAGTCCAACCCCTAGTCAGTTGCTGTGGTAATCAAAACTATATGGACAACTCCACATGACGACTACTCTCTTCCTAGCAGACGAAATCAACCAGGATGCAGTTCCGTAGGTGCCAGTTGCGGTACCCCCGGTTTTGTGTGCTATCTGCAAATTTAGAAGAAACAAAAGGTACATATCCAGATGAAACTGGAAGTGGTATATTGTGCAAAAGAATGGAGTAAGTGAGTGTGAAAGCAATTCAAATGATATGCATCGTGCACAATGAAAAATGCACATACTGTTCTACGTAGGACGATTTCTGAATTTATATTTAGTAGTAAGGGTTAACATGCGTTTTATTCCATCGGATTTTTGTTGTAAGACCAGTACTGTTAGAGCGCAATTGTATCAGACGAATAAAAACATACCTACTTTGAAACATTGGTGAGAATTGTTAATCTGGATAACCCTTTAAAAGATAAAAATGAACAGTAAATCAACACATAGACCTGTAATGATATTCTGCTACTTACAAATTGTTCCCTTTGACCTGGCAAAACTACAACTAGAGAAGATTTAATGATGCCGCCATTAATGCATGATTCTGGTGTCATAAGTGAATACTAAGTCCAGTTTTCGACATCTATCATGCAATCAACACTATAACATGAGGCACCTTCAAGGTAAGCAAGTATACTTCTGCCGGAAATAACAGCACTGGAAGCCGATCCATATATAGCTTGTTCCCAGTCGATAACACCAGTCACTATGGCGAATAGACCTACAATAAAAATGTTTTACGTTTAACATTGTACATACAACATTAATTATACAATAATTTTTCAAATCTTTGTCAAACAAATATTGAATATTCCTCCCTTACCGCCCCATAAACTAAACAACTAATCGTGATAGGCTTTTTAAAATAACTAAAAGAGCTAGTACAGAACTGGATACTATTTTTAAATTAATGTGATTTTTATTTGAATATGACGAAATAAGTAGGAATTGAGATATACTGAAATATGAATCACATGTGTATGCTTTTGAATCAAAAACAACTTGAGGAATGCTATTGGAAAAAACAAAGTCCACATAAATAAAATACTGAAAAATAAAATAACAAAATAATTTTGCACCTGACACTACTTCTTAATCAAATAAATGCCTCTTCCAAAGTTTCATAAAATTCATCTTAAACCACCTACATATATACTACCTTAAAGTTTATATATAAAAAAGAAGATGTTTGTTTTCGTAAACTGAAAATGTAATCTGTACTCAGTGGTATTGTCGTATAGGATAGGGAGAACTGAGGGGATCATATCAATGTTTCGTGAATTTAATTTCCCAGTATGTACACATTTCTGTTATTTTTTCAGAATTTTTACATGGTTACTGTTATTAGAATTGTTAAGGTGTTATTTCCTTGTCTTGTGACATCAACAAATTGACTAACTTATTGAAAAAAAATGCACGAATCAAATTATCTCTGTAATGCAACGCTATAGAGAGAAATTAGAAATGTGTAATGAAGCATATAAGTAAATTTTTTTTTTTAAATTAACATTGCATATGAATAGTATATATATATAGATATGGTAAGTTATTACAAATTTTGAAGGTAAAAAAATATGGCCAATCTCTACAAGTTCAATAACAAACATGGCAGAAATTAATTGCGCCATGCCTTATTAGTTTGATTTTGAAGTAAAAGATGACAAACAACACAAGACCAAATTTGAAGGAAGCATCTGTATTTCTTCGAATATCATAATCATGTGCTTTTTGATCGCGAAGTTTACAAAACATCCTAAAGAAACATTGGAGAATTTTCTCAAAAATAGAGGAAGACATCAGCTTATCCGCTTCTTCGTGAAGCTTCTCAAGAGTAAAGTCGGTTAACCCAGGACGACAAAATAGCTCTCTCCGCTTTGGGTGGTGACCAATTCGTGTTGCTTAGTCTAGTTCTCTATGTTGTGTCTAGTGTACTCACTAGTAACCCGAATTTAACTTGATCGGACAAAAACGCATTAACGCTGTTTAAATGAGATTAATCGTCATTTGATAAAGATTGACAAAAAATAAAAATCATTTTTAATTGATTTCAATGCATATCAAATCATTTTAATGCCAGTCAAATAGATTCGCTTGCAGTCGTTCAATTTAATTCAAGTTGGTGGTAAGTTACGTCAAACAAATAGGCCACGCCCCCGTTAAACTATTTCAAACTGGTGTTAATTCGTTTTAAACCGTGTTGCGACCCGAGCTTTTAACAGGTAAATCACTCAAGCAAAACAACATCGATGTATCTTTCGTTTATTTGTTTCAAACTTTATCGACTTATATATATAAATGCGTGTATTCTTATTAAAGTCATATACTTCACAATTTAAACAAATGAATGATCAATACACGTAACATATAAGGAATTTAAATAAAAACAATAAAATATTGATGCACGGTTTAAAAAATTCAAAACTTGTGAATCTGTTAAAAATAAAATAGTTAGATGTTTAACATATTTTTGATTTGCCCAAATGCAGTAGATCTTTATCTCACATTTTCGTTTCACAACTTCCTAAGTGCTATGAAAACTTGTGACATGTAAGTAACGTATGGTTCATTGCAATGACTTACGAAACTTTAGGTATTCCTGTATATTTCCGTTTCTCTTTTTCTGTCTTACTATAGTGTACTCGTTAATTAAATATAGACACGGAAATTAAAGTATCTTACAAAAAATATTTATTTTTCACATAGCTTAAATCGATGTATCTTATATTTTCGGTCAACAACAAATATTCCCTAGCAGTATATTGATATATGAAATAGCTTGTAATAAAAACAATGTTGTGTTAGATAATAAAATAAATGAAGGTAATGTTGACATTTGTTGAATTTAATAAACAGTTTAAGTCTTGCACAACATTGTAAATGAAGGAACAGCTCAATAAACTTTAAAACTGTGTCAAATTGTAATATCGGTCACTGACGCGAAACGGGCGTTAATTGCAGACAAGCAGCACATTACGAAAATTGTGAATTGTGGTTCCGATTCTGCAAAGGGATTAGTATGCTGTCATGCACCGTGACGTACAAAAAGTCTTGCTATAAATAAACAAATATTCTGTTTATATGAGATAAATTATGGTCTGCGATAACGATGGGTTGGTTGATTTAAGCTTTACGACCTTGACTTGCTCTAAGTCGACATTCTCTTACGTCTAATGCATTTTAAAAAAAACCGTATATTTACGTTTAGGGCATATTATATAAGTCTATCTACCAAATTGAAATCAACATAAACATTATTAAAATAAACAAGAATGGAAAAGAAACAATTATGCACTGTTGCTCTGATGTAATTTTTATTAACTATATTTTAGCGGTAATGTCCAAATTAAAAACTAATTGTCTTACAAATAAAATAATTTATCGAGGTGCTTTTGTTGAAGTTCGTACTACATATCAAAATGAATGTCATTGGTCGGAACGTTAGCAAACTTTCAATCCAGGTGTTCTCATCGAGGTCCGCGTTCATTTTTTAATTCAATACACAATATTTCATCTAGGTGCTTTCGTTGAAGTTCGCGTTACATAGTAAACTGAATCGCGCACTTGGTGTATACATATAGGGTTTATACGGCTTATTATTAAAGAATGAGTGCTGTCTTTTTGCTTCAGGTTAAAATTATGTACCTGGTGTTACTAAAGTGTACTCATATTAAAGGTGCGCATATCGTCTTGGTTTCCTTTATTTTTTGTTCATGACAGGTTGCCGGATTAGACGTTTTGATAAAATATAAAAGGTACGCAGACTCCGGCTTACATCTCCTACATGTGGAATTTCAAACTGGACCTTTTATATTTCAAATTTGCAGTTTGTTTTACTTAAAGAATGCATGTATGATCTCAAGATTTGTTTCGTAGATAATTTTCCACAAATGACACGGTGAAATTTTGCATACAATTTGCAATGTTTGTCCGATTTCCTGAGCTTGTATTGTATCGTCCCGAACATACATGCACTATCTGCCACTGACCGTAAAACAACCATCAAAATCCGAGCAATTATAAAACTTTTTACCGAATCATATTTTTAAAGTACTCTAGTTCTGCATGGATGAAGCAACGACCCCACCATGGAGTAAAAAATCAGTAATTCAAATGAATCACACGTGAAATCATAAATATATGAGGAATTGCTGAAAAGACCCACACTTTTAGTATCATGAACTTAAAGTAATGTATTTCATCGATTCCAGAAAGCCCCTATGCATTTCTATACATTTTACTTGGGCTTGATACGGGTGATGTGTGACGTCACCAAAGTCACGTGATGACTGCTAAAGTTGGATATGTTTTCATGTTATTTTCACGTGAACTTGGCAAAAATATGAAGGTATTTTTCATGATTTCAATTAAATTTTAGAATAAAGATATTATTTTAATTATGTATTTTTTAAAAATTACGTGCATTTTACGTGTACCAAATTCCGATGATTTATGCATGAACTATTATCATAAGATTCCCGTGGAACCAACCAGTATAAGCAAGTTTCAAGTATTTCAAATGGCAATTAACACTTAGACTATAGCCATACAGTAGGACAGTAAATGAACAAAAGACAAGTAAATCAGAAACATGCATGGATCACGCAAAAAAACATGCAGGGGCGACACCGGAGTAATGGGAGTTTGCTTCTTGCATGAAATTCGCCGTGAAAACAATTTGATATGAAGACAAGCCTTTGTTTCAACTTTGTTTTAAAATTTCCAACATAAGGCTGTTACGGCCCAGGTTAATGTTCTTAAGCATCACATATTTTTCTTTAATTTTATTGTTAGCTTTCTTAAATAAATAGTTACATATTGTAGACTATATATTTTATAATTTCTTTTTCGTTCAATTTCAGTTAAACACTATTTCTAATTTGCTTTTTTATAAATTAGAATGTCTTTTTCTTTTTCTTCCTCTTTTCAAAACCCTGGTTTTGTATTACCACTGACCAGTTCAGTAAAAAAACAGCTGCTTCAGGTATGTATAAATGTGTTTGTAACCAATCTAACATGCTATTATTTCCATATTTTTTTATTCCGTGTCTATAGATAGTCTCGATCGGGGAGACAAGATTTATTGTGTCTGTTGGTTGCTTGGCTAGCGTAAACTAATCGATTTACCTCATACTTTGAAATTAATTTTATTTAGTTTTTTGGATTTAATTACCTTAAACTAAAGGATGCGAAAAGATATATTAATGTTACTTTATCATAGTTCAAGTTGATTAATTATTGATTTAAGTGAATAAATCAAATGTATTTTCTCGAGGAATAAATCAAATCAGGAACATATATTGTTAGGTATACTGTTCCCAGGTTGAATAGTATACAAATCCTAGTTCTTATATTATAGTTATAATTATTCATCGGCGAAAAGGATAGTATGATTATTGTGTTGGAAGTTTATTGTGTTGGAAGAATCGTAAAAGTGTTTTATTTTCTAAATTCTATTCATTTACTCGGACATCGTAGAGTTTAAAATTCTTTTTTTTTTTACCACATTGGACTTCTTATTGTGTATCGAATTGAAACACGAACGCGGACCTCGATGAGAACACCTAGATTGAAAGTTTGCAAATGTTCCGACCAATGAAATTCATTTTACTATGTGACGCGAACTTCAACGAAAGCACCTAGATGAAATATTGTGTATTGAATTGAAAAATGAACGCGGACCTCGATGAGAACACCTGGATTGAAAGTTTGCAAACGTTCCGACCAATGACATTCATTTTGATATGTAGCGCGAACTTCAACGAAAGCACCTCGATAAATTATTTTTTTTGTACGACAATTAGTTTTTAATTTGGACATTACCGCTAAAATATAGTTAATAAAAATTACATCAGAGCAACAGTGCATAATTGTTTCTTTTCCATTCTTGTTTATTTTAATAATGTTTATGTTGATTTCAATTTGGTAGATAGACTTATATAATACGCCCTAAACGTAAATATACGTTTTTTTTTAAAACGCATTAGACGTAAGAGAATGTCGACTTAGAGCAAGGCAAGGTCGTAAAACTTCAATCAACCAACCCATCGTTATCGCAGATTAAAATTTATCTCATATAAACAGAATATATGTTCATTTAAAGCAAAACTTTTTGTACGTCACGGTGCATGACAGCACAATAACCCCTTTACAGAATCGGAACCACAATTCACAATTTTTGTAATGTGCTGATTGTCCACAATTAACGCCCGTTTCGCGTCAGTGACCGATATTACAATTTGACACAGTTTTAAAAGTTTATTGAGCTGTTCCTTCATTTACAATGTTGTGCAAGACTTAACTGTTTATTAAATTCAACAAATGTCAACAATATCTTCATTCATTTTATTATTTAACACAACATTGTTTTTATTACAAGCTATTTCATATATCAATATAGAGCTAGGGAATATTTGTTGTTGACCGAAAATATTATAAGATACATCGAATTAAACTATGTGA
>CM034358.1:32126760-32244203 GCA_019925275.1 Mytilus edulis | reverse complement strand
ATCCTAAGAATCCGAATAATTAGACATCAACCGAGCTAAAAGATAAATTAGCTTCGCTTGGGATCAAAATATCCGAAAACTTTACTAATAAACAATTAAAACGTATTTTCTTGGATAATCAAAAAAGTAGTCCGGAAAGTTCTGACAGTGGAAATTCTGAAACTACCAACATCAGTGCAAATTCGAATACTTCTTTACCATCAAATGTAGGTGATGATGCTATTTTATCGACTACAAATACGCAAAATCCCGAATTTTCCAATATTCCGACAGCATCTACCTCGCGGATGAATACAGTGGAGCCCACGTCGTTACCAGTAATAGGTACGTCTGTGCATCAAAACAACGCATTTCCGCCCAGGGCTGATCTCAATACACTTGACTATGCTCTTGTCAACAACACATTACAATTGTGTCAGCAAGTTATTGCCGGAGTTCCCAAACAGACTAATAAATACAACTTGCATTCCGCCATGAACTTTAACCCGGGCCTGGATCAACATTACCCGTTAACCAAAATACATTTGGTGTTCAAAACCCTACGTTGGGAGAATTTGCAAACCCCAATAAGATGAATTTTCAAAACAGTTTCGTTTCACAAGTTCCAATCTTTTCCATGCAAAACCAACAAATGCAAATGTCAAAACATGGATATCCCGCCACAGCGTTTTCCGGAGTTGATATGGTTTCTCCAGAGATTCGCACCAAAATTATCTCAGGTAAAGACATCAACTTAAACATTCTCTTACTTCCAAACTACGAAACGCCCATCACCAAAAAATTAAAGATGATGACCGTTTAAAAACGGAATTTAACATTAGACGAGTTTATTATAGCTTTTGGAAGATATAAAAAAAATAATGTGTCAAGTATTTTCAAACAGGACAGAAGAACTAGATTGCTACCTTTCTCACATCATCGAGACCGCTAACGTGTGGCCAGCACAATTTTTTGAATATCACAAGATGTTTAGTGCAAAATGTTCAATCATGTTACTAGAACACAATATAAAAATTGACTGGTCAAGGGGTGATTTAGAATTGAGACAAATGGTTTGTGCTGGATCTACAGTAAACATGTGCAATTTCTGTTCTTCAACACTTCACAAATCATCTATGTGTGGGAATAGCAGGGGATATCAAAATTCTAAAATTCAACCTACACAGGATAAATATGGAAGAGATATTGTGGTGCATGATGAAATGCAAATATGTAATAATTTTAATCAACCAAAAGGTTGTGTCAAACCTTACTGCCGATATGCTCACGTGTGTAAAATCTGCAAGAAAACCCATGGAAAGTTTGAATGTTCCACTAATAAATCTATGCCAGGAACCCAAAAGGAACAAAACAAATCATTCCCAGTTAGACAGCCCAACAGTAAATCAAAATGACTAGATTCTATTGATACAACAGACGTTCCGTCAACACCTATTAACATTGACCAATTAGAAAGGGAACTTTTAAATCATCCAGATAGGCGTTTTGTGAACTTTTTATGTAACAGCCTTCGTAATGGATTTGATATGTTAGTTTCAAATGTACATTTACCTATGTATGAATGTAAAAATTCTTTATCTGCCAGGTAAAAATCCTGAAGTAGTCATAAATTTATTACAACAGGAGGTTGATAAAGGTTTTTTAAAGGGCCCTTTTTCTCAACCCCCTTTTTTAAGTTATAGAGTAAGTCCATTGGGTATTGCTACACACAAATATTCCAAAAAACAAAGGCTTATAATTGATTTATCATCTACTCATAATTTAGATGAGCACTATAGTGTTAACGATTTGATAGATAAAGACCTATGTTCCTTGACATACATTAAAATTGATGATGCTATTAATGCGATTCAAAGATATGGTTCAAAGTCCCTATGTTGTAAGGTGGACATCTCAGATGCGTTCAAACAACTTCCGATTAAAAAAAGAACAGTGGCATCTCTTTTGTGTAAAGTGGAATGGTCAGTACTATCATTACGTTCGTTTACCTTTTGGGTGTCGTTCTAGTCCCCGTCTGTTTGACTCTTTATCTACAAGTGTGTGCTAGATAGCTCAGAACAATTATGATATCAAAGTTATTTTCCATCTATTAGATGAGTTTTTAACTGTAGACAAACCTTCTGATTGTGGAGAAAGAACAATGGCTTTGTTGAGCCATATTTTTAACAAACTTAATATTCCTTTGTCATATAAGAAGACTGTTGGACCAGTTTGCGAACTCGAATACCTAGGTATTATTTTGGACACGATTAATATGCAGACTAGACTTCCGTTAGACAAGGTTGAGAGAATCACACAATTTATTAGCTTTGTTCTAGATAAAAAAATCTTGTACGCCTAGAGAACTTGAACAATTACTTGGACATCTTAACTTTGCTACAAGAGTAATTCTGCCAGGTCGGGCCTTTGTCACTTACCTTTATATACTGATGTGTTCTGTCAAAGAGAGTCACCACTAGGTTCATTCAAATAAAGAGTGTAAATCCGATTTAACAATGTGGCTACAATTTTTGTCAACGTGGAATGGAATTAACATGTTCTATGAATCTCATTTAACCTCTGCAGCGGACATGCATTTATTTACGGATGCTTCATCTACCATTGGTTTTGGAGGTTCTTATCAAGGAAAATGGTTTTGTGACACTTGGCCAAAAGACCTCCCAACTATTTCGGATCAAACTCTATCTATTGCTTTTTGGAGTTATATCCTATTGTGGTGTCAGCTGTTTTATGGGGAAAAGGATGGTATAAAAAGCGTATTTCATTTCACTGCGACAATTTAGCACATACCTTTATTTAGGTATTCGGTTTATACAAGATTCAGTTTAGTCAGGTTTCACAGTGCAGTTTATAAAAATCATAATCTTGCTATCATATGTTAAAGCATATCTACTGATTTAAAACTCGAATGATAGTTGTACTTACTGTGGCATCTTGACCAGCATAATGACCTATAACCTTACTACCACCGGGATGACGATTGGACCAATCGGTGATGTCATAGACGTTATCTTGTATAACAATCCATCTGTCGCCTTTCTTATCATGCCTCGATACTTCATCAAAAGTATAAACTGTCGGCTGCTGATCTAGTTTACCTCCTTTGCCCATGTCTATGCCAATATTGGTATCTGTATATTTGTGCTTATTTACAAAACAAACAATATAAAATAAAATTGAGAATGGAAACGGGGAAAGCGTCAAAGAGATAACAACCCGACCACAGGGCAGACAACAGCCGAACGCCATCAATTGGTCTTTAATGTAGTATGCATATTCTTAATTTATACCAAAGTAGCAATGTAAAGAAAGTACATACAATGTTTTGATATCAGAAATAAATTTCCCGTAATTTTACAATAAATTAGAAATTGCTGCACAATTTTCTGTCACTGTAGATGCATGTAAATAATTCTTGTTTTAGGAGAGAACATGCTCCTGTGACAAAATAAAAATGCCGACCAACCCTATTTTCATAATTTCAATACATACAGTTTTAATTTTGAGGGCCTCAATGAAAATTAGTTCTAATTAAGTAACCCTTTAAATAATTTTTTTTTTATGATTATTAGGTCTTTCCACCTTTCCGTGGAAAGACCTATTGATTTTGTTCTGATTATTTTTTTTTTCTTCTGCCAAATTTTCTTCTTGCATAGTATGGTTGTTTCATAAGTTGTCGCTTAGATTTTTGGAAGATGATATACGCTTTAAAAACTGACAACTGTGTAACCAAATATTTAACGTTATCTCCCCAAACACTGTTTCTCTTGTGACCACTACTCCTTCGCAACCGTAAAAGATTACGACAAATTTATTTTACCAAATTGCTCGTTAAATCTTCAGGATTAGGATTTTAATTTTGACCAAAGCTATCCGGAGACTCCATATGAGAGTTATTCCCCCTTTTGTATTTGATATAAGTGATATGCATTTCTAACTGGTAAACCATAAGTGATAAAGACCTAGGGTCATTTGATTTGAGATCCTTGGTCCCAAAAATGAAAATTAGGTCAAGGTCAAAGGTCAAGGTCAAAGGTCAAGGTCATAGGTCAAAGTCACATTCTAAATTTTGATTTTGGCTTATTTTCACTTATTTACAAAAAACTATTTAACATATCTACAAAGGGTGCTATAAACAGTTTCGTATAAAAAACTAGGGGTTATTCCCCGACTAAAAATAACCATGGAGGGAAACCCCTGTTTATTTACTCAATTGGTGAAAAAGTATCATGTTTTTTTGTATTTGATTGTAAAAATTAGTTAATTAGATTTCAATTGAAACAGGTTGAATGATTGAAATAATTTTAAAAATTATATTAACTTTACATGTTTTGAAGGGAGACAACACTGTAAACATCCTGTTTTTTTGGCAGTGAAAATTGAAAACTTATTTGCAGCCACTGTAGCTCTTTTCGGAGCAGGAAACCGTACCCTGAAACAAGATTTTTTTGTAAGGCCAGGTAAAAACCTACAAATTTCATACAGTTTTGATTATGTAAAATGTGCATGGATCATGTCTTCATGGGTGTGCACATGACCTGGTTTCAAGTTTTTTATGTTCAAATTAGACCTTTTTTTCCCCATGTTCATTGGATGGAATATTTTTAATATATTAAACGTACACATTATTTTTATTTCATTATAAACTAGAGAACATTCTGATTCCAGTGATATCTAGTTTTATACAAGTATCTTTATTAATCAGTCCACAACTAAGGGTCACTTATGCATGGTCCCTTAAAATGTGATGTCGTAGAAAAAAACCTGTTGATTGCACCCTTAAAGGGACAAATATATATTATAGTGATGTTTTCGCATAGAAATGTGTACGCGAATGGAGTAAAACAATTCTGAAAAATGTTGTACGGCACGTATTCTTTAATTTCAAAGCATCAGTTTGGCATATTTAATGCAAATATTACAGATTTGTACATAGCAACCAGAAATAAGAAAACCAGACTCTGCACAAATATTGAAGTTTTTTTCATCTTTTTGTGACGTCATGATATTTTATTTAATCTCTCATATATTTGGAACCATAAGTTGCACATGCAAAGTGTAGATTTTTTCTACAATGACCTGTACTTCTGATCAGTGTGACACAAATTTTAATTCATTATAATATGTATTTGGTACTTTTTAAAGTCATAAAAGTACAAGTGCCATTCCTAGGAAAAACACTATTTCCATATTTTTCTCAACTCAGCTATAACTTAGTTCACATAATACTAGGGACAAAATATATTTCAAGTAACTTTATTCATGCTTATTTCATAGTTTTTATTCAATTTATTCAAAAGAAACCCTATTTTATGATTTATTTTCTTTGTAAAACTGATGAAAATGGGATACAGGAAATGTTTGGAGTTTGCTGGTTAAACTGTTTGCCACTGGTCAATATGCCAGTACTACGCGACATGAAAAAAGAGCTGTATTTTCACTATTCGTGGTCACAATCCTTAAAGTCAGACATCATTTTAATCGGTATAGTGTACAGATTCAGAAAAGCTAAGAAATTTTAATATATCGCATATAAAGTTTTGCCTTAAGGGTGCTATAAACAGTTTCGTATAAAAAACTAGGGGTTATTCCCCGACTAAAAATAACCATGGAGGGAAACCCCTGTTTATTTACTCAATTGGTGAAAAAGTATCATGTTTTTTTGTATTTGATTGTAAAAATTAGTTAATTAGATTTCAATTGAAACAGGTTGAATGATTGAAATAATTTTAAAAATTATATTAACTTTACATGTTTTGAAGGGAGACAACACTGTAAACATCCTGTTTTTTTGGCAGTGAAAATTGAAAACTTATTTGCAGCCACTGTAGCTCTTTTCGGAGCAGGAAACCGTACCCTGAAACAAGATTTTTTTGTAAGGCCAGGTAAAAACCTACAAATTTCATACAGTTTTGATTATGTAAAATGTGCATGGATCATGTCTTCATGGGTGTGCACATGACCTGGTTTCAAGTTTTTTATGTTCAAATTAGACCTTTTTTTCCCCATGTTCATTGGATGGAATATTTTTAATATATTAAACGTACACATTATTTTTATTTCATTATAAACTAGAGAACATTCTGATTCCAGTGATATCTAGTTTTATACAAGTATCTTTATTAATCAGTCCACAACTAAGGGTCACTTATGCATGGTCCCTTAAAATGTGATGTCGTAGAAAAAAACCTGTTGATTGCACCCTTAAAGGGACAAATATATATTTATAGTGATGTTTTCGCATAGAAATGTGTACGCGAATGGAGTAAAACAATTCTGAAAAATGTTGTACGGCACGTATTCTTTAATTTCAAAGCATCAGTTTGGCATATTTAATGCAAATATTACAGATTTGTACATAGCAACCAGAAATAAGAAAACCAGACTCTGCACAAATATTGAAGTTTTTTTCATCTTTTTGTGACGTCATGATATTTTATTTAATCTCTCATATATTTGGAACCATAAGTTGCACATGCAAAGTGTAGATTTTTTCTACAATGACCTGTACTTCTGATCAGTGTGACACAAATTTTAATTCATTATAATATGTATTTGGTACTTTTTAAAGTCATAAAAGTACAAGTGCCATTCCTAGGAAAAACACTATTTCCATATTTTTCTCAACTCAGCTATAACTTAGTTCACATAATACTAGGGACAAAATATATTTCAAGTAACTTTATTCATGCTTATTTCATAGTTTTTATTCAATTTATTCAAAAGAAACCCTATTTTATGATTTATTTTCTTTGTAAAACTGATGAAAATGGGATACAGGAAATGTTTGGAGTTTGCTGGTTAAACTGTTTGCCACTGGTCAATATGCCAGTACTACGCGACATGAAAAAAGAGCTGTATTTTCACTATTCGTGGTCACAATCCTTAAAGTCAGACATCATTTTAATCGGTATAGTGTACAGATTCAGAAAAGCTAAGAAATTTTAATATATCGCATATAAAGTTTTGCCTTAAGGGTGCTATAAACAGTTTCGTATAAAAAACTAGGGGTTATTCCCGACTAAAAATAACCATGGAGGGAAACCCCTGTTTATTTACTCAATTGGTGAAAAAGTATCATGTTTTTTTGTATTTGATTGTAAAAATTAGTTAATTAGATTTCAATTGAAACAGGTTGAATGATTGAAATAATTTTAAAAATTATATTAACTTTACATGTTTTGAAGGGAGACAACACTGTAAACATCCTGTTTTTTTGGCAGTGAAAATTGAAAACTTATTTGCAGCCACTGTAGCTCTTTTCGGAGCAGGAAACCGTACCCTGAAACAAGATTTTTTTGTAAGGCCAGGTAAAAACCTACAAATTTCATACAGTTTTGATTATGTAAAATGTGCATGGATCATGTCTTCATGGGTGTGCACATGACCTGGTTTCAAGTTTTTTATGTTCAAATTAGACCTTTTTTTCCCCATGTTCATTGGATGGAATATTTTTAATATATTAAACGTACACATTATTTTTATTTCATTATAAACTAGAGAACATTCTGATTCCAGTGATATCTAGTTTTATACAAGTATCTTTATTAATCAGTCCACAACTAAGGGTCACTTATGCATGGTCCCTTAAAATGTGATGTCGTAGAAAAAAACCTGTTGATTGCACCCTTAAAGGGACAAATATATATTATAGTGATGTTTTCGCATAGAAATGTGTACGCGAATGGAGTAAAACAATTCTGAAAAATGTTGTACGGCACGTATTCTTTAATTTCAAAGCATCAGTTTGGCATATTTAATGCAAATATTACAGATTTGTACATAGCAACCAGAAATAAGAAAACCAGACTCTGCACAAATATTGAAGTTTTTTTCATCTTTTTGTGACGTCATGATATTTTATTTAATCTCTCATATATTTGGAACCATAAGTTGCACATGCAAAGTGTAGATTTTTTCTACAATGACCTGTACTTCTGATCAGTGTGACACAAATTTTAATTCATTATAATATGTATTTGGTACTTTTTAAAGTCATAAAAGTACAAGTGCCATTCCTAGGAAAAACACTATTTCCATATTTTTCTCAACTCAGCTATAACTTAGTTCACATAATACTAGGGACAAAATATATTTCAAGTAACTTTATTCATGCTTATTTCATAGTTTTTATTCAATTTATTCAAAAGAAAACCCTATTTTATGATTTATTTTCTTTGTAAAACTGATGAAAATGGGATACAGGAAATGTTTGGAGTTTGCTGGTTAAACTGTTTGCCACTGGTCAATATGCCAGTACTACGCGACATGAAAAAAGAGCTGTATTTTCACTATTCGTGGTCACAATCCTTAAAGTCAGACATCATTTTAATCGGTATAGTGTACAGATTCAGAAAAGCTAAGAAATTTTAATATATCGCATATAAAGTTTTGCCTTAAGGGTGCTATAAACAGTTTCGTATAAAAAACTAGGGGTTATTCCCCGACTAAAAATAACCATGGAGGGAAACCCCTGTTTATTTACTCAATTGGTGAAAAAGTATCATGTTTTTTTGTATTTGATTGTAAAAATTAGTTAATTAGATTTCAATTGAAACAGGTTGAATGATTGAAATAATTTTAAAAATTATATTAACTTTACATGTTTTGAAGGGAGACAACACTGTAAACATCCTGTTTTTTTGGCAGTGAAAATTGAAAACTTATTTGCAGCCACTGTAGCTCTTTTCGGAGCAGGAAACCGTACCCTGAAACAAGATTTTTTTGTAAGGCCAGGTAAAAACCTACAAATTTCATACAGTTTTGATTATGTAAAATGTGCATGGATCATGTCTTCATGGGTGTGCACATGACCTGGTTTCAAGTTTTTTATGTTCAAATTAGACCTTTTTTTTCCCCATGTTCATTGGATGGAATATTTTTAATATATTAAACGTACACATTATTTTTATTTCATTATAAACTAGAGAACATTCTGATTCCAGTGATATCTAGTTTTATACAAGTATCTTTATTAATCAGTCCACAACTAAGGGTCACTTATGCATGGTCCCTTAAAATGTGATGTCGTAGAAAAAAACCTGTTGATTGCACCTTAAAGGGACAAATATAATATTATAGTGATGTTTTCGCATAGAAATGTGTACGCGAATGGAGTAAAACAATTCTGAAAAATGTTGTACGGCACGTATTCTTTAATTTCAAAGCATCAGTTTGGCATATTTAATGCAAATATTACAGATTTGTACATAGCAACCAGAAATAAGAAAACCAGACTCTGCACAAATATTGAAGTTTTTTTCATCTTTTTGTGACGTCATGATATTTTATTTAATCTCTCATATATTTGGAACCATAAGTTGCACATGCAAAGTGTAGATTTTTTCTACAATGACCTGTACTTCTGATCATGTGACACAAATTTTTAATTCATTATAATATGTATTGGTACTTTTTAAAGTCATAAAAGTACAAGTGCCATTCCTAGGAAAAACACTATTTCCATATTTTTCTCAACTCAGCTATAACTTAGTTCACATAATACTAGGACAAAATATATTTCAAGTAACTTTATTCATGCTTATTTATAGTTTTTTATTCAATTTATTCAAAAGAAACCCTATTTTATGATTTATTTTCTTTGTAAAACTGATGAAAATGGGATACAGGAAATGTTTGGAGTTTGCTGGTTAAACTGTTTGCCACTGTCAATATGCCAGTACTACGCGACATGAAAAAAGAGCTGTATTTTCACTATTCGTGGTCACAATCCTTAAAGTCAGACATCATTTTAATCGGTATAGTGTACAGATTCAGAAAAGCTAAGAAATTTTAATATATCGCATATAAAGTTTTGCTTAAGGGTGCTATAAACAGTTTCGTATAAAAAACTAGGGGTTATTCCCCGACTAAAAATAACCATGGAGGGAAACCCATGTTTATTTACTCAATTGGTGAAAAAGTATCATGTTTTTTGTATTTGATTGTAAAAATTAGTTTATTAGCTTTCAATTAAAACAGGTTGAATGATTGAAATAATTTTTAAAAATTATATTAACTTTACAAGTTTTGAGGGAGACAACACTGTAAACATCCTGTTTTTTTGGCAGTGAAAATTGAAAACTTATTTGCAGCCACTGTAGCTCTTTTCGGAGCAGGAAACCGTACACTGAAACAAGATTTTTTTGAAAGGCCAGGTAAAAACCTACAAATTTCATACAGTTTTGATTATGTAAAATGTGCATGGATCATGTCTTCATGGGTGTGCACATGACCTGGTTTCAAGTTTTTTATGTTCAAATTAGACCTTTTTTTCCCCATGTTCATTGGATGGAATATTTTTAATATATTAAACGTACACATTATTTTTATTTCATTATAAACTAGAGAACATTCTGATTCCAGTGATATCTAGTTTTATACAAGTATCTTTATTAATCAGTCCACAACTAAGGGTCACTTATGCATGGTCCCTTAAAATGTGACGTCGTAGAAAAAAAAACCTGTTGATTGCACCCTTAAAGGGACAAATATATATTATAGTGATGTTTTCGCATAGAAATGTGTACGCGAATGGAGTAAAACAATTCTGAAAAATGTTGTACGGCACGTATTCTTTAATTTCAAAGCATCAGTTTGGTATATTTAATGCAAATATTACAGATTTGTACATAGCAACCAGAAATAAGAAAACCAGACTCTGCACAAATATTGAAGTTTTTTTCATCTTTTTGTGACGTCATGATATTTTATTTAATCTCTCATATATTGGAACCATAAGTTGCACATGCAAAGTATAGATTTTTTCTACAATGACCTGTACTTCTGATCAGTGTGACACAAATTTTAATTCATTATAATATATATTTGGTACTTTTTAAAGTCATAAAAGTACAAGTGCCATTCCTAGGAAAAACACTATTTCCATATTTTTCTCAACTCAGCTATAACTTAGTTCACATAATACTAGGGACAAAATATATTTCAAGTAACTTTATTCATGCTTATTTCATAGTTTTTATTCTATTTATTCAAAAGAAACCCTATTTTATGATTTATTTTCTTTGTAAAACTGATGAAAATGGGATACAGGAAATGTTTGGAGTTTGCTGGTTAAACTGTTTGCCACTGGTCAATATGCCAGTACTACGCGACATGAAAAAAGAGCTGTATTTTCACTATTCGTGGTCACAATCCTTAAAGTCAGACATCATTTTAATCGGTATAGTGTACAGATTCAGAAAAGCTAAGAAATTTTAATATATCCAATATAAAGTTTTGCCTTAAGGGTGCTATAAACAGTTTCGTAAAAAAAACTAGGGTTATTCCCGACTAAAAATAACCATGGAGGGAAACCCATGTTTATATTACTCAATTGGTGAAAAAAGTATCATTTTTTTGTATTTGATTGTAAAAATTAGTTTATTAGCTTTCAATTAAAACAGGTTGAATGATTGAAATAATTTTTAAAAAATTATATTAACTTTACAAGTTTTGAGGGGAGACAACATGTAAACATCCTGTTTTTTTGGCAGTGAAAATTGAAAACTTATTTGCAGCCACTGTAGCTCTTTTCGGAGCAGGAAACCGTACACTGAAACAAGATTTTTTTGAAAGGCCAGGTAAAAACCTACAAATTTCATACAGTTTTGATTATGAAAATGTGCATGGATCATGTCTTCATGGGTGTGCACATGACCTGGTTTCAAGTTTTTTTGTTCAAATTAGACCCTTTTTTTCCCCATGTTCATTGGATGGAATATTTTTAATATATTAAACGTACACATTATTTTTATTTCATTATAAACTAGAGAACATTCTGATTCCAGTGATATCTAGTTTTATACAAGTATCTTTATTAATCAGTCCACCACTAAGGGTCACTTATGCATGGTCCCTTAAAAATGTGACGTCGTAGAAAAAAAAACCTGTTGATTGCACCCTTAAAGGGACAAATATATATTATAGTGATGTTTTCGCATAGAAATGTGACGCGAAGGAGTAAAACAATTCTGAAAAATGTTGTACGGCACGTATTCTTTAATTTCAAAAGCATCAGTTTGGTTTATTTAATGCAAATATTACAGATTTGTACATAGCAACCAGAATAAGAAAACCAGACTCTGCACAAATATTGAAGTTTTTTTCATCTTTTTGTGACGTCATGATATTTTATTTAATCTCTCATATATTTGGAACCATAAGTTGCACTTTGCAAAGTATAGATTTTTTCTACAATGACCTGTACTTCTGATCAGTGTGACACAAATTTTAATTCATTATAATATATATTTGGTACTTTTTTAAAGTCATAAAAGTACAAGTGCCATTCCTAGGAAAAACACTTTTCCATATTTTTCTCAACTCAGCTATAACTTAGTTCACATAATACTAGGGACAAAATATATTTCAAGTAACTTTATTCATGCTTATTTCATAGTTTTTATTCTATTTATTCAAAAGAAACCCTATTTTATGATTTATTTTCTTTGTAAAACTGATGAAAATGGATACAGGAAATGTTTGGAGTTTGCTGGTTAAACTGTTTGCCACTGGTCAATATGCCAGTACTACGCGACATGAAAAAAGAGCTGTATTTTCACTATTCGTGGTCACAATCCTTAAAGTCAGACATCATTTTAATCGGTATAGTGTACAGATTCAGAAAAAGCTAAGAAATTTTAATATATCGCATATAAAGTTTTGCCTAGGGAAATCTTAAAAAGGGTTGACAAATTAAAACCATTTTTATTATCAAGTGATGATTATTTAGCAAAAAAGGAAAATGACATTTGGGGCCCGAAAATTTTTTGAGTAAATAAAATATTGCCCACTGACTACAAATAATGAACAGATTTTGAAGCAGGAAAACCCAATTTATACGTTTTGATTATAAACTCATTAGGTGAAATTTCAAGTTTATTCAATTAGTTTTTTCCCCATGTATTATGAATTTTTAATATATTAAAACACATTTTTATTAAACTAACATTACATATTCAGTTTAAATTTTTATAAAACCTAGGACTATGCTGGCCCAAATTGAAGTTTATTTTGGCATATTATTTGGTCGAATGTTCAATAGTAATAAAAATTTAATATTTTAATTTAAACATCTTTTTTAACATATTAATTTGAATAGCAAGAATGAAACCCCCACAATTTAATTTTTCACTTGTGAGATGATATTTTTTTAATCTCTAATGAACCTATTACATCTGATCTCAGATGTGATCAGTGAAATTTTAATTCATTAAAATTATATATTTGGTACTTTTTAAAGTCATAAAAGTACAGTGCCATTCCTAGGAAAAACACTATTTCCATATTTTTCTCAACTCAGCTATAACTTAGTTCACATAATACTAGGGACAAAAATATTTCAAGTAACTTTATCATGCTTATTTCATAGTTTTTATTCTATTTATTCAAAGAAACCCTATTTTATGATTTATTTTCTTTGTAAAACTGATGAAAATGGGATACAGGAAATGTTTGGAGTTTGCTGGTTAAACTGTTTGCCACTGGTCAATATGCCAGTACTACGCGACATGAAAAAAGAGCTGTATTTTCACTATTCGTGGTCACAATCCTTAAAGTCAGACATCATTTTAATCGGTATAGTGTACAGATTCAGAAAAGCTAAGAAATTTTAATATATCGCATATAAAGTTTTGCCTTAAGGGTGCTATAAACAGTTTCGTATAAAAAACTAGGGGTTATTCCCCGACTAAAAATAACCATGGAGGGAAACCCATGTTTATTTACTCAATTGGTGAAAAAGTATCATGTTTTTTGTATTTGATTGTAAAAATTAGTTTATTAGCTTTCAATTAAAACAGGTTGAATGATTGAAATAATTTTAAAAATTATATTAACTTTACAAGTTTTGAGGGGAGACAACACTGTAAACATCCTGTTTTTTTGGCAGTGAAAATTGAAAACTTATTTGCAGCCACTGTAGCTCTTTTCGGAGCAGGAAACCGTACACTGAAACAAGATTTTTTTGAAAGGCCAGGTAAAAACCTACAAATTTCATACAGTTTTGATTATGTAAAATGTGCATGGATCATGTCTTCATGGGTGTGCACATGACCTGGTTTCAAGTTTTTTATGTTCAAATTAGACCCTTTTTTTCCCCATGTTCATTGGATGGAATATTTTTAATATATTAAACGTACACATTATTTTTATTTCATTATAAACTAGAGAACATTCTGATTCCAGTGATATCTAGTTTTATACAAGTATCTTTATTAATCAGTCCACACCTAAGGGTCACTTATGCATGGTCCCTTAAAATGTGACGTCGTAGAAAAAAAAACCTGTTGATTGCACCCTTAAAGGGACAAATATATATTATAGTGATGTTTTCGCATAGAAATGTGTACGCGAATGGAGTAAAACAATTCTGAAAAATGTTGTACGGCACGTATTCTTTAATTTCAAAGCATCAGTTTGGTTATTTAATGCAAATATTACAGATTTGTACATAGCAACCAGAAATAAGAAAACCAGACTCTGCACAAATATTGAAGTTTTTTTCATCTTTTTGTGACGTCATGATATTTTATTTAATCTCTCATATATTTGGAACCATAAGTTGCACATGCAAAGTATAGATTTTTTCTACAATGACCTGTACTTCTGATCAGTGTGACACAAATTTTAATTCATTATAATATATATTTGGTACTTTTTAAAGTCATAAAAGTACAAGTGCCATTCCTAGGAAAAACACTATTTCCATATTTTTCTCAACTCAGCTATAACTTAGTTCACATAATACTAGGGACAAAATATATTTCAAGTAACTTTATTCATGCTTATTTCATAGTTTTTATTCTATTTATTCAAAAGAAACCCTATTTTATGATTTATTTTCTTTGTAAAACTGATGAAAATGGGATACAGGAAATGTTTGGAGTTTGCTGGTTAAACTGTTTGCCACTGGTCAATATGCCAGTACTACGCGACATGAAAAAAGAGCTGTATTTTCACTATTCGTGGTCACAATCCTTAAAGTCAGACATCATTTTAATCGGTATAGTGTACAGATTCAGAAAAGCTAAGAAATTTTAATATATCGCATATAAAGTTTTGCCTTAAGGGTGCTATAAACAGTTTCGTATAAAAAACTAGGGGTTATTCCCGACTAAAAATAACCATGGAGGGAAACCCATGTTTATTTACTCAATTGGTGAAAAAGTATCATGTTTTTTGTATTTTGATTGTAAAAATTAGTTTATTAACTTTCAATTAAAACAGGTTGAATGATTGAAATAATATAAAAATTATATTAACTTTACAAGTTTTGAGGGGAGACAACACTGTAAACATCCTGTTTTTTTGGCAGTGAAAATTGAAAACTTATTTGCAGCCACTGTAGCTCTTTCGGAGCAGGAAACCGTACACTGAAACAAGATTTTTTTGAAAGGCCAGGTAAAAACCTACAAATTTCATACAGTTTTGATTATGTAAAATGTGCATGGATCATGTCTTCATGGGTGTGCACATGACCTGGTTTCAAGTTTTTTATGTTCAAATTAGACCTTTTTTTCCCCATGTTCATTGGATGGAATATTTTTAATATATTAAACGTACACATTATTTTTATTTCATTATAAACTAGAGAACATTCTGATTCCAGTGATATCTAGTTTTATACAAGTATCTTTATTAATCAGTCCACACCTAAGGGTCACTTATGCATGGTCCCTTAAAATGTGACGTCGTAGAAAAAAAACCTGTTGATTGCACCCTTAAAGGGACAAATATATATTATAGTGATGTTTTCGCATAGAAATGTGTACGCGAATGGAGTAAAACAATTCTGAAAAATGTTGTACGGCACGTATTCTTAATTTCAAAGCATCAGTTTGGTATATTTAATGCAAATATTACAGATTTGTACATAGCAACCAGAAATAAGAAAACCAGACTCTGCACAAATATTGAAGTTTTTTCATCTTTTGTGACGTCATGATATTTTATTTAATCTCTCATATATTTGGAACCATAAGTTGCACATGCAAAGTGTAGATTTTTTCTACAATGACCTGTACTTCTGATCAGTGTGACACAAATTTTAATTCATTATAATATATATTTGGTACTTTTTAAAGTCATAAAAGTACAAGTGCCATTCCTAGGAAAAACACTATTTCCATATTTTTCTCAACTCAGCTATAACTTAGTTCACATAATACTAGGGACAAAATATATTTCAAGTAACTTTATTCATGCTTATTTCATAGTTTTTATTCTATTTATTCAAAAGAAACCCTATTTTATGATTTATTTTCTTTGTAAAACTGATGAAAATGGGATACAGGAAATGTTTGGAGTTTGCTGGTTAAACTGTTTGCCACTGGTCAATATGCCAGTACTACGCGACATGAAAAAAGAGCTGTATTTTCACTATTCGTGGTCACAATCCTTAAAGTCAGACATCATTTTAATCGGTATAGTGTACAGATTCAGAAAAGCTAAGAAATTTTAATATATCGCATATAAAGTTTTGCCTTAAGGGTGCTATAAACAGTTTCGTATAAAAAACTAGGGGTTATTCCCGACTAAAAATAACCATGGAGGGAAACCCATGTTTATTTACTCAATTGGTGAAAAAGTATCATGTTTTTTGTATTTGATTGTAAAAATTAGTTTATTAGCTTTCAATTAAAACAGGTTGAATGATTGAAATAATTTTAAAAATTATATTAACTTTACAAGTTTTGAGGGAGACAACACTGTAAACATCCTGTTTTTTTGGCAGTGAAAATTGAAAACTTATTTGCAGCCACTGTAGCTCTTTTCGGAGCAGGAAACCGTACACTGAAACAAGATTTTTTTGAAAGGCCAGGTAAAAACCTACAAATTTCATACAGTTTTGATTATGTAAAATGTGCATGGATCATGTCTTCATGGGTGTGCACATGACCTGGTTTCAAGTTTTTTATGTTCAAATTAGACCTTTTTTTCCCCATGTTCATTGGATGGAATATTTTTAATATATTAAACGTACACATTATTTTTATTTCATTATAAACTAGAGAACATTCTGATTCCAGTGATATCTAGTTTTATACAAGTATCTTTATTAATCAGTCCACACCTAAGGGTCACTTATGCATGGTCCCTTAAAATGTGATGTCGTAGAAAAAAAACCTGTTGATTGCACCCTTAAAGGGACAAATATATATTATAGTGATGTTTTCGCATAGAAATGTGTACGCGAATGGAGTAAAACAATTCTGAAAAATGTTGTACGGCACGTATTCTTTAATTTCAAAGCATCAGTTTGGTATATTTAATGCAAATATTACAGATTTGTACATAGCAACCAGAAATAAGAAAACCAGACTCTGCACAAATATTGAAGTTTTTTTCATCTTTTTGTGACGTCATGATATTTTATTTAATCTCTCATATATTTGGAACCATAAGTTGCACATGCAAAGTGTAGATTTTTTCTACAATGACCTGTACTTCTGATCAGTGTGACACAAATTTTAATTCATTATAATATATATTTGGTACTTTTTAAAGTCATAAAAGTACAAGTGCCATTCCTAGGAAAAACACTATTTCCATATTTTTCTCAACTCAGCTATAACTTAGTTCACATAATACTAGGGACAAAATATATTTCAAGTAACTTTATTCATGCTTATTTCATAGTTTTTATTCTATTTATTCAAAAGAAACCCTATTTTATGATTTATTTTCTTTGTAAAACTGATGAAAATGGGATACAGGAAATGTTTGGAGTTTGCTGGTTAAACTGTTTGCCACTGGTCAATATGCCAGTACTACGCGACATGAAAAAAGAGCTGTATTTTCACTATTCGTGGTCACAATCCTTAAAGTCAGACATCATTTTAATCGGTATAGTGTACAGATTCAGAAAAGCTAAGAAATTTTAATATATCGCATATAAAGTTTTGCCTTAAGGGTGCTATAAACAGTTTCGTATAAAAAAACTAGGGGTTATTCCCCGACTAAAAATAACCATGGAGGGAAACCCCTGTTTATTTACTCAATTGGTGAAAAAGTATCATGTTTTTTGTATTTGATTGTAAAAATTAGTTAATTAGCTTTCAATTAAAACAGGTTGAATGATTGAAATAATTTTAAAAATTATATTAACTTTACATGTTTTGAGGGGAGACAACACTGTAAACATCCTGTTTTTTTGGCAGTGAAAATTGAAAACTTATTTGCAGCCACTGTAGCTCTTTTCGGAGCAGGAAACCGTACACTGAAACAAGATTTTTTTGAAAGGCCAGGTAAAAACCTACAAATTTCATACAGTTTTGATTATGTAAAATGTGCATGGATCATGTCTTCATGGGTGTGCACATGACCTGGTTTCAAGTTTTTTATGTTCAAATTAGACCTTTTTTTCCCCATGTTCATTGGATGGAATATTTTTAATATATTAAACGTACACATTATTTTATTTCATTATAAACTAGAGAACATTCTGATTCCAGTGATATCTAGTTTTATACAAGTATCTTTATTAATCAGTCCACAACTAAGGGTCACTTATGCATGGTCCCTTAAAATGTGACGTCGTAAAAAAAACCTGTTGATTGCACCCTTAAAGGGACAAATATATATTATAGTGATGTTTTTCGCATAGAAATGTGTACGCGAATGGAGTAAAACAATTTGAAAAATGTTGTACGGCACGTATTCTTTAATTTCAAAGCATCAGTTTGGTATATTTAATGCAAATATTACAGATTTGTACATAGCAACCAGAAATAAGAAAACCAGACTCTGCACAAATATTGAAGTTTTTTTCATCTTTTTGTGACGTCATGATATTTTATTTAATCTCTCATATATTTGGAACCATAAGTTGCACATGCAAAGTGTTAGATTTTTTCTACAATGACCTGTACTTCTGATCAGTGTGACACAAATTTTAATTCATTATAATATATATTTGGTACTTTTTAAAGTCATAAAAGTACAAGTGCCATTCCTAGGAAAAACACTATTTCCATATTTTTCTCAACTCAGCTATAACCTTAGTTCACATAATACTAGGGACAAAATATATTTCAAGTAACTTTATTCATGCTTATTTCATAGTTTTTATTCTGTTTATTCAAAAGAAACCCTATTTTATGATTTATTTTCTTTGTAAAACTGATGAAAATGGGATACAGGAAATGTTTGGAGTTTGCTGGTTAAACTGTTTGCCACTGGTCAATATGCCAGTACTACGCGACATGAAAAAAGAGCTGTATTTTCACTATTCGTGGTCACAATCCTTAAGTCAGACATCATTTTAATCGGTATAGTGTACAGATTCAGAACAAGCTAAGAAATTTTAATATAACGCATATAAAGTTTTGCCTTAAGGGTGCTATAAACAGTTTCGTATAAAAAACTATGGGTTTATTCCCCGACTAAAAATAACCATGGAGGGAAACCCCTGTTTATTTACTCAATTGGTGAAAAAGTATCATGTTTTTTGTATTTGATTGTAAAAATTAGTTAATTAGCTTTCAATTAAAACAGGTTGAATGATTGAAATAATTTTAAAAATTATATTAACTTTACATGTTTTGAGGGGAGACAACACTGTAAACATCCTGTTTTTTTGGCAGTGAAAATTGAAAACTTATTTGCAGCCACTGTAGCTCTTTTCGGAGCAGGAAACCGTACACTGAAACAAGATTTTTTTGAAAGGCCAGGTAAAAACCTACAAATTTCATACAGTTTTGATTATGTAAAATGTGCATGGATCATGTCTTCATGGGTGTGCACATGACCTGGTTTCAAGTTTTTTATGTTCAAATTAGACCTTTTTTTCCCCATGTTCATTGGATGGAATATTTTTAATATATTAAACGTACACATTATTTTTATTTCATTATAAACTAGAGAACATTCTGATTCCAGTGATATCTAGTTTTATACAAGTATCTTTATTAATCAGTCCACAACTAAGGGTCACTTATGCATGGTCCCTTAAAATGTGACGTCGTAGAAAAAAACCTGTTGATTGCACCCTTAAAGGGACAAATATATATTATAGTGATGTTTTCGCATAGAAATGTGTACGCGAATGGAGTAAAACAATTTTGAAAAATGTTGTACGGCACGTATTCTTTAATTTCAAAGCATCAGTTTGGTATATTTAATGCAAATATTACAGATTTGTACATAGCAACCAGAAATAAGAAAACCAGACTCTGCACAAATATTGAAGTTTTTTTCATCTTTTTGTGACGTCATGATATTTTATTTAATCTCTCATATATTTGGAACCATAAGTTGCACATGCAAAGTGTAGATTTTTTCTACAATGACCTGTACTTCTGATCAGTGTGACACAAATTTTAATTCATTATAATATATATTTGGTACTTTTTAAAGTCATAAAAGTACAAGTGCCATTCCTAGGAAAAACACTATTTCCATATTTTTCTCAACTCAGCTATAACTTAGTTCACATAATACTAGGGACAAAATATATTTCAAGTAACTTTATTCATGCTTATTTCATAGTTTTTATTCTATTTATTCAAAAGAAACCCTATTTTATGATTTATTTTCTTTGTAAAACTGATGAAAATGGGATACAGGAAATGTTTGGAGTTTGCTGGTTAAACTGTTTGCCACTGGTCAATATGCCAGTACTACGCGACATGAAAAAAGAGCTGTATTTTCACTATTCGTGGTCACAATCCTTAAAGTCAGACATCATTTTAATCGGTATAGTGTACAGATTCAGAAAAGCTAAGAAATTTTAATATATCGCATATAAAGTTTTGCCTTAAGGGTGCTATAAACAGTTTCGTATAAAAAACTAGGGGTTATTCCCCGACTAAAAATAACCATGGAGGGAAACCCCGTTTATTTACTCAATTGGTGAAAAAGTATCATGTTTTTGTATTTGATTGTAAAAATTAGTTAATTAGCTTTCAATTAAAACAGGTTGAATGATTGAAATAATTTTAAAAATTATATTAACTTTACATGTTTTGAGGGGAGACAACACTGTAAACATCCTGTTTTTTTGGCAGTGAAAATTGAAAACTTATTTGCAGCCACTGTAGCTCTTTTCGGAGCAGGAAACCGTACACTGAAACAAGATTTTTTTGAAAGGCCAGGTAAAAACCTACAAATTTCATACAGTTTTGATTATGTAAAATGTGCATGGATCATGTCTTCATGGGTGTGCACATGACCTGGTTTCAAGTTTTTTATGTTCAAATTAGACCTTTTTTCCCCATGTTCATTGGATGGAATATTTTTAATATATTAAACGTACACATTATTTTTATTTCATTATAAACTAGAGAACATTCTGATTCCAGTGATATCTAGTTTTATACAAGTATCTTTATTAATCAGTCCACAACTAAGGGTCACTTATGCATGGTCCCTTAAAATGTGACGTCGTAGAAAAAAACCTGTTGATTGCACCCTTAAAGGGACAAATATATATTATAGTGATGTTTTCGCATAGAAATGTGTACGCGAATGGAGTAAAACAATTTTGAAAAATGTTGTACGGCACGTATTCTTTAATTTCAAAGCATCAGTTTGGTATATTTAATGCAAATATTACAGATTTGTACATAGCAACCAGAAATAAGAAAACCAGACTCTGCACAAATATTGAAGTTTTTTTCATCTTTTTGTGACGTCATGAATTTTATTTAATCTCTCATATATTTGGAACCATAAGTTGCACATGCAAAGTGTAGATTTTTTCTACAATGACCTGTACTTCTGATCAGTGTGACACAAATTTTAATTCATTATAATATAATATTTGGTACTTTTTAAAGTCATAAAAGTACAAGTGCCATTCCTAGGAAAAACACTATTTCCATATTTTTCTCAACTCAGCTATAAACTTAGTTCACATAATACTAGGGACAAAATATATTTCAAGTAACTTTATTCATGCTTATTTCATAGTTTTTATTCTATTTATTCAAAAGAAACCCTATTTTATGATTTATTTTCTTTGTAAAACTGATGAAAATGGGATACAGGAAATGTTTGGAGTTTGCTGGTTAAACTGTTTGCCACTGGTCAATATGCCAGTACTACGCAACATGAAAAAAGAGCTGTATTTTCACTATTCGTGGTCACAATCCTTTAAGTCAGACATCATTTTAATCGGTATAGTGTACAGATTCAGAACAGCTAAGAAATTTTAATATATCGCATATAAAGTTTTGCCTTAAGGGTGCTATAAACAGTTTCGTATAAAAAAAACTAGGGGTTATTCCCCGACTAAAAATAACCATGGAGGGAAACCCCTGTTTATTTACTCAATTGGTGAAAAAGTATCATGTTTTTTGTATTTGATTGTAAAAATTAGTTAATTAGCTTTCAATTAAAACAGGTTGAATGATTGAAATAATTTTAAAAATTATATTAACTTTACATGTTTTGAGGGGAGACAACACTGTAAACATCCTGTTTTTTTGGCAGTGAAAATTGAAAACTTATTTGCAGCCACTGTAGCTCTTTTCGGAGCAGGAAACCGTACACTGAAACAAGATTTTTTTGAAAGGCCAGGTAAAAACCTACAAATTTCATACAGTTTTGATTATGTAAAATGTGCATGGATCATGTCTTCATGGGTGTGCACATGACCTGGTTTCAAGTTTTTTATGTTCAAATTAGACCTTTTTTCCCCCATGTTCATTGGATGGAATATTTTTAATATATTAAACGTACACATTATTTTTATTTCATTATAAACTAGAGAACATTCTGATTCCAGTGATATCTAGTTTTATACAAGTATCTTTATAAATCAGTCCACAACTAAGGGTCACTTATGCATGGTCCCTTAAAATGTGACGTCGTAGAAAAAAACTGTTGATTGCACCCAAATTATTTTTACTAAATTGTTAGTTGCGACGTGTCGTAACTTAATAATTTTGGTTGAAAGGGTGCGTAAACAATAAATGGGAGTTTCGCCTCTATCATATCTAAAATTATGCATAAAGTGATATTACTTATTAACCATACATATTACAGACCTAGGGTCTTTTGATTTGAGATCCTTTGTTTGTGACCTTGAAATTGAGGTCAAGGTCATAGATTAATTTGACTTTCTAGATTTTGACCTTTGCTTTAGATTCATATTTATAAATCATAAAGCCATATAGAAACTGACTTTTTAGACTGTTGTTTTTATATTTTAATATCAAAATAGATATTTACTGGTGGAAAGACCTTCAATTGATCTCTGAACAATTGGTTTTTAATTATTATTATTATTATTATTATTATTATTATTATTATTATTATTATTATTATTATTATTATTATTATTATTATCATTATTATTATTATTATTATTATTATTATTATTATTATTATTATTATTATTATTATTATTATTATTATTACATTAAATTAGTGAACCAAAGTGAATGCTATCACTATGTCTATGAAATATCATGAAACCATATAAAAAAATAAAATAATGGTTAATTTGTCACGATAGTTTTATATTGCGTGACCATTTATTGACTGCGCTCTATATTTAAAGTGTTTATTGAACCGTTACCATTGATTTATCTTTTAACATATAGCATTAAAGTAGAAAAATAATGTAGTTTTTAATGCTGTAAGTTATTTCATCCGTTCATATGGAATTAGAATGATGAGTATTTTGTTACGCTTCGTGTTGATAAAAATGTGTATCGGTCAGGTATAACGAAAAGTTCTCATTTAAGAGCATTTTTCCACCAGCAAATGATTATTTACTTCGTTTAAATGTCGATTTACAATACACATACATTGTCATTAAATTGTGTGTTCAAGCGAAGAAACAGGAATATCATTTTTTTTCTTCTCTTTTTTTAAATCGAATATAAATGATCTCTATATTGTTCAACAATCTTTCCAGGCGCAAGATGTCATCTTTTTATAAAACCGATTTTGATTGACCACATACCCTTTTCCTTGTAATAAATTGAAGCTGGATTTTTAAACGATAGAGAAAACAGTATAAATGTCGCATAAAAGCGGGAGGTTCTGCTAGCCGCAAAACCAGGTTCAACCCACCATTTTTTTTATTAAAATGTCCTGTACCAAGTTAGGATAATAGCAGTTGTTATCTTGTAGTTCGTTTATTTGTGTGTTGCATTGTCGTTATTTTTTGTTACACTTCAGTGTTTTTGTTGTTTCGTTGTTTTCCTTTTATAGTTGATGTGTTTATCCTTATATTTAGTTTGTAACCCGGATTTATTTTCTCTCAATCGATTTATGACTTTCGAACAGCGGTTTACTACTGTTGCCTTTATCTATATACCGCTAAAATGTGTTTTTACCTTTTGCGTGTGCATTAACTTGGCTATTCGAGGATTCAAAATAGACAAAGGAACATTCAAATTCATAAGTCGAAAATAAACTGACAACCCCATGGCTGAAAATGAAATGACAACCAGTACTCAAACACATAATAGAAAACTAAAGACTGAGCAACACGAACACAACAAAAAATAGGAGTAATCTCAATCTTAAAGCAGATCCTATACCACATTAAAAGCATATCACTCTCATATTAAATATACAGTGAAACCTGACTAACCTATAAACCGAAAACCTGTATAAACCAAAAATGGTCTGGGCACCGTCATACCAATTATGTGCGTTGTAAACCTGATAAAACCGAACATCGGCCGAACCGAACAAAATCTTAAGTCCCGAAGAATTTCGGTTTAAACAGGTTTAACTGTATATAACTTGTATATCCCATAATACTCTATTTATCAATCGATTGTGTAAAATATGTCCTTTATAAAGGCTGTGAAGACAAGCATTGTAAAATTATTAAGACATTTCTTGTTTTTATAAAATATTGATAACGATTCATGCAAAATGTCCTCTTTTTTCTATTGTGTGTCCTGGTCGGAGAGATAAGGTATGAAACATTTTCTGGAACTATTATCCCAATATTTATTGGGAACATCATTGCGCAGACAACTTGTTAAAATTTCATGCCTAACATATTCTTTTCTTGATTTACCTTCAACATGACCGCTTAAATCCGAATATGTGAAAGCAAAGTATGTATAATAACCGAAACAGTTAACGAGATATGTGACAATAAAGGACCAAATTTAGGTATATACCTCAGCATTGATAGGATAATCAGAATATATTTTATTAATCTACTGGATAATAGGGGTTGCCTCCTGTAAATAAAAGCTTTTCAAGCGAGTCACGATTTAGTTATTGTATTGCATGTTACCACTGATGGGTTTCGGTTTTTGTATCTACAATTCCATCGTTCCACGCGCAAGTCTTCTCGCTGTATACGCATTTTCAATTGTGCTACTATTAGTAGAGGAACTTCATACTATCGAAGCAAATAAGACCTTTATCACTCCTACCAACCCCACTTTCTTGTAAACGACGTGTGCATTGTCTTTAGTAATAATTTCTATAAATATGCTCATTTGGTAAAGGTATTTTCGTTTCTTAGCACGTCCGTAAATTTAATCAATACACTTGACACTAATGCCTAGGCTAAGACAACATAAAAAATATAATAGTAGTTATCACAATTGCATTAAAAACTGCATTTCAAGAATTGCACTAGTAACCATCTAATTCTAGAAAGGTACAATAAGAAACTAAAATATATACATACCGTTCAAGAAACTACAGATCATTAGATCTCCAATACTGTATGCAAACCGTCGAGTACAATATGATAACACTTACTGTACTTTATATAAGGGTATGCTCTAATGAGCCATTAATATTTACCGTACTTTATATAAGGGTATGCTCTAATGAACCAATGATATATAAGTACAAAACGTATAGCGCCATTTAAATGAAAAACATACAGTAAAATTTGTGTCATAAATGCTCATTAACTATGTGCTTTATCATTCGATCTCAAATGCTAAGGTACTGTATGACGACTGTAGAGTACGATATATAAACACTTACCATACTTTATATAAGGGTATGCTTGAATGAACCATTAATGTATAGGTACAAAATGTATAGCTCCATTTGAATGAAAACATACAGTTTAACTTCTAAATTTATCTTGCCTTTTGAACTTATAATTCAATCGTCTTCTTGAAAGTGTCTTTAGTAAACGAGCGTCTGGTATAAACAAATTCCTTGTATTAATGATGATTTTTTGTTAAATGTATATCTTTTTGACAAACGATCTATAATTTGTCATATCAGAAACAGAAATACGGTGCGGTTGCGCTGTTGTTTATTGTATGTTAAAAATGATATTTGATGAATTCTTGAAAAAATGAAAACAAAAATTCATTTTGATCATAAGACCGAAGCGCATTTCTGTAATTCATTCACAAGAAACTCTTAAAACCGAATACATGTATTCAGAACTAAGGAAGTATACATATAATTCCGTATAGTATACAACTAAGGCAAGGTCTAATTCTATAAATTTAGTAAACAGTCAATCAACAATTTCTTGAATAGGAAATATCATATACAAACCAATGCATGAGTATGTAGCAATATGAAAAAAATATCGATATACATCAACTGATAAAACACATGGTGTCTATAAAAGTAAAATAACAAAAGTACGGAACTCCAAATAGTTATCAAAGGTACCAGGATTATAATGTAATACGCCATACGCGCGTTTCGTCTACAAAAGACTCATCTAAGGAAATTCAAAACGGAAAGTTCCGGATCAAATGGTGAATCAAAAGCTCAAACATATCAAACGAATGGCTCACAATTGTATATTCATGACTTGGAACGGACATTCCCATTATGTAGAAAACGGTTACAGTAGCTAAACCTCTCACTTGTATATTGACAACAATTTGTGAGAAAAACAAACGTGCATAATAGTTTTTATAGTAAAAAAATCGGTACATCAGTCACTATTGTGTTATAATATTTATCACAATAAGAAAAATAGGTCAACAAAGAAAAACAAATTGGAAAATAGACACTCTTAAAGTACACAAGCAAATCTGAAAGAATACTATAACTGATAGAAGAGAAGTGTTAAATTAATGTCTTCTCATTTGATTAATCAAGCACAGATTTCATGATGCGTAAGTCAAATTGAGGTCTAAAATAGTTTTGCACTGCAGGTGAATTGAAACATCAACAAAGCAATTAACCTTATTTTACGCTGACAAGTTTGATTCTATTTGAAGATATCACATACGGAACACATTTTTAGTCGTTTTATGTAACCTTTTTTTGTGTCTCGGTTGTATTCGAATACCGGTATTGAAAGTGAGCTAATAAAAATATCAAATTACATCCTTAAAATGTTCACGTGACATTAACTGTCGGATTATGGTATAAAATATATTAATATAAGCTGACATGTTTACCTTAGGCCTTTAAATTTCGACATTTAAGGATAAAGATGGCATCACTGGTATTTATGGGCATACAAATTTAGACATTAGCAACAGCTGTACCTAAAAGGACATTTTTCCAAACACTGTTCTAAAAAATAAAAACTCCTTTTCTGGTGCAGTTGTTGCTTATTATGTGTACTGCGTAAAACGTTTTCCTGATTTCCAATATGTAAATTCTGAGCTATTCTTGCTGTCAAAGATACATCTTAAATGGTTTCCTGATGTCAAATATATAAATTCTCCGCTATTCATGATAACAGAGATACATTTCAAATTGTTTCTTGTGGTCAAAAATAAATTCTGAGCTATTCATGATGTCAAAATTAAATGTCAAACGATATGTTTGCATTATAAAAGCCATTATCACTGAACTAGTAAACATATTTGTTTAGATGCCAGCTGAAAGACTCCTCCGGGTGCAGGAGTTTTTCGCTGCATTTTCAAAAGACCCATTGGAGGCCTTCGGCTGTTGTCTGCTCTATGGTCGGGTTGTTGTCTCTTTGACACATTCCCCATTTACATTCTCAATTTTATTACATATCAAACTGTTCGTTCCTGCATTTGATATTTGTATTATTTCAATTACCAAAAATGGCTCTAAACACATCAATGTATATCTCATTTAAAATTTGACCACAAATAGTGGTTTGTGTTTGTACAGGCCGACAAAGCAGGCAAAACTATTGTTGGTTGTATGACGTAAATAATACATGAAAGTTCATACAAATGAAATCAAAAAATCTTCTTCGTTCATGTCCGTCCCCACAACAAAGATTCAAACAATTTATTTCACCACATTTCAGCTTAATGCCTCCTCCGGGCATTTGAATGTAATCATTGGCTACCGAAAATACACTACAAAAACTTCAAATATCGAACCATCTCAACTTCTAGTTAGTGTTCTATTACTAATTTCAGTGTTTTTAACTAGTTACTTAATTACAACAAAAGAACTTATCATAAACTTGTGTAATAAAGAATATGGAATAATGAAATTGACTATGTTTATTAAACTTGTTAAAGCATAAAAAAAAACAAAAAAAACTCTTTAAATGGTTTAAATACATTACGTGATTTTGATTGGCTTTTCAACTCGGTTGACAGTTATGATTTGTCGACTCTCTGCACTGCAAAATCTTTATAACAACAGTAACGGTGCATTCTATCAAGGCATTATACCAAATAGGCCATTTCAGAATCTAATGAACCATGGGTAATTTCATTATCTAATTACTATCACAATTTTATATTAATAAGTATTGTAATTTTCATTGTTATTAATACATGTATATATGCAAAATTGATCGCCCTGAAGATCATAAAAAACATTTTATTAAAATTAAGTATGTCAATAAAGGCTTTGATTTTGTAAATATTGCCGGTATATTTAACGACCATTCTGTTAAAGAACAAATTCCTGGATATTTTGACAATACTGAGCTACCTCTTATTTGTTATATTTACAAGAAATCTACCCGGAAATTTGTGTTTAATTATAGTCAATTGTGTAAAGATGTTAATATCAGTGAAAATACACCTACTTCATGTAATTGCAGTAATTCTGAATATATTTATGGACCCATTTCCCATGTTATAACAGGAGATCTTAACATCGTTCAAGACCGAGAGTTAAAATCATTCCTCAGTAAAGGACCTAAATATCGTCCCCCGTCAATTATTAATTGGAATGAGTGTCGTAATATCATCCACGACTCACTCCATACTTACTGTATGAAATGGATAAAACGGGAAAAAGCTGACAAAAAATCTTTGGACTCTTTTTTTAATTCAGTAATGAAGATAGTTGATATACGTATTCAACATTTTAAAGAACATTTCACTATAAACAATAACAACAATAAACCTATTTCTCGTATCAAACATAAACTAAAAGAACTAGCCAAGGAATTTGTTTTTGTCCCGGTAGATAAAGCTGCTAATAATATTATTATTGTTTGACGTAAATTTTACATTGAGGTTCTGAAAAAGGAAATCACCAATTCACCAACATTCCAACTGACTCCATTTTCAGAAAACGAAATCTGTAACAAACATAAACTTTTAGGCACCGCTTTACAAGCAGAGCAAAATACAATGAAAGTCCCAACTATGTATTGGCTTCCGAAGCTACACAAAACCCCTTACAAATATAGATTTATTTCGTCTTCAAGCCATTGTTCAACTACTAAATTGTCTATTCTTCTTACCAGCACACTTGGTACAATTAAAAACCTGATAATAAATTGTTCAAATAAGGCCTTCGAAAATAGTGGAATAAATTACTTTTGGAGTGTCAAGAACTCGTTGGAAGTACTTGATAAATTGCATGCTTATATTGGTGATTTTGAATCTGTTCAAAGTTTTGATTTTTCTACCCTGTATACCACATTGCCTCACATTCTCATTAAGAAAAAATTCACACACTTAATTAAATGGGCATTCAAAAAATCAGAATGTGAATATATATGTTCAAACTCTTTTAGGTCATTTTTTAGTAGCAATAAACAAAAAAACTATGTTAATTGGACATGCTTTGATACTATATATGCCCTTGAATTTTTACTAGATAACATTTTTGTTCGCTTTGGGGATTCCGTATATCGTCAGATTATCGGAATTCCAATGGGGACTAACTGTGCACCACTTATTGCGGACCTGTTTTTGTATTGTTATGAGTTACAATTTATGACAAAAATAAGCAAAGACCCATCGAAACAACATCTGATAAACAAATTTAATAATACTTTTATATTTTGATATGAGCGTCACTGATGAGTCTTATGTAGACGAAACGCGCGTCTGGCGTACTTAATTATAATCCTGGTACCTTTGATAACTATTAGATATTTGGATGATATTTTGGCTCTCAATAATGACGACTTCAGTATGTATATTAATGAAATTTATCCTGTTGAACTTACTTTAAATAAAGCTAATACTAACAATGACCACTGCCCTTTTCTCGATCTTGATATCTATATCACTAATGGAAAGCTGAATACTAAAATTTATGATAAAAGGGATGATTTTTCATTTCCTATCGTTAATTATCCGTTTATTGATGGTGACGTTCCCTTGTCACCATCTTACGGTGTTTATATATCTCAACTTGTACGATTCGCTCGTGTATGTAACAATGTTTTAGATTTTAACGAGAGAAATTTATGTATTACTGAAAAATTATTACACCAGGGTTTTCGATATCACAAACTAGTCAAAACATTTACTAAATTTTATCATCGGTATAAAGACATCATTCGTAAATATAGCTCAACATGCAGACTTCTAATACGTTCAGGTATTTCACATCCAATTTTTTATGGTAATATTCTTTATAAAGCACAAAGGTGTCAGTATTCACCTCAGAAACTTACAAAACCTTTGAATAGACTTATTAAGAAGGGATATAATTACGATACTGTTGTCAAGTCATTAAAGATTGCATATTTTGGCGTTAATATTGAGTCACTGATAAGGTCTTTGCATCGGAACTAAACACATTTATTCTAAAAACAGTTGTTGGCATGACACGGGTTATGTTCTTCTCATATATGTTATGATGGTATGATACTAAACCCCTAACGGGAAGGATTGTGCCTGATGTTCATATGATGAAATCATAATCTTTCAGTCAGTTTAGTTGAAGTCTGGAGCTGGCATGTCAGTTAACTGCTAATAGTCTGTTGTTATTTATGTATTATTGTCATTTTGTTTATTTTCTTTGGTTACATCTTTTGACATCAGACTCGGATTTCTCTTGAACTGAATTTTAATGTGCGTATTGTTATGCGTTTACTTTACTACATTGGTTAGAGGTATAGGGGGAGGGTTGAGATCTCACAAACATGTTTAACCCCGCCGCATTTTTGCGCCTGTCCCAAGTCAGGAGCCTCTGGCCTTTGTTAGTCTTGTATTATTTTAATTTTAGTTTCTTGTGTACAATTTGGAAATTAGTATGGTGTTCATTATCACTGGACTGGTATATGTTTGTTTGGGGGCCAGCTGAGGGACGCCTCCGGGTGCGGGTATTTCTCGCTACATTGAAGACCTGTTGGTGACCCTCTGCTGTTGTTTTTTATTTGGGCGGGTTGTTGTCTCTTTGACACATTCCCCATTTCTATTCTCAATTTTATATCAGTATTACAAACCTAATTTTGATCTCTATCCTATTTTTTGGAAATTTATAGAAATTTAAATGTGACGTCACTTTGTGCGTCGATCTCTTCGACTAACATATAATACGTTGTTCGGCTATGACTTTTTTATTTTCTCCTCATACTCTTCAACTTTGTACCTGTTTTGGCTTTCGAAATGTTTTTATCTGAGCGTCACTTATGATTTTTTTTTATCGAATATAAATAATCTCTATATTGTTCAACAACCTTTCCAGGCGCAAGATGTCATCTTTTTATAAAACCGATTTTGATTGACTCTTTTCCTTGTAATAAATTGAAGCTGGATTTTAAAACGACAGAGAAAACAGTATAAATGTCGCATATAGCGCTGAAATGTGTTTGTACTAGAGATGGCAACGAGTACTCGAGTACTCGGGTACTCTCTCGGAAGGCCGAGTACTCGAGTACAGTTTTAGTACTCGGATATTCGTTTCCCTATTATACATCTTGAGATATGTCTCTTTACATTTCCACTCACTTTAGTTCCGTTGAAATATCCCCTTCGTAATACTCAATAAAATAAATTAACAACATAAACATATTAATCCTGAGGATACTATTTTTTCTAGTAGTACCAGCAGCGTCCTTTCCTTCTAAGGGAATGTTTTCATGTGCACAACTTGTAACAAAAAATAAAAAAATAAACAGCCTTTCGTCTGAAATTGTAGACCAGATCATATTTCTAAACAAGAACAAAATCAAAGTGATCTGCGGTGAACCCTATGCAACTGATTAGAGACATTTTTTACGGTGTTTGTACACGGATCAACACTTTTATGGTTTAATATTTAACTCATCACAAGCCGTAAAAACTTTGTTTGTTAATCAAGACTTCTATGTAAACGTGATTCGTATGCGATGTACATTTAAATTATTTTTTGATTACTCTGTATTTGAAACTTAACTGATAATTGTTTAATTTACAATTTAAAGATAGGCGAAAGTACGAGAGCGACATTCAAACCAGTAAAGTCGAAAATATACTGACAAAGTCATGGCTAAAAGAAAAACGATAGTGCAAAAACAAAACACCAAAAAAGTAAGACTGAGCAATACGAAAAAGCACAAAATGTTGTTGTTGACAAATTAATGGACAAGTCGTATTATAAAAAATACCAACTCCTTAAGAACAGATGATACATAAAGTGTCTACTTTGTTGGACTTGATATGCAAATATTTTTGATTTTATTGGAATTTGATTAATGAACACGTACAGAAACAATAATTGCTATTATGATAGGTTTTTAGTAGAAACGACGGTCGGTAATTCACTGTTTAATTGACACAAAAAACAGAGGATCAAGTTAATATGTTTGTAGTAAGTTTGTCTTTCGTTAATATGTTTATAAAAGGTAATAACAAAGACACTGCATCCGACCTAAAATCTAAACTTTGCAATAGACGATTAAGATTCATCCGAGTACTCGCGAGTACTCGAGTATCATGACCGAGTATCCGAGTATTAAATTTCAGATCTTTTGACATCCCTAGTTTGTACCTTTTTAATGCGTAGTAACTATTGTTTAAAATAGACAAAGGAACATTCAAATTCATAAGTCGAAAATAAACTGACAACCCCATGGCTGAAAATGAAAATGACAACCAGTACTCAAACACATAATAGAAAACTAAAGACTGAGCAACACGACCCCCCCCCCAAAAAAAAATAATGGGGTAACCTTAAGTGCTTCATTGAGAAAGCAGATCATATGCCACATTTAAAGCATATCTGTCTCATATTTAATATATATAACTTGTATGTTCCATAATACTCTATTTATCAATCGATTGTGTCAAAAATGTCCTTTCTGGAGTCATTAAATTAAAGCATTGTAGAATTATGAAGGCATTTCTTGTTTTTATAAAATATTGATAACGATACATGCATAATGGACTCTTTTTTTTCTATTGTGTGTCCTGGTCGGAGAGATAAGGTATGAAAATTTTTTGCTAGAACTATTATCTCAATATTTAATGGTAACATAATTGAGCAGACAACTTGTTAAAATTTCATGCGTAAGATATTCTTTTCTGGATTTACGTTCAACATGGCCGCTTAAATCCGAATATGTGAAAGCCAAGTATGTATAAGAACCGAAACAGTTAACGAGATATGTGACAATAAAGGACCAAAATTAGGTATATACCTCAGCATTGATAGGATAATCAGAATATATTTTAATAATATACTGGATAATAGGTTGCTTCTTGTAAAAAAAGCTTTTATAGCGGGGCTTCTTCGTGTTAAAATATATGGCATCTCTTTAAAGTAAACATTGTGTCCTAAATGCTCATTTACTTCATACTTTATCTGGCATTTTGATTTTTTTTATTCAATCGTCACTTGTAAGTCTATTGTATATGAAGCACGTGTCGGTTTTAAAAACTTTGCAATTCTGGAATTAATGATAATTTTATGTAAAATGTACATTGTTTTAACAAATTTTGAATTTGTCAAATCATAACTGCGGATTGTTGTGTGTGAAATGTGATGATTTTTGTCATAGAAGACTTCAAAAACTCTTAAAAAATCTCATTTCCAAAATGTTATGCAGATTCTAGATTTTTTCCCTACGATTACCCAAATAATGCCAGTGTAAAATGTGGTAAAAGTCTGAGTTAGCCTTTTCATGGATTTTTTTTAAAAGTCAAATATCGTGAAAAGGAGTTCCATAACCTATCAACATTTTCAGTATTTTTGTTCATTTTCTAATGCTCTTCTGACATAAAGTATCACTTTTAAATTCTAGATTTCTTTAATTTCATCTAACTTCATAATTAAATAAGAACCGTCAATATCATATACAAACCAATACATACATACTAGTATTTGGTAATATGAAATAATTCACGATATACATAAACTGATAAAACACAATGCAAGTGTTGACGCACGGTGTCCAAAAAATCTAAAATAACAAAAAGAACGAGCTCTAAGAAAAATTTTAAACGGAAAATCAAATAGCATTCAAAATCAGAAACTCAAACACATCAAACGAATGGAAAACAACTGCCATATTACTTACTTGGCACATGCATTTTCTTATGACGAAAATGGTGGACTAAACCTGGTTCTATAGCTAGCTTAGCCTCTCACTTGAGTGACAGTCGCACATAATTCCATTAAAGTGACAACAAAGTGTGAACAAAACCAAACACACAATAATAGGTGAAAATGTCAAAAATTTGGTACAGTAGTCATTGCTGTGTTATAATCTTAATCACTATAAAGAAATATTTCATCAAACAAAAACAAAATAGCAGATAGACACTTTTTAAAGAAAGCACATACAAAATGAAAAACAAGAATCTTATAATTATATATAAATGGTAAAAGAGAAGTATTACTATATTCTCGTTTGATTAATCAAGCACAGATTTCATGATGTGTAATTCAAAGTAAGGTTAACAATAGTTTTGCACGGCGAGGTAATTTAAACACAAACAAAACAATCAACCGTATTTTATGTTACCAAGTTTGAATCTATTGAAGGATATGACTTTGAATTTTTTCAATCGTTTTATGTAATTTTTCTTTTGTGTCTCGGTTGTATTCGAAAATTAAAAGTGAGTTAAAACATATATCAAAAAACATCCTTAAAACGTGCACATAACATTAGCTGTCGGATTATGGTATTCATATTCTAATATAATCTCGTATGTTTACTTTAGGCCTTTGAATTTCTGCATTTGAGGAACAAAATGGCTTCATTTACGCTATGGGCATAACATTAAGATATATACAACAGCTGCACCTAAAAAGGATATATCCAATAAATGTTTAAACTAAAAAAAAAAATCCGGTATAGCTGTTGCTTATTATGAACTTTGTGTACTGCGCGAAATTGTTTCTTGATGTCAAATATTTAAATTTTGAGCTAATCATGTTTTCAAAGAGTTTCCCGGTGTCAAATATGTAAATTGTCAGCTATTCATGATATCAGAGATATCTGCGGTCATTTACTTCATTTAAATATGTACAACAGCTGTTGCTTTTTATGGACTATGTGTACTGCGTGAAATTGTATCCTGATGTCAAATATATAAATTTCGAGCTAATCAGGTTTTCAAAGTTACATTTGAAATGGTTTCCTGGTGTCAAGTATTTCCATTCTCAGCTATTCATGATATCAGAATTACATCTCTAAGTGTCTGTTGGTGTCAAAAATATAAATTCTGAGCTATTCGTGATGTCAAAATTATCATTACAAACTATATGTTTGCCTTATAACAGCCTTTACATATCAAACTATTTGTTTTTTATGTCAATGCCTAAAATAGCTCTTATTATACATCCTCCTATTTATGATATTTAAACATATCAATGAATATCACATTTGCGACATTACATCAAGGAATTATCTGGGTTCGTACTGGCCTTCAAAGCAGCCAACGCTTTGGTGGTGTTATGAAGTAAATGCTACACGTAGGTTCATACAAATGCAATTATAAATTCTACTACATTCAGGTGAACACCACAAAGATCCAAATAAAATATCATTATCACATTTCAGCTTAAGGCCTCCCTCTGATTATTTAAATGTCTACCGCAAATACAAACCAAAACCAATATCGTTTCATCTAGACTTCTAGTTAGTGTTCTACAACGAATCGTTTTACAGTTTAGTGCTTTTAACTAGTTACTTCGCTGCTAATAAAGAATTTATCATTCATTTGGTGCAATAACGCATATGAAAATGACGAAATGATTTGTTTCTATAAACTCCTTAAAGTATCATATATTTTTTTAGATGATTTTAATACATAACACGCTTTCGAATGTCTTTTTGATTTGGTTGCAAAGAACATCGAAAAAATGAAATTATACAACGCATATTTTTAAGTCACTTGGTCGATTCATCTACATAAACATCATCAGGCAAAGTTGGCATCAAATGGATTTGGCTATTCTTTAAGGGTTTTTTTTTTTTATCGTATAGCTCTTCCATTGTTCCTGTTCATTATTTTTATTATCTATTATTGTGCTGTGTTTTCTTGTCATTACAATATCTAAAACAGTTATATGGGAACGAACTGCTATTCTCCTTGCATACCGAATAAGTTGGGACATGCATATCCCATATGCAGGTGAAGTTGGATTATTGCTACTAAGGCAGGTTAAATTGATAATTTCAAAATTAAATTCGTCTCGTTTGTTATAGGTTCTGGTACTGAGATGACCGGGCAAGGTATAGCCGTGTCTTTAGTTTCTTTAATTTCAAATTTTGGGGGATATATCAATGGAATCAAATCATAAACATTTGGATTGTTAATAGAAAGAACAGCATCAATATATCTGAAAGTGAAATTAAATAACCTGGCTTCCTTGATCTTCTTGGTTTTGACAAGTGTTTAAAGGAATTCCGATTCATATGAAAATAAGAAGAGGTTGCCAAGGAGAATCGCAGAGGTCGTTCCCATAGAACTGTTTTAGATAACACAATGTAATAAAACTAGTAGTCCTGTAAATACGGCCGCTGGTTTTTGTTGTTGTTGTCATTGATCCATATTTCGGCATGCAGGTGCTTACTATAGCTCACTATACAGTATGAATTTTTCTTTGAAAATTGTCGAATGCCTGAAGTTGCTTGTATCCGTTCCATTTGGAATATGTTGAATATTTGTCTCATTGGAAATCATACTAGATTTGTTAAAGTTTACATTATTATAATAAAAAAGCGGAGGTAAATTATGACTAAAGGTTACAATATACCATTAGCTCCTATGGAACCAGTCGAGAATGGGCATGACAGAAACAAAAAACATGATAACTTTTATTGGTTGCAGTATGCCACAAATATTCCCCCTGAAACCTAAGAGATTCTTGATTGAAGCAATGACAAAATAAAATTTGATTCCTCCTTCTGAAAAAGCATAAATGCATAGATTTGACTGTTATTTTTGTGCGAGATTGACGATCATCCTTGACAACTGTAAATTAAACATAGAAAAGAAGTGCCACAATATATATGTTTTGAGAAATATGTTAATATATTAAATATATAAATAAATATTTTATAATAAAAATCAATTCAATAAAATCAGTACAAAAAGGAACATTACTCTTGTGGGCAATTGAAAAAATCAATTGTTTTTTACATTTAATATTGAGATGAAATTTACTTTTACTTCGATCTTGGAAAAGCAAGTTGCTGATACAGACTTCTTTTAAAACGTTTTTCTGATTGTGTCAGCATCATGGAGGACTTTTAAAGAGATTTAGTAGACTTACAGAAGTAGGATCTGTTTTTCATCTGCGTGTATTAATTGCAATCAGCTGCTGGCGTCGCGTTTTCATGTCTTTTGTATTCATAGTTACTATATCAGGTATTTACCCTCTTTTGTAGTCCTTGAGCGGATTGAGATTGCATGTTACAACCAAGTACTGGTTTCCTCAACCCAGTATATCCAAGTGACGTTTGACTTAATGCTGCTTGGGCAGATCATTCATCTTGGCTGCCTTGCTTCCTAGTTTTTTGGTTTGCACTTTTTCATAGAGTTTGATCTTTTCTTTTATCGATTTGTCACACATTGCCTCTTCGCAATTAAAAAATCCACATTTTCTTCTCTTTCAATATTCCACTGTAACAATCTAGTACGATTTATATGAAGTCCTTTGTGTTCTCTTAATACAGAGTTCCACATTAATGCATTCAGTCTTATATTTACTGTTTTATAATATGAATCTTCAAATATTAAATTTATTAGAAAAAAATGCCATCAATGAGTGTGCACCTGTAACAGTAGTTTCTGAATGTACTTCAAAATATTTGTGATTTATCTCCCTTTGATCACAATGGTTTTTTGCACATAAATAAAATAGAATTTCTTGTTATCATGCAGCTAAGCAGGTTGAAGTACCAATATTTTATTTAAGTTTAGCAGATATTTTAATAATTCAATAAGATACAATAACAGCAAAAGATTATTTCAAGGATTATTTTTAAAAGCTGATAGGCATTTTCAATCCGCACTTACAAAAAGCAATTTAAAATAGAGTTAAATAGTACCTTTGGTATTTGGATATTTTATGTTATTAGTTTAATTGATATTCAACCTACCTTTTATTGTTCTTTGCCGACTTCATTTTTTTTTAATTTTAGGAGCAGCATCTCTTGGTCGCAACAGAACAGCAGGTTTGGTGTCATTTGCAGATTGAGTATCGTTATCCTTATGGTGAATGATTTGGCTATACTCTTTGGACCTTTTGGATTATAGCTCTTCATCTTTTATATAAGCTTATATAAGCATCAAATATTTTGGCCACGAGCATCACTGAAGAGACATGTATTGTCGAAAGCGCATCTGGTGCAAGAAAATTGATACCGTTAATTTTATTTTATTTTTTACAAAAAAGATGTCATTCTTCTGGTGAGTATTTTATAAACTGTTTGTGTTGTGTCACTTCTACGATTATGGCCCCTTTTTTGTTCCATAGGTTACAATCTACCATTACCTCTTATGAAACCAGTCGGTTATGAGAATAACAGGGTATTCAGAAACAAAAACATGTCAGATTTTGATTGGTTGGAGTATGCCATAAACAATTAAAAAAAATAATAATCCTGAAACCTTTTGTATTCTTGGTTGAAGCAATGAAGCAATGGCAAAATAAAATTTGATTCCTCCTTTTGAAATTATTTAGAATTGTTTTCTTCCTATTGTTGAATGCATCAAATTTTTTACTTTTGTTTTAGTGCGAGATTGACGGTCACCCTTGACAACTGTAAATTACACCTCAATAAAATTAGTACAGCAAGAAACACTACTATTGTCGGCAATGGAAAAATCAATTATTTTTTTTTACATTTTAAAGCGATTTACTGTATTATTGTAAGACACTTTGCCTCCCCTTCAGCGTTTATGTCAAAATAAATTCTCTGTCGTTTATTATATGATGAAGGTATTTTGTGCTTATCTTCAACATATATGATCTGGTTATCAAAGACATAACAAACCATCACATCAGTAACAATTTGCATTTGTTTAAATCGGTCAAGCAGTTTAAGTTATGTAATTAAATATTGCTCATATTTTGATCGATTTTTAAAATAGATAAAACTACACGTCATGTATTCTCTTTATATTTTTGTTACTTACACTTAAATGTTAAGACTTATAATAATCTTCATACCGAGAAAAAGTAAACACAAAAATGTTTTATATTACTGCTTAAGATAGACATAATTACAATATTTATTAAATCAAAAAAAGGTTTCAGAATAAGCGAATTGTTTAAGGAGTCCCCTCTCTCTACATGTATCTATAAGATAATCGTAACCCTGTATTAATCTCGTACTAGTAACAGGTACACAAGAATTGCATACTCAGATAGCAGTTGAGATAACATATAACATGTCAGAACAACCAATGAAATGTCAATTTATTTACGGGATAGTTGCACGATAATGTGAAAGTAAGACATGTCTGTATTGGTTTGATTTATTATCAACCTCTTGACATCTCTCTGGAGATGAAGAGTACTCAAAGCGATGAGTGTTTATCTTATTAAGCAATCAAAACAGATTTAAATAGAATATAGTCCATTAATAGACACACTGTTTTCTGCTGAACATATAGACATACAGGAAGTCTTCATATGGTAAGATTTTATTAAGGTGGTACATAACAATACAGGGAGATAACTCTAATTTAGTCACGTTCTATTGTTAATGATTGATAAAGCTTGTCAATGATCAAGATAAGTTTTTGTCAAACTGTTTTATATCCAACGATTCTTTTACGAGAAAGTGTGTGGTTCAAGTTTTTAAAATTTCTATATTTTGGTCAAAGGGTCGCAGTAAATATGCTGCAAACCTTTAATGAAAATTAAACGAGCCAAATATTTATTTAATTTACGATAATACTCAAAACAAGAAATTTGAAAGCCAAGAATGTGATCAAAACTAGATGATGTATATGACCAACGGGGCTTATAGAAATGTTAACTTGAATATATAATATCCGGTAATAACATATACATCTGTTTATTGTGATTAAACCTATGCACTTTACCAGATATCTGAGGGTACTGTGTGCATTTCTTCGAAACTCTTGTTACTATTGGACAGAAAAGATCTTTACACAAGGACGTTTTAGCCTTAGATATACAAAAAAAAGAAGATGTGGTATGCCAATGAGACGATTATCCACAAGAGATCAAAATGACACAGAAATTAACAACTATAGTTCACCATACGGCCTTCAACAATGAACAAAGCTCATAACGCATTGTCAGCCATACGAGGCCCAGAAATGACAATGTAAAACCATTTAAACGAGAAAACGAACGGCTTTATTCATGTACAAAAAATGAACGAAAAACAAATGTGTAACACATTAACAAACGACATCCACTGAATTACAGGCTTTTGACTTGGGACAGGCACATACATACATAATGTGGAAGGGTTAAACATGTAAGCGGTATACAAACCCTCTACTCAACCTGGGACAGTGGTATATTAGTACAACATAAGAAAAAACTATACAAATCAGTTGAAAAAGGGTTAACTCATCAGATGGATAAAATAATCAGGTGGACGTGGACGAGTAATTTTACATCCCAACAACAAAAAAGACACTGTGTATAGATCTGCGAGCACTCGCAGTTAACCGACAGCTAGTTCAAAGCCTCTTACAACTAATAAAAAATCATGAATCACTAAATTATCAATGCGTACACATCCAACATCCAATGGATTTCGTGTAAAGTCATAAACAGTCAGGGAAAACGATGACCTTGTGCAATGCCAAGATACAGGTATCGACAAATCGTAGATCCAATGTGTATATGTATATAACATACAAATAATATTTAGTTTAGTTTTAATGTATATGTGCATGTTTTGTTTTAGTATTTGTTATTGACCTATAACTAGCTGTCACTAAGTGCGAGTACTCTCAGATTTGTACATCGTATAGCTTTTTTGTGGGGATGAAAAAAGTACCTACTGTGTTTTTGTATTTGTATCCATCTGTTGAGTAATGCATTTTGTACTGTTTTCATGTTTTACTGTTACACTACGGTCCCCTTCATCAGAGTTAAACTGCGCCAATTTTTATAAGTGCTTATCCCAAGCCAAGAGTATTAAATATAATAGTTTGCACTTGTTGTTTGTAACAAAGGTGTTTTCGTTCAATATTGTGTACATACATCTTAGTTTTCTCGTTTTAATTATTTTACATTAATTTGGTCGATTCGGGGCCTTTTATAGCTAACTATGCGGTTTGGGCTTTGCCTATTTTCAAGGGCTGTACGGTGACATTAGTTTGTAATGTCTGTGTCAGTTGGTCTCTTGTGGAGATTTGTCGTTTTCGCTATCATACCACATCTTCTTATTTTAAAGTAAATGTTGATACCACTTTTTAAACCTTAGCTATTACAGCACTTGACCATTTTCTGATATATTTGTTACTTTATGTTTTGTTATGTCAATAAAGCCATTGAACCTTGTCAGCATTTTGATACTTTACAGTAGCAATGAAAGTCCACACTATTACATCTAGCTCAATATGTATCAGTTGGAATGGACCGGAGGGTGACCATGTGTATAGGGTTAAGTACCGAGGAATAGACAAGGGTGTAAAGGAAAGGTTAAAAATGAAGAACATTTCAAAAGATCAAATACTTATAAGGAATCTTAAATGTAATACACTATATGAAATAAAAGTATACATAGAAGATGAAAATGGAGATGAAAACTTTTTGGACGAAACAGCAGAAAAAACAAAGGAGTCTTCCGCTATATGGGTGACAAAAATGGCTGATAAAATCATCGATGAACCTATTGCCGTTTACCAATTACATCATGTAACAGAAAGACAACTTGATGTTAATAAGAAAATCAAAGTTTACGAATACTGTAAGTAGCAATTTCATCTGAAATTAGAAGTTATCCAAATTATGAAATAAAGCATCTTGCAAATGTCAGATTCAATGATTTGTTTTTTGTTTAAATCAAAGTGATTTTATTCAAAGAACTATTTTCTCCTTCCTTGAAGCAAAGCAAAACGAACTAATTCAATTGTCTTTTAGTTTGAAATTGAGAACACTTGTGTAATAAAAGTTTAGAAAAGACAAATCTTATAATTCTATTGCATAGGTGTCAGATAAAATCGAAATGTTATCATTTAAATTTGATTCATATAACTAGTTTGTTTTAAGTAAATTTTAGTTAAATTTCAATGTTTATGTTGAAACATGCAATCAACAGTTTCAGAAATGGACAATTCTGAAGAGAGGACAATTCTTCTAGTTGGAGCCAGCGGATCAGGCAAAAGTACAATAATAAACACAGTCGTCAATTATTTGATCGATGTGTCATTTACAGACCGATTTCGATTTCGAATAGCGGATGAGAAATGTCGGACTGGATCTGAAGTAAGTTAAATCGTAAGAGAACGTTACCTTCTTGGTGAAATTGTTCATTTAGTACGTCTCATTTATTGTATTCTTATTGAAGGAATTATGTTCAATAACGTCATATGAAATATAATTGAGGACATGAAAAACATATAAAGGAGAAATATACCTTAAGGACATACACACTTCACAAATTGAGGCGAAACTAACAAATGACAAAAACGATGTACATTCTATCTTCTACAAAACACTACATAAGACTCATCAGTGACACTCAGATCAAAAAATTTATAAAGCCAAAACAGGTAAAAAGGCGAAGAGCATTGCCGACCCAAAATTCCAAATACAGCTTCGGTAATCCATGCCTGGGAAAATAAAATCCTTAGTTTTTCGAATAATTCTTACTTTTGCAAACAGTAAATTTATAAAAATGACAATATAATTGATATTCATGTCAACGAAGAGCTGACTACTGGGTTGGTGATACCCTTGGGAGCGAACGTCCACCAGTAGTGACATCAACCCAGTGTGGTAAATAGTTATCAATGGTATCAGGCTTATAATTTGATACGCCAGACGCGTGTTTCCTCTACAAAAGACTCATCAGAGACGCTCAGATCAAAATAGTTAGAAATCAAAAACAGGTAAGAAGTTGAAGAGCATTGCAGACACAAAATTCTAAAAGGTTGCGCCAAATAAAATATTCTTAGTATTTCGAATAATTCATACTTTTGAAACAGTAAATTTATATAAAAAAGACCATATAAATGATATCTTGTCAACACCAAAGATCTGACTACTGGGCTGGTGATAAACATATCACAACCTTATTATATACAAAAGTATCAACTTAAATATGTAGAAAAAATACTAAACAACGAGACATTCAAATTGTATGAACTTGGATTTAGGATTCAACGATAAACCCCTGTTTCACCTTGATCTGTACATGTATTCACTCATCTGATCAAGAATGATAAAATGTTGGTCATGAAGAAGCACATGAATCAAGTCAGATTGAAAAAAAATGCAAAATCCAGTAAATCAACATTAAGATGATGGTTAGTGAATGTAAAGTGGTGTAGTGTTATTTTAAAAACAATAAAATTTTATAATATTTCTCAATAATTTAAAAAAAAACTATGCATTTAAAGCATGACATTTATGTTATGCTATGATCAGATATACTAAACGCGTATAAGCTTGCGGACAAACAATTATATCACGTTTGTAACATTATGCACATTTTGTTATAAACAAAAAAGTAACATCTTTTGTCGAAACGTTGAAATATAATGATATGCTTGTTTCAGAAAGAAACAATCAATGGGAATGTTACATGCTACAGAATTCGACAGCAGAAAGGATCTAGAATTGATTATATTCTTAATATGATAGAAGTGCCTGAGTTTGATGGGATAGAAAATGAAAACGGAAATTATCTATATATTGTTGAGCAATTGATAGATCTACTTAATTCTGGTGAAGTTAAGTTTATCCACGCTGTATGCCTTGTAGTTGAATCCGCTAGCAGACTAACTTACGACAAAAAGTGCTTTTTCAAAAACATTTTATCTATATTTGAAAAAAACATCAATAATTTCATTCCATTGATAACTTTCGATGATGGTAATTGTAAAAATACGTTAGATTTACTTACAAGTGCGGGAGTGTCGTTTTCAGACAAATTGTATTTTAGATTTAATAATTCAGATTTGTACGATTGCAGAGAATCAGAGGAGTCAGAAGTAATTTGGAACAATCGAGAAGACAACATAAAGAGCTTGTTGATTCAACTGAAGTCCTTGTCCTTTGGAAACGAGTCAACCAATGAAACATTGAAAGAAGTTCTCCAATCTCGGAAACATCTCTTTCATAATTTAGTTCATGCAGAATATCAAAAACAAAAAATAGAGATGATAAAAAACCAAATTGACTCTTATGAAGATTGTGACAAAATTGTCTGTAAAATATGCGAAGAAACCTGCAATGATAACTGTTCATGCAGTATTAGGTTTTATATGTGTCTCGCTTTGTTGTTAGAATTCTTTCTTACGTTTTCGGTTTGTTGTTTCGGATGTTGTTTACCTATATGTTCATGCAAGGACGTCTATTGCTTTCGTGTTAAAAAAATCCAACGATTAATCGGTTGTACATGTGCATGCGCTGTAGCCCATCACTATGTTGAAAATTCTCAAAATGCGAAAATGCGAATTGAGCTTCGTTTGAAGTCGTTGGAAGAAGATTTAAAGACAACTCACTGTTATATAACGAACTCTCAAGGTGATTTACAGTTATCAGCTTTTCAAAGATAACTTTAGGATGAACTGCAAACAAGAATTAGCATGATATTTCTCTGATGCTTTAAGACTATGATAACTTTTCTTGACGAAACTTTTCATAACCAACCAAGAGAACAACAAATGAAGGGAATGAAAAAAAAACTTTAAACGATTGAAGAGCATTTGTTACGAATTTATTACAAATATGCATACATTCATTGGAAAATACGAAAATTCTTATAGCTGTTGTACAAATGTTATTGCTGAAAGAATTTAATATTTAATTTCATCAATAAATATTGAATTTTAAGATTGCTGTACATTTAATAATACAAGAAAATTTCGCAGATTAAGAAACTTCTAATAACAAGAATGTGTCCAAAGTACACGGATGACCCACTTGCACTATTATTTTCCATGTTCAATGGACCGTGAAACCGGTTAAAAATATAATTTGGCTTTAAAATTAGAAGGATTTTACAAGACGAACGAACGGACGCACGGACGCACGAACGAACGAACGGACTGACGAACGGAGCCACAGACCAGAAAACATAATGCCCCTCTTCTATCGTAGGTGGGGCATAAATTTGAAAAAGGCACACACAAGCAAATCAAAGTGTGTTAAACAATCGTCATATCCTATATTCTACATTTTTTCAATTCACTACTCATGCTACTGTATCGTGTAAATGTTCATCAAACTTTTTTTGGGTGTGAATATTACAGAAAAACTGATGACTTAGATATCTTTATAATGTAGATATCGATAATACAACGTTTGTTTTGAATACAAAAATTACATACAAGTAACATCAACTAAGATTTTTTTCTAAATCTATTTGTGCAATATGCAATTGCTTACTTTGGCAAATCCCTGGGATGTGTTTTAGTTGGTTTTTAGTCTCTGATGCATGATTTATTATAATTACATTTTTTTTACTTTTTACTAGCTGTCAGTGATTGCGAGTACTATCATATCACACTTATTTATTAACACACGAGAAAATATTCTCTCTTGATTTTTCATAGCTTTATCATTGACCAGTTAAAGTACTCAAAAAGAGGGACGAAAGATACCAAAGGGACAGTCAAACTCATAAATCTAAAACAAACTGACAACCCCATGGCTAAAAATAAAAAAGACAAACAGAAAAACAATAGTACACACGACACAACATAGAAAACTAAAGAATAAACAACACGAACCCCACCAAAAACTAGGGGTGATCTCAGGTGCTCCGGAAGGGTAAGCAGATCCTGCTCCACATGTGGCACCCGTCGTGTTGCTTAAGTGATTACAAATCCGGTAAATAGTCTAATTCGGTAGGTCATATTCATGAAAGGGAAGGGGATTGTAGCTACGACGTAAGGAACATATCCGATATCATTTGTGAAACGGTTATACCATAACGGTCAACTATTAAAAAATAAAACTTTTACAAATGGCTTATAATTATACATGCAAAAGATTTATAAAAAGAAAAAAGGGGGTCCATGGGCAAATTTTTTAAGGCATTCAAACAGATAAAACCAGAGAATTTCGAAAATCTGACGAAAATTTCAAAACATGACAAGCAAACATCCTTAAATCATCATATGTAACCAAAATGTAATTTCAAAATGTATTTCGTGAGACATTTAAGATAAAAAAAATAATTAGGGCAGAAAAACAGAATAACTTTAAGGAGAATTGAACAAAGCAAACCTCATTGTAATTATTCATCGATAAAATGATTTTAACGTTATTGGTCATTTCAAAATCAAGTATCTTCAAAGTAGAATATTGTCAGTTATTCATACCTGTTGAATGTCATCATGGTCATTAGTTATTTATATCCGTTTATCAAACCAGCTATTCATTGTTGAATGTCCGTTGATATCCTCGCCTCTGTTTTATACCATCAAATATAAACAGTTATTTTCATTTGTTGTTCTATCTCAGACATTGTTTCACATTGCTTAACTGTGTTTTGTATCGCTACCATTTAAACCCTACTTTGCTAGATTTTCGAAATGGTTCATGTCATAAAAAAAGTTGAGAAATTTCCATAAGTTGAAATATTTAATTAGTATTCACATCACCCGAAAAATTTTGAAATGCTTTTATTCTTTTATATTATGCATATTTTTTTTTTATTGAATAGGATCAAATCTGCACAACCAATGTGTTAAAGTGAAATTGTTTTCCACATACGAGCAAAAAGAATCAATACTAGTTCAAATGCAACATCAGTTTAAATAGTGTTAAATAGTTAGTACTTGTTTCTGATATATGATTACCTAAAGGATGTGAGCTAGAATGAACTTTCATTTTACATTTCATTTGTTATTATGGTAAACTGACGATTGGCAATATACTCGATTCTTTCTTACAATATACAAACAATCTATCATCAAATCTCTTTTTCAAGCTATAACTATAACGAATCACAACATTAAATGAAAATATTTCTACATACAATAAAGCGCAGTAGATTGTCAAAATTTCAAAATGTGATTGATAGTTTGCTAATAATGTTAAAAACTATAAAAAAAAATCTATAGATTTAGAGATTTCATTTCACAAAATTGTTGAAAAGACGAGCAGTGCATTAAGATTAATAAAAAAGAAGCTGAAGATACAATGGTAACAATAACAAATATAAGTACGAAAAAAAAAATCAACAGGAAAAAGGAAAAGACGAAGCAATCACTAAAAATTAGAAGACTTAGGACGAAGAACCACAATAAAATTGTTTAGTTTCTGCTCTACTAGCGGCGACCTTTGTGTTGTTCACGTGTCATTTTGATTTGCACTCGTTAAACAAATGCAAATGGATCCAAATGAGATTGAAATTATGTCTTGGAACACGACAATTGATGACTCTTGTGATATATGTAATACACATGCTCATGTAGATATGCAGTTTGTCGTGGACGCATATATTCTATTTTCCTTAATCAGCTTCTTAGTTTAATACCATAATGTATGTTATCAATGATAACCTGCTTATAGTTTGTACTCATGTTTCAGTCGAAATTATAAACAGATCATTCACAATAACTATTTTTCAAAAGCTTTCGTTTATTGTTTTTATTTTGCAAATGCTCAAACAAAAGCTTTCTTACATGTTAGCCGTGATCGACATAAAATGTCACAACTTTTACAAAATATACATATAAAGACCAAGTTTAATCCCGCCGCATTTTTGCGGCTGCTGTCCCATGTAAAGAGTCTCTGGCCTTTGGTAGTCTTGTATGATTTAAATTGTAGTTTCTTTTATATTTTTCGGATTTTAGTATGACCTCCATTATCACTGAACTAGGACATATTTTGTTCAGAGGCCAGCTGAATCACGCCTCCGGAGCGTGATTTTGTCGCTGTATTCAATTCCCATTGTTGGCCCTCAGTTTTTAATCGTGTCATTGTTTGTTAAGCAATTTGTTGTCATCGAGATAATTGCCATAACATCCATATTTACTTTTTCGTTTATCTTGTCAACTTGTTTTGATAAAACGTTGCTTTTATAGCAAGACACATTTCATTTTATTATCATGTTTGATGTTATGAGTAAGGTCCAAGGAAGATAAATTAAATTAGGTTATCGTATTTGATTGAAGTAGTAAAATGATATAGTCACTGAGTCATGGGACAACTATTGATTACTTTATAAATAAAGGCAACAGTAGTATACTGATGTTCAAACTAATAAATCGTTAGAAAAAAACAAATCCGGGTCACAAACCAAAACCGAGGAAAACGCATTAAATATAAGAGGAGAATGGCGACACAACATTCAAATGTAACGCACAAAGAAATTATAACATTTGATCTATGAGCTGAACTTCAAACCGCATTTTTTACCATACTTTATCATCAGCTTCTAAACGTTGTTGACGACTAGGATGTTTCGTTTTAGAGATTGGTACTCAAAAATTCAAATAGGTTATATTTTCACAAACATGTTGGCCGATCAGGACCTTGTACGAAAACAAACCTAATCAAGTTTTTAATTTATAACATATTTATTTGTAATGGTAGAGTGACTGTGTCACAAGAAAATACATCAAATTAAATCGATTCATTCTAGAGACAATTCAAACACTTTGCTGGATCTACAAATATATATTTCAAAGTTATCACATTTCAAAGTAGTCGTTTTAGACTGTTTGTAGTAGGAATGGGTCATTATTAATTAGGTTTGAGTGTACACATAAATGTTTGTACCCCACGGAACAAAGTTCCAGAGAATTATAATGCTTTGACCCGTTTGTCTTTCTGTTAATCTGTCCGTCCGTCAGTCCTGTTCTTTTCATCTCATATCTTCTGAAACACACAATAGATTTTATGAATTTTTTCAGATAATCAGGACATATCATGTAGATGTGTATATCAACATGAAATTATGATTCATAATTATTTTCCTAGGAGTTAAGCATGTTAAGCCTCTATGAACTTTAAATTTTGGCCTTAATAATCTACTGCAACAGTTTTTATGCAACTCCTCCTCAATGCTCTTTAACTTCGTAATTTTTTTGGCCTTTTAAACATTTTTTATTTGAGCTTCACTGATGAGTCTTTTGTAGACGAAACGCTCGTCTGGCGTATATAAAATTTCAATCCATGTATCTATGATGAGTTTATTATAACAAAACAACACAAGATAAAACATAAAACTTCGTAGATAATACGACATATTATGTAGATGTGCATATCCTCAAGCAACTCTTATCATTTGATTTAAGTAGGAATTTCGAGTCATATGAATCTAGTGATATTTGGTGTTCTACGTAACAGCAGTCCTTGGTTTAGAAGCATGCTCAAAATTTGTCTTTATTTTTATATTCGGCGAAAAGAAGTTAAAAATTCAAACACAGTTTGACAAGTGTACATCTAAGTTTATAGCTATAAAGATATCGTGTGATGAAATTTCATACTACTGAGACATACCATTTTCATCGGTTGCATCATTTCTGGCTTCCGAAAAAATAAGTGAATTGCTAGTATTTTTCAAGGATATCTATTTTTCATATTTTGTTTTGTATTAAAAAAGAAAACAAGACGTTACTGATATCAGGCACCTGAGTCGCTTTTCTGGATTATTCTTCATCCGTAATGCTCAAAGCCAAATATTTAAAATCCAATGATGAATACGAACTGAAACAGTTTACGAGAAATATAATCGAAAATATCATAAAAAAATAGACAAAATTCATCTAAAGTCAACTTTGCCTGAGTTAAGACCTTAGTTTTCTTATATTTTCAAAATTTATTCATTTCAAGCATCTTAATTTCATCATAAAATTTGTTTTAACTTTTGTTTTGCTTGAACTTTATTTTGTTTAGAGTCTAGAGCGCACATCTGTTAACTGTAAGGTTAAATTTTATTGAATAATTTAATAATAAGCACTTAAATGTTGAACAAGATTAAAGTAACGATTGTTTCCCTTTGGTATCATTCAACTCTGGTCATTTTATTAGGACAACAACCAATGAAATAGCATATCGTGTGTTGAGTAATTATAATAGGATGAAACATTTAATCAGATGTGCTATCAAAAATCAGAATTGAAATCTCCAATTCATCTCGGATGTGTACTCAAACCAAACAATAGTGATATAATCAGTCAAGGATAAATTTACAATAGGCATTGAGAATTTGGGGAAAGATGCAGAATAATTTAACACAGCACGGTTTTGTACTTTGCTTTCGATAATAGAACAATCTTCAAACGGTAAGACATCTCTTTTATATAGATAACAATTAATAGTTGGTTCATGCAATTGATCCGGTAACCACACAGCGGAGCCTTTCAAATTCAATAATGTATTCACTGTTGACATGTCGTGGCTTAAATGAATAGCCAACACAAGCAATACATTGGATAATGATATGTGTCTTTACTTATATTTTATATTGGTAAACATTGTATTACACAAATAAATGTAGACAAACTGATCTTCTATGTATTAATATCTGTATAACTTTTAAATAGTACATTTTATCAGCTGTTTTGTATATGGTTCACTGCAATCCGTTACATAAAAACAGCTAAAAAGAGTTTGGCAAATATTTTACTTAAAGGTATTCCACATGTTCCTGCGAAATTATTTTAACTTTGTGTCTCAAATTCTTTTTGTCTGCTATAAATATTTTTTTTAAATTGCATGCAACGTTTTTTTTTTCATTTGAAATGCAGAATTCTGGTTGAAATGGAAGTTCCAAATGCTTTTCCTACAGTTAGTAGTTCTCGCAGTTCAATAACTATTAGTTGGACTGTACCAGAGAATTGTCATTGTTACAAGGTTAAGTACAGAGAATTCAGTGATCAAAAAACGTTCCAGGTTGAGTCAACTTTCGAATGCCAAATAATTATAAGAAATCTTAAGTGTAAAACATTATATGAAATAAAAGTATACATTGAAGATGAAGACGGCAACGAGTCCTGCTTGTTCACTACAAAAGCACAGACGACGGAATCTTCCGCTATTTGGCTAACCGAATTGGCTGATAAGATAACAGATGACCCTATTCCCGTTTACCAATTACGTGCTACTACAGAAAAGGAAATTGGTAATGAAAAGAAAGTAAAAGTTTATGAATACTGTAAGTACCGTTTACAACTTCAGTTATTCACAATTCAATGTATATGTGAACAAGATTTAGCAAACACCTGTTACAAAAAGTTGCAATATTCAAACTAAGATATATAAAAGTGAAGGCTGAATGTGTTTATGATTGATTAAAATGTGTGGTACCATGAATCGAAGTTCTTGATATATCGATATCAAAGGTAATTGAATTTGTTCTGTAATTAAAGGAGCATAACATTTATGCATGAAGAAATCAATTAAAGTGTAAGAATAATGAAATGATCAGACTTACAATTTTCAAAATCAAATGACGTAGACACTAGTAGTTTAAAAGAGGGACGAAAGAAACCAAAGGGACAGTCAAACTCATAAATTTAAAACAAACTGACAACGCCATGGCTAAAAATGAAAAAGACAAACAAACAACAGCACACACGACACAACATAGAAAACTAAAGAATAAACAACAATAGTAGTTTAAATTTGTTACGTATAAATTCAGCTGCATATTTAAAAGTTTTAATAATCGAAGTTGTTAAGCTTGTTAGTTTATTATATGTTTGCATTGGATATTGTTTTACTCGTAAAGTATGTACATTTATTTTTTTAGTTCCAAAAAAAGACGATTCGGAAGAAAGAACTCTTCTTGTAGTAGGCGCCAGCGGATCAGGAAAAAGTACGCTTATAAATGCAATGATCAATTTTGTAGCTGATGTGTCGTACGCAGAAAGGTTTCGTCTCAAAATAGTCGACGATAAACATCCGTCTTCGGTAAGAACAATTGTGGGCTCTATTTTGTTTTAAATGCGATTAATATTCATTTATCAACGAAGGTAATTTCTATTAAAATAAAATGCTGCGGAATACTTTATTGTAAGCATTTATCAGTCAAAATTTCTGATTATATATATGAAAAAGTAATGATAACATATTGTTAAGCATTCTTCTGTTTTCATTGGGTATTACGATAACGTGTTTCAAATGATATTTTACGTGTCCAAAGCCTTGTTTCTATTTTAGTTATGATTAAAGTAACGTCATATAATCATCGAAGAAACTAGGCTTATAAACGTGTACGCCAGACATGCGTTTCTATAACATATACTTAAAGATTCGTTTTTGTCATAATGTTGTCAGTTTTATTCGACTTATGAGTTTTAAATTTCTCCTTTGCATCGTCTGTCCGTTTCTGCTAAAACAGTAGGTAAACTGATTTCGCTTTAATTGGTGGGTATTTTCTTTAGCATTAAATTTGAGTGAACTTTTCCAAATTATTTACACAATTAACCGCCCATATTATTTTCCTACAATTATGTCAATTGACGCAATCTAGATAGCATAATGTAGTATTTAAGGTTTTTTTATTATTAGTTCGACACATTCATCTATCATTTCCAAAAAATGGCAAAAATGTTAAATTTAATATACGCACATCCGTTGGATTAAGTGAATATATTTTACATTTTCGCATATATATATGTTGTATGATTTTTTTTTCTAATGATAAAATTTACATTTTTACTGTATTCAGGGAATAATTATGACAGCTTAGAGATGTGAAGTGTTTTGTTATATATTGTGACAAAACGAAATGTATTTATAAAGCATGTACTTATAACCTTTACAAAATCAATATCTTTGAAAAAAAAAAAACAATTTAACAAGATCTATTTCTATTATCTTAGAAAATAAAAAGAAGAATGCAAAACTGAAATCGAAATTATGATAGGCCTTTTTATTTTATGTGATTTTTATATTTAAGAAAACTTCATAGGAAAATTACTTTCATTTGTCTTGCACATCTAAATAACGAATAATTTGAAACCGCAGTATCGTATATAAACCAGCTATCAATTATTGAAATACGTACAAATTTAGATCATGGACATAATTATATAAATTGCGAAAAAAACAAAGTTTGCCTTAGGGAATAAAACCTAATAATTTATCATTTTCAACATAACCTGTACATAAACTGTATATTACACAAAGAAACATTCGGTAGAAAATATCTGTCTCGTCATCTAAATATGAAGGCGGTGATGGTACGTTTCCTTGTGTGATGTGATGTTTCTAATTCACTTCTATAACAAAATAGACACACAAAAGAGTATTGGGGTGTCAAATAGATATTTGATGAAATATATTTGTTTGATTAAGGTTAACTTAAGTTTTATCTAAAAATTAAAAAAAAATAAGTTCCAAAATGAACATGATTAGGGTAAAAACAAATGGATGTATTATACTTCATGGTTTGTTAAAATTGGTATATAACAAACAGATCATGAATGTATTTGGAAATTGGAAGTGAAATAGTTTCTGTATTTTAAGGTACTTGTTTTTAATATGAAAATGAGTATTTACCTGTTTGCAATCACATTGTTCCATTCAATAATTTTGATTTTAAAATCTCTCATTTAGAAAATAAACTATGATAAGTTTCAAATGCAAACGTATAATGTCGATGCAAATGCCTTTTAATTTCTTTCTTTTTTTTCTTGCTGTTTGTTACATCTAAACCGACGCTTGATTATATTCATTATTAAACTGTTTTATTTGATCTTTTATTTTAGTTTTTATATTGTGATTAATTAGCCTTGCTTGTTTTAGATTATGTCACCAACAAGCAATGTCACATGCTTCAAAATTCGATGGCAAAATGGATTTCGAATTGGGTATAATCTTAATATTGTAGAAGTGCCAGGGTTAGATGGCACCAAACAGAAAGAGGGAAATTATTCAAAAAGCATTCAGCAATTGCTAGATCTATTTGAATCTGGTGAAGTTCAGTTTATTGACGCTGTTTGTCTTGCAGTTCCTTCGCTGTGCAGACTGACGGAAAATCAGCGTTGTATATTCAACGATATTTTATCTCTTTTCGGAAAAGACATAGAATATGTTATTCCCTTGATAACTTTCGATGATGGTGGCAACATGGTCGTACTAAATTCACTGAAAACTGCTGATGTACCTGTTTTAGAGGATTTGCATTTCAGTTTCAATAACTCAATGCTATACGATTGCTCAGAATCACCCGCTGCATGGAACAAACGTGAAGATAGCATAAACAATCTTTTTGACCGACTTTTACCTGCGAAAAAGTCACTTGATGAAACAAAACAGGTATTACTATACCATATAAGGCGTATGGCCAATCTAAATAAGGCTGAAAATAAGATAAGAGAAATAGAAAAGATTCGAGCTATTTATGATAATCAAAACAAGGAACAACATAATAACAAACAAATATTTTGTACAAACTGTGAAGAATGTAATGCTGACTGTTCCAGCATTAAATACTTTTCACTATTCATCGCTTGGATTTTTGAATTTGTTTTTACATGTTCCGTAGTCTTTTGGTGTTTTCATTCTAAGTGTAAATGCAACAGGTTCTTTTGTATTCGTTTTAAATGTCTGCAACGATTGATCGGTTGCCAATGTTCTTGCGCCATAACTCATCACTATGTAAGAAGTTTCGAGGAGAGAATGGCATTGCTGATAAAAGAGACAAATGACATATGCTTAAATATGAGGAATCAAGAAGATTATCTACGTTCATCAGCTTTACAGTACGAACCGTTAAATCAATTACAAAACATCGAAAAACGTCTTTCAGAATTGCAGTCATATTCCAAATGAAATATGTACTATCTGGTATTTGAATTGCAGAACTATTCTGAAGGAAATGACAACAGTTCGTGCAATATTTATGATTAATAGTGTAAAGAACATTAACTTATAAATATTTCGAAGATTTTTGAATAAATTTGGAGCATTTCGTTTAAGAATAAAACTCTGGAATATAACTTTCCTACCTACCCTTACGGAGCACATAATATCACCACCAATTTTCGTAAGGTTTCGTGTTCGTCACTCGTGAGTTTTCTCAGATGTTTTGTGTAATAGGTTTTGTTTGTTTGTCAAATTCTTTCTTCTAAGTCTTCGAGTTTTCATTTTATTTTCTAATAATGAATTTGAAAGTGCCTTAAGTATCATTCGCCTCTTTTTTGTTTTATGTTTCATTTCATAGTATCTCTCAAAGTAGGGAGTTTCTCGCTACATTGAAGACCCATTGGTGGCCTTCGGCTGTTGTCTTCTCTATGGTAGGATTGTCGCTTTGACACATTCCCCATTTCCTTTCTCAATTTTATTAATTTTTTCTGATTTGATTGATTTGATAAATATTATTTATTTCGGATCGTCTTCAGTCCGTGCAGAAATTGAACTCGAGCACAAGAATTATTTATTTTGAGGTGGAAACCCTACAGTTAGATTATAAAAAAGGAAAATATGTAATTTTGGTACTTTCCTGTGTTCGAGTCAATCTGAATTTTTCTTTTCTTCTAATGTTTTATTTTTTTGATACTGTTGTAAAGTTTTTGCGCTAAAATCGTTGAATCCTTATTCATTTTTCATGTTAGTATCGCAATTCAGGAGCTTATAATTTATTGATTACCGTTGGTGGCTGTCTGTCATATTTTCAAGAATGAAAACGAAGATATCAATACAATCGAATGACATGAAATTTAGATAAATGCAATTAACAGTACCGACTTATTAAGTTTTAAAAAAACAATATCTAAGCGATCGTTACTCAGGGAAATTTCCCTCATATCAGTTTCACGTGACTTTAACCTTCAACGAGTTTACACATGAAACGCACATGAAATCAGATCATTTGAGTTCCACGTTGATATCATGTGCAGCTCACGTGAACTTCATATGAAAATCATATGATGTTTTCACGTAAAATAAACGAGAATGAAGGTAATTCAAATGACAACTTTAAAATCAAATTTAATAGGGAAATGGCAACATACCATATTTTGGTTAAGTTCACGTAAAATTCATGTAAATCTCTCTATATGTGTAATTTTTCACGTGATTGTCATAAGCGACTCATGTGAAATTCTCGTGGGCACATTTTTACTGTGTAAATATTTATCAAAGGTACCAGGATTATCATGTAATACGCCAGACGCGCGTTTCGTCTACATAAGACTCATCAGTGACGCTCAGATCAAAATATAGTTATAAAGCCAAACAAGTACAAAGTTGAAGAGCATTGAGGACCCAAAATTCCAAATAGTTGTGCCAAACATCTTAAACAATAAAAATTAAATCAACTTTGCTTTTGTTTATAAAGACAATAACGTAAATAGCAGGCAAATAACAAAAATACTGAACTTTTCAAATGGCAAAATACAAGGCTCATAGTCATCAAATGAATGGAAATCCACTGTCATATTCCTAACCTGACAAAAAGTCAATCACAAAAGTACTGACTTTCAAAGATAACTCAATCGTAAAGTCCCTAATCACATGACAGAATCAAAAGACAAAAAACATAAAAAAAAGAATGGATAACAACTGTCATATTCCTGACTTTGTACAGGCATTTTAAAATGTAGAAAATGGTCCTTATGTAGAAAATGGTCAAATCTATTTTTAAAGCTAGATTAACTTCTCACTTGCATGACAGTCGTATAAAGTTCCATATTTTTGACGACACTGTGTCAACAAAACAAACAGACATAGTAAACAAAAATGTCACAAATTTATGTACATTGTGTTATAATCATAATCCCTTTAACAACAAACTAGATAAAATAAGAAGATGTGGTATGATCGTCAATGAAACAACCCTCTACAAGAGACCAAATGAAACAGAAATTAACAAAAGGTAAAATCATTAAGAAAAGAGAAAGTAAATACCGCGTTGTAAGCTATAGAATGCATCGAAATGAAAAAAGTAAAAAGATTCAAACGAGAAAACGAACAGGCTCATGAAAAGCAAAAGATACCAGAGGGACATTCAAACGCATTTAAATTCGACAATAAAAGTCATTGGAGAGCATTAGAGTAAACTATAAAAATCAGCTAAAAGGGGCTTTATATCAGACTACTTACATAACACAAAGGGGGAGTGACAGGGTACTTACACATCCCGTAAACAAAAACACTAAGTACAAAACTTAGGTTACTAGCTGTTTCTGTCTACCAAGAAAGAAAATACATATATATTAAAAACCAATTGTTCAGAGAACAATTGAAGGTCTTTCCATCAAAACAATGTATTTTGATATGAAAAGTTGAGAAACTAAGTTTAAAATGTCATTTCAATCGTCAAATGATAGCTCCTAGTAAGCTGATTCCAAAAATATATTGTTTCCATACATTTTTTTTTTAAAAGGGAGATAATTTGTTACTTCCGGTTTGAAAAATGTTACTTCCGATTATATTTGAATATTTACTTGACACTAATTCCAAAAATATCTGGTTCTATATACTTTTATATTAATAAAGTACAAAAAAATAGCTACTTCCGGTTTACAAAAGGTCACTTCCGGTTGTTTTTTTCAAGGTTAAATGGTTTGATACCTTTTTCTAAAAGTTGTATATCTTTATCATGTATACATATAGAATAAAAGCAAGGGTCAAAATCTAGAACGTCAAATTAAGCTATGACCTTGAGATCAATTTCAAGGTCATAAACCAAGGACCTCAAATCAAAAGACCATAGGTCTTAATTATATTTAGTTAATGAGTTATATCACCAAACGCGTATTTTTAAATACAAGAGGGGAGAAAACTCCCTTTTACATTCAGCGTACGCTTGCAATCAAAATTTACATCTTACGACATGTCGCAACTAACAATTTAGTAAAAATAATTTGTTGATATCTTATACAGTCTTTGGATATAAGTGAAAATAAGCCAAATTCAAATATTAGAATATGACCTTGACCTTTGACATTGACCTAATTTTCATTTTTAGGGACCAAGGACCTCAAATCAAAAGATCCTAGGTCTCTATCACTTATGATTTATAAGATAGAAATTCATATCACTTATATCAGATGAATAAGGGGAAATAACTCTCATATGGAGCGGTCATATCGCTTCGGTCAAAATAGGACAAATCATGCTGAGGATATAACGAGCAATTTTGTAAAATAAATTTGTCATAATCTTTTACGGTTGCGAAGGAGATGCGATAACAAGGAAAACAGTGTTTGGGGAGATAACTCCTACAAAGAAAAGTATTTGTTTACGCAGGGTAAATTTCAAAAGCGCATAAACTGTTCGATATCATATACAAAATATCTAAGCGACATATTGCGAAACAAATGTTTATCGCAAGAACAAAATTAGGCGGAAGAAAAAAAAAATAATCAGAAGAAAAACAATAGGTCTTTCCACAGAAAAGTGGAAAGACCTAATAAAGCACAAAAGCAAAACCGAAAGACAAGAATACAAAAATGACCATAGCTCACTAACATATTGGCAATTGTTATTTTTTCATGCTGTTATTTAATTAAATACCAGCAGATAATCATGTATATGTTCCAATAGTCGTTTTTAAGATCCGACTCTGGTACCTCTATTGTGACAGCACCAAATGAGAATGATCACCAAATGGTTACTTGCCATGAGCAACAAGATGCCGTATGTTTAACGGGAACCAGATCTGTTTACATTTTCTCACAGATAAAACTTTTATGTGTTTGAATTGGTCTATACATGTATCTTCAAATAATGTAAAACTATGAAAGAGTAAGTCCTTTTAAAGTTCTACAAGAACTGTAATGAATATTCAAATAGAAGATGGAACATGAACAAACACACATCAAAAGAGTCACAGGGTGGAATCAAGTGCATCTACGATAACGTGCTACAAAACCCTAACTTGTGATTATTTATAAACACTATAATTATATATATAAAAGGCTCACTTTAAAACTTATAAAAAATATATTCACTCAAACCTCTAGCAAACACACACGTTCTGTCGAATACATGTGTTAGAAACTAACAATGATGTTGGATATTCGTCAAAGAGGAAAATATACGTTCTTGATAAATGGACAAGTTGGTTTGCAGTATGTCTTAGTTGTCAATGAATTTAAAAGACACAATCATTTAAAACGACAAAAAAAAATTGGAGGTATGTCATACGATTACCAAGATTAAAATTTTGTATCTGATCCAGACGGACGTTTCGTCTACAAATGTTTCACCAGTGACGCTAGAATAAAAAAAGTTAAAAAAAAAGTCAAATAAAGTACAAAGTTGACGAGCATTGAGGACAGAAAATTCCTAATTTTTTTTGCCAAATACAGCGAGGTAATATATATTAATGAGTTAAAAAAAAAAGCCTTAGGATTTCTAAAATTCAAAGTTTTGTAAACAGTTAATTTATAATATAATTATGACCATATCAATGATAAATCATGTCAACATAGAAGTGCTGACTACTGGGCTAGAGACGCCCTCAGAGAATAAAAAATCACCAGCAGTGGTATCGACACAGTGGCTGTAAATAAACTCATCACTGTCCGTTCCTAGATTTAGATATTTCGGTTTCAAATAGGAAACTCCACACGAAAATCTACGACAAAATGGACGATTTTTCGTTCTCTGTTGTTCATTGTCACTTTTTGGTTGGTGATGTTCCTTTGGCACCATCCTGCGGTGTTTATATTTCACAGCTTCAAAAATGTAGTTTGCTATGCCCATGTCTGTTGTGAGGTTTTATATTATAACGAACGTAATCTATGTATTACTGGTAAATAATTAAGCCAATTATTTCGTTAAACCAAATTACGTCAAACCTTTACTTAATTTTTCAAAAGACATAAATATTTGGTATTAAAAGTTTGATTGTACATGTAGAAAACTTATATCAAATGGGATAGCACATTCCTTTTTTTACGGAAATGTCGTTTATCGTGTCGGAAAATTAAGAAACGATCCTGGTAAAGGAGTAGGTTCAGTAAGATCCCTTTTTGGCCCCAAATATAACAGTTTTACACAATTGTTAAAATGTAAACTAAGTCTTTTAGTTATTTATTGGATAGTAAAATGCTTCTGGTACATAAATATTGACTGTATTTGACAATACATTGCTCATATATCGGGTACTACCACCATTAAGTCATGCTAAATTACTGAAATCTTCACAATTCTAGCATTTTAGTTAAATTTTAGACGGTTTCCGTGTAAAACGAAAATGGCCGCATTCGTCTTCATCCTTAAAATTGAAATGTAAGTTGTATTTGATCATAATACATAACATATATAAAGGCTAAGGATGAAGACGGATGCGGCAACTTTCAGTTTTGACACAAACGATCTGAAAAGTGACATTTTTCGGCATGATTTGGTATATTTTTCATATTTGAGCTGAAATCGGATCGTTTTTAATGATTTAATTAGCTAAAATCTTTTACATAAACTAATTGAATCAAATGAAATAGACACTTTTTAAAAGTGTTTAAAAAGTGGTCAAAATCTTTCGTCAGATGAACCTGAAATTTGAGGCCAAAATCGGTCCTTACCGGACCTACTCCTTTATAAATCTTTTAAAAACACCTATTTCAAAAGGTTTTCAATTCATCGTTGTAACTAGATCATTGAATAATTTTTTATTGATATTCATATTGATTTTGTTATCAGTAAATTAAAAGCAAAGTAAATATCATTGTTTTATACTTTACAAATTCTTGGGTCTACAATCTGTCGAAACATGTATTGGCATTGCAAAAGGTCATGTTTTTCTCTGACTGTTTATGACGTTTGTACATATTTGTCATATTTTGGATGATTGATGTGTAGTGAATGATAATTGAGTCTTAAATGCACGATTTTTTTTTATTAGTTGTTAGTGGCTTTGTACAAGCTGTCAGTAACTGCGAGTTTTCGCAGATCAGTACTTAGTCGCTTTTTGTTCTTGGGGGACACATGCCTCATCAGTTATAAACATAAACTGTAAGGGAAATTATAGAATTATATGTTCTTGTTCAATCTCAGAAGGAAATGTCAGTGGTTGACAACGGCGATTCGAAAAGGTCGAGTTGATTTGAATACAAACGAAATTTGAGGTCACTATTTACTTTAGTATGTAAATTGAGAAATGCAAGACTGGGACACAAGAAAGGCTAAATTATATGCAAGAACGTTAAATTAATCACTTGCAGGTAGAACAAAAATATTTTACATATGATAAGGTGAGCAAATTAAGCTTAAAGATGAAGAAGAAAAATATCATAAGAATAAATATTGGGTAGTGCATTTTATATATATATGTTGTGTACAAGTTATCATTTTGTACAAATTATAATGTGTACAAAAATATTGTACAAATTATAATTTGTATTTTGACTTTGTACAAATTGTAATTTGTACAAAAAGTGCTTGTACAAATTACAATTTGTACAAAAACGGGCAAAAAATCACTTATAACTTGTACAATAATTTATCATATGGATTTTTGAGAAAAAAGCATTGATACACATTATTGAATTGCTGTTAAATGACCTCACAGTACATCTAAGTTACAAAATTCAAAAGTAGTTCTTTATCATTCGTTTAAGCAGGTGTGATTTAAGGAATCGGGTATTGCACAACATTTTTTGACTCTCAAATCGATGACGACCTGTTTTACAGGCAAATTTTAACTCCTTCACATAGCTAGCGCTGAAGCTCATGAACCGATTCTGTGAATAAAAATGTGTATTTCACTGCCTCAGTTAGGCGTTTAGACAAATAAATATACCAGAAAGAAAGCGAGATTAAACCCACGATTTGGTTAGGAATATGACATTGCTAAAGTCAGGAATATGTCAGTTGTTTTTCTGTCGTTTTTTATCAATGTTTTTTTTTCAACAAGGATCTTTGTTTTATAAATATCTATGACTGTGCATAAAACTTAACGGAAACCAGTTGAGGCAATACAAACTTTAAAAACAAAATACAGCTCATGCAGAACAGACAGACTGACTTTTATTTTTATAAGAAAACAAGTTGGTGTAGTATTATAAAATCATCAGACCTAATGGCATTGAACCATCTATCTTTTCACAAACAAAATTGAAGTGGAATAAGTCAAGTAAATCCAATCTTTTGATGTACCAATTACAAATATAAATCATCACTTGTTTAAAGAAATCTTTGATTGTTTGCTTGGACTTTTTGAAATGACGAATAAGTGGCAACAAATCTTTCGAGATCCTTTTCACGATCTTTCACGATCCATAATATCAAATTTTACAAATATACTCGTTTTTGCCAAGTTTCTGAATTAAAAAAAACCGTCCAAACAGCGACAAGAACTAATTATGCAGTACTATTGAATGATACTTTTTGTCTAAAGGAAAAGTGGTTTATGTATTAAAAATTTGAAAAAATCGTATTTGTTTACTTTTTTTCTCTCAAAAATTTCGAAAATCAATCTGCCTTTTGTAGTTGTATGAAAACGGTGTATTTTGTTAATAAGGTTTAATGTGTGGTCAGTAAAATACAATTCTGTCCTGTGAATCAATGCATTTTTCACCAAAATTCATGTTTAAAACTGTTGTACAAGTTATAAGTGAATTTTGGTCAAATTTTGTACAAATTGTAATTTGTACAGGCACTTTTTGTACAAATTATAATTTGTACAAAGACAAAATACAAATTATAATTTGTACAATATTTTTGTACAAATTATAATTTGTACAAAATGATAACTTGTACACAACATATATATATAAGTACGTCTGAGTCAGTGACAACCCTACAACAGATGTATCCATCGGATCGCCATCAATGATGGTGATACATGGCTGTGTGCATAATGTATATACAACTCGTCTAAACATCAACCCAACAATGTTAGATCTGTAAATTTGCTTTCGCAAATTTTTGGTTCTTCCCTCGCCGGGATTCGAACCCATGCTACTGTGATATCGTGACACCAAATCGCCTGCACTGCAGCCGTCCCGCTAGACCACACGACCACCTGGGCTCTCAAAAAAAGAGCTTTCGGTGGGCATGTGTTACCTTTTCCACGTCAGTTTTAATCTAGCGGCTTACTACAGTACATGATATATAAGGCATGAAGATGTTATTGTTACAGATCAGCTAAATTATCTTTAGTAAAGGATCCTACAAATTAATGTAAGATACAGTCACAGAAAATAATTATATTCATAAGTACGTCTGAGTCAGTGACAACCCTACAACAGATGTATCCGTCGGATCGCCATCAATGATGGTGATACATGGCTGTGTGCATAATGTATATACAACTCGTCTAAACATCAACCCAACAATGTTAGATCTGTAAATTTGCTTTCGCAAATTTTTGGTTCTTCCCTCGCCGGGATTCAAACCCATGCTACTGTGATATCGTGACACCAAATCGCCTGCACTGTATCCGGCGCGCTAGACTCGACCACCTGGGGTTCACAAAAATAAAGTTTCGGTGGCCGCTTGTTACCTTTCCTCGTCAGTTTTGATCTAGCGTTGTAATATAGTATATGATATAGAAGTCATGAAGATTGAATAGTTAAAAATCAGCTGAAATATCTATAGTAAAGGATCCTACAAATTAATGTAGGATACAGTCACAGAAATAATAATATTACGTCTCAATCAGTGACAACTCTACAACATATGTATCCATCGGATCACCAGCAGTGATGGTCATACATGGCTGTGTATATTCTGTATATACAACTCTTCTAAACATCAACCCAGTAATGTTAGATTTGTAAATTTGCTTTCGCAATTTTTTTGTTCTTCCATCGCCGGGATTCGAACTTATGCTACAGAGATATCGTGACACCATATCGCCTGCACTGTATCCGGCGCGCTATACAATCTATAATATAAATGTAGGTTAATATCTATTAAATTATATAAGAAGGACACCTCAAAACTACACTTTGTTAGAAAAAAAACTGTAATACTCGTTAGTACTTTTCCCTCGTACCTTGTTGTTCAATCATATACTTCTTTCCTTGTCACTGCATATTTCGCATAAATGTTTAAACCTGCAACGATTAGATTACGGACAGTCAGTAGATAAACTCATCATAGATACCAGGATTTTAATATAGTATTTACGCCAGACGCGCGTTTTGTCTACGAAAGATAAAGACTCATCAGTCACGATCGAATCAAAAGAGTTTAAAGCAAAACAAAGTATCTTTTTTTTAGTATTGACAAGACATGTTTAGTACAGTACCCTTTGAAGGAGGAGATGTTTTTGCTTTTAAAGTTTTTCAAACTGTCTGATAAAATGCACTACCCAATATTTATTCTTATGATATTTTTCTTCTTCATCTTTAAGCTTAATTTGCTCACCTTATCATATGTAAAATATTTTTGTTCTACCTGCAAGTGATTAATTTAACGTTCTTGCATATAATTTAGCCTTTCTTGTGTCCCAGTCTTGCATTTCTCAATTTACATACTAAAGTAAATAGTGACCTCAAATTTCGTTTGTATTCAAATCAACTCGACCTTTTCGAATCGCCGTTGTCAACCACTGACATTTCCTTCTGAGATTGAACAAGAACATATAATTCTATAATTTCCCTTACAGGTTATGTTTATAACTGATGAGGCATGTGTCCCCCAAGAACAAAAAGCGACTAAGTACTGATCTGCGAAAACTCGCAGTTACTGACAGCTTGTACAAAGCCACTAACAACTAATAAAAAAAAATCGTGCATTTAAGACTCAATTATCATTCACTACACATCAATCATCCAAAATATGACAAATATGTACAAACGTCATAAACAGTCAGACATGACCTTTTGCAATGCCAATACATGTTTCGACAGATTGTAGACCCAAGAATTTGTAAAGTATAAAACAATGATATTTACTTTGCTTTTAATTTACTGATAACAAAATCAATATGAATATCAATAAAAAATTATTCAATGATCTAGTTACAACGATGAATTGAAAACCTTTTGAAATATATATATATGATTTCAAATATGGGTTTCCATCGAAATACTTTGGCTTATCAGTGTCATGGGTATATTTCAATTTTGGAGTGTTATACAGCTATGAATCATTTCTACAAGAAAGTTGAACTTTACCATAGTCAAATTCTCATTTTCCTACCATTAGTATTATTGCCAGTGCCAAAACGACCAATATGACTAATTCATCTTTTGTCTTATCTTTGGACTAAATCGATAAATGATTTTATGGCAAAAAATCATTGTCCAGTTCAGTAAAGATCGGTGATTAAAAGACTGCATTGATCAATAAAAACAAACTATTGGATCAAATAAGCCAATGCAATATAGAGGCCAGTTTTTAGCGTATGTAAAGCAACGCAAGTTCTTGACTCAACGTTTCAGAGTAATTGTGTTTTCATAAAATGATTCAAACTTTGGGATTCCATAAGTTGTGTTCTTTGGAAGAAATTTCAACGTCCTATAATACGACAAAAAGAGGACATATTGATAAATAGTCTTATTCAGGTGATATTCTAATCGCTTCCAACTTAAATTGTTCTAATTTAACATTTTCGATGTGTCAGTTAAAAAAGAAGACCTGAAACAGGTTCTAAAGTGGTAAAAAACAGGAAATTGTAGTACCATTATTAGTACCGGGTATCACACAAAATTACTATCCCGTTAAACTCGCAAAGTTCTGCTAGCTATCACTTAATACATTACAATTGTATGCCTTTCATTACAATTTGGTACTTATACAGCGGTATACTGCTATTAGCTTTTTATTTTTTTCATATGAGTAAATATAACAATAAAAACATGTGGTAAGGTATGTTTGCCAACCCTTCTCATGACACCAAAAGGACACATCTTTCAACAATGAGCAAATCCGAAATCACATGGTTAGCTATAAAAGGCACTGAAATGACAAATGTAAAACAATTCAATTAAGAAATCGAACGGCTAATTATTGTAGTACATGTATATGGTGTTCTTTAACCATGGTTTTATTAACTCGAATAATCCCGTCGTTGTATTACGATCTCTATCGATCACTACATTAACCTCGAAATTTGGAAAGAATCGGAGACGGTAAGGGATTGAATCATTCTAGTTAGGATTTCATGTCACCTGAAAACCACTATATAGGTAATATGCAGAACTAACGTCTAGTTGGTGTAATAAAATGAAAGGAAACTAGAAACACTTTAGTAAATGCAATTAATTTTGTATTTGTAAATAAGAACAACAAATGCGAAAGAAAAACAACTCAACAGTAAGTGCAATCCCATGTAGGTCCTATTAAATCAGAGCACATACATTCTACTTTTTGCAGCACTAATATTACTTCATCAGAAGTATGCTCAGTTCATCTCTAAATTTCTCGATAGAGGGTTGCTGCTCGAAAGGAAGATTTGAAATCAAGAGTTCTAATTGATGAGGTTGAGCCCATTCCTTGTAAATTTTCGTAACGAGTTGGTTGATAGTGATGGAATATCCGTTTCACAAAAGATAGCAGATTTCTTCCAAGTGTCGTAACTATACCCCGCCCCTTTTTCACAGAATGTAACCTACCGAATAAAACTGATCACCGCACATGTACTAACAAAAGCAACACAAAAAACTGCCAAATGTGGAGGAGCCGAATATGCTTACCCTTCTATGGCAACCGCGATCAAGCATTTTGGTAAGCTGATTTATGATTTAAATGCCAAGTAATGCTTTTAATGTAAAATGCCCAAATTTTAGCATTACATGTAATTGTAACGTAATGCATTACATTTGAAAAATGCATTTTATGGCATGACATAGCATTATTTTTTTGTCATTTAGTGTTACCGTGTATTGAATGCTTGTCTATATTTAATAATGGATGTATACGTATGGTGGTATATCGTCATATGTTCTTTATGTATATGTTCTTTAACCATGGTTTTATTAACTCGAATAATCCCGTCGTTGTATTACGATCTCTATCGATCACTACATTAACCTCGAAATTTGGAAAGAATCGGAGACGGTAAGGGATTGAATCATTCTAGTTAGGATTTCATGTCACCTGAAAACCACTATATAGGTAATATGCAGTACTAACGTCTAGTTGGTGAAATAAAATGAAAGGAAACTAGAAACACTTTAGTAAATGCAATTAATTTTGTATTTGTAAATAAGAACAACAAATGCGAAAGAAAAACAACTCAACAGTAAGTGCAATCCCATGTAGGTCCTATTAAATCAGAGCACATAAATTCTACTTTTTGCAGCACTAATATTACTTCATCAGAAGTATGCTCAGTTCATCTCTAAATTTCTCGATAGAGGGTTGCTGCTCGAAAGGAAGATTTGAAATCAAGAGTTCTAATTGATGAGGTTGAGCCCATTCCTTGTAAATTTTCGTAACGAGTTGGTTGATAGTGATGGAATATCCGTTTCACAAATGATAGCAGATTTCTTCCAAGTGTCGTAACTATACCCCGCCCCTTTTTCACAGAATGTAACCTACCGAATAAAACTGATCACCGCACATGTACTAACAAAAGCAACACAAAAACTGCCAAATGTGGAGGAGCCGAATATGCTTACCCTTCTATGGCAACCGCGATCAAGCATTTTGGTAAGCTGATTTATGATTTAAATGCCAAGTAATGCTTTTAATGTAAAATGCCCAAATTTTAGCATTACATGTAATTGTAACGTAATGCATTACATTTGAAAAATGCATTTTATGGCATGACATAGCATTATTTTTTTGTCATTTAGTGTTACCGTGTATTGAATGCTTGTCTATATTTAATAATAGATGTATACATATGGTTGTATATCGTCACTTTTTCTAGTTTGTTATCCCGATTTTGTTTTTTGTCCATGGATTTATGAGTTTTGAACAGCGGTATACTACTGTTGCCTTTATTTCTAGCCTGCGTTATTTTAACTCGGCCGCGGTATCAATTATTTGTATAAAGCTTTATATTTCAGAAGATATAACACTAGGATGCTTTATATCTGTTATGCAGGTACCTCATGTTATCTGTTTCCGTCAGTCTTATCTTCATTGCCCTTGACCTTGTTCAGTTAAAAAAAAACATCCGGAGTTTTTTCCATGTTCATTTCTCACTTGTTATGAGTAATGGGCTAGTTATATTTTATATAGGTTTCTTAAAACGTCTACATATTTGTGTTCACTTGACCTCAAGGTCATTTCATGAATCAGTGATCAATGATAAATTATATGATTAAGTCCTTTTCTCAAATGTTCAACTATATGTGATGTATGGAATTATTGTACATGGGTACACGTCAGTCTTGCAGGTTTCATCTGAGCTTGATCGCAATTTCATGGATCATCGGTCAATGTTAAGTTTTTGATATTTTGTCTGTTTTTCATGTACAATAAGCAAAAAGTACAGATTTAGTGTATGTCTGGCATGTAAGATCTCAACCTGACTTCATTTTCTTGGCTCATTTGTCAACATTTAGTTTTTTGTGTTTAAGGACAACCACATGACTTTTATACATGTTATAATGGTATGAATTACTTTTGATTTTAGTTTGTTTTATATACTCCCCCAACCCTGCCGGATCGCCTGATAGAATCCCAAGTTTTTGATTAGATTAGTGTTGCTCGTTTGTCTGTTTGAATTTTTTTTATCCATGGATTTTGCAGTTTATTTTCAACCAACCAATAAGTTTGAATGTTCCTTTGGTATCATTTGCCTCACTTTCATTAACATTCCTTGTAAAGTTCTTGGTTAAATCGGTTTGATATTTGAATTGAAGTAGAAAAAAAAGAACTTCGGATACACTTAGGTTAGTACGTTTTGTCGTTTGTATTATTTTATTTAATTGAGTTTTATGTCGATCTATTCGTTGATATGAGAGTGTTTCACCAATAATTTATATATGTGATCATATCAAGTATAAAGATGATATCCCCTTTTAAAGACCAAACAGCCTATTCATTTCTACCAGTGATATTTCCTTAAAATTTTGTGTGAAGGTATTTCAAGATTTGAGTAAATAAATATGATGAAAATAAATTGGGGTCACCGACTAAGTTTTGTCACTATAGCAACCTCAGTTTCGTGTTTTCCTGAATATTAACATAATATTTGCTTGTTATCTTAACTCTCAAAATAATCCTTTATATCAAACCTACAAGCGTAATTCTTGTTTCACGTTAAACAGTAGATTTGTATCTTTCAAATACAGGTTCAAGATTTTAAGACTCGTATTGTTTTGATCTTTAAAAATATGATTTATTTCATTCCCGCCAAAAATAAAACGTAAAAATGAAAAACGTTTCCAGTACGTAAAAATATCTACCAGTGATTTCTTCATAAAAATTTCAAGAAGGAAAGTGCCACGTGTACTCTTCAAATTCAAACAAAAAAAAACTGTATGTCACCGACCTTTCAAAAAAGTTATGAGTATTTTTCATGTTTTTTTCTCTCGTTCGTTTTGAAGAAAAAAGAGTTGTCTTTCTTCGGAACATTGAATCTGACGTCATAGTAAAAACTTTCCTTCCCTGCGCACTATTTGAAAAAAACGCTAATTGGACGTTTGAAACCCACATTTAAATTTCCAAGAATAACAACTATTCACCTACTTTATTATCCGGTAATACTAGAGATTAAATGCATGTATCAGTATACGATCTTATGATATTGTTGCCGCACAATATAAACCTTCAGAAACACCATCCGTAGGAATGGAAAATTGTTTGAAATTACCTTTCACGCCACTTTTGTTAGGAAAGTCTGCTTTTGTCATCTGCCCCTCATTAGAATTTCAGAAGTTTGCCATTACGAACTCATCCGCTACTGTTGACAGACTGACATACAAAAGCAAAATATTGAAAATCTGAAATTTGTTTTCAATCTTTCCGGTCATAGTTGTAAGGGAGCAATTTTATGTTGGATATTATTCTTGGAGCAATTGTGTTTGCCATAAGTTAAATTTACAACAATTAAGCTTTAAATACCGAAAAATTTTGATTTTAATTCACATTCGCTGAGTATTAATTTTATTAATATGTGTTGTCTTACAGCTAATTTCCTAATGCATGTAGGCTAAAACTTTGGTTGGCTTCCTTGTTTTGTTTGTATAATAAATGTTTATTCAAGCTTTGTAATTAAGATTGAAATCTTCATATATAGGTATGTTAACCTGTATTTATGATGTTTAAATTCAGTTTGACGTTATCAAAATAATTATACGAAATAAACAAACAAAGCAAGCAAGCTTACTAAAGTGTAAGTTTTAACATATTTATTTATAGTGGATCGGGAAACAAGTTTTGCAACTTATATTAATCCCTTACCACTTTGTGCCAGAGTGTTGCTCTACATACATTAGGAAATTAGCTGTAAGCTTCAGTGAAATATCTTTATCATTTCTCCTTAAGACAATTTGAAATGAAACAAATGACAAACGACAATGAGCTTTTTTGTCAAATAAGCAGAATAAATAAATTTTAACTTCATTTCAAGATCGGACATTATTTTACGAGAATCATTCAGACATCAGTTACATGCATACGTTGCCAGTATGTCAAAACTTTTAGGAATAATTGTTTATCGGCCTAACCTTCTGAATACTCAATTTTTGAATTTTTTGAACAACTGACATTAAAGTTAGAAGGATCATATCATAAGGAACATGTGCACTAAGTTTTTAAGTTGATACGACTTCAACATCATTTAAAACTACCGCGACCAAAAACTGTAACCAAAAACTTTCACCTAAAGCGGGACAGACGGACGAACGAACGGGCGCACAGACCAGAAAACATAAACATAACTTTCACCTATCTAATTTACCTGTACACAATCGGCGAAAATGGAAGACAAAATCTACGAAAGTGAAAGAATAACAAAATGAAATGCAGATCGGCGCAAGTTTAAGACATAATCTACGCATGTGAAAGAATAACAAAATGAAATGCAGATCGGCGCAAATGCAAAAAGTCGAGATCAAAATTTATATTTTATTATTTTTATTAGAACGAAGGTTAAATAGAGTGTAGTATCTTTTGTGTCCATTTATGTTAAATTTCCACTAGATATCAACGCGACGCTTAATTCGTCCTTTCTTTGGAGGCGTATTTTTAAGCGTACACCATGTTGGAATCCCTGAAAAACGCGAAAAAGGACGTTATAATTTGACGTTTTTTTCATTGCTAGAAACAACGTCATAGAGCTTTTTGTCACTACCAAGTTGCGTTAGTTGATGCGCATAAACAATAGGCTGTTTGGTCTTTAACTACTTTCAGGACATCAAATAAAATTGCAACAATACATTGAATATTAATAATAGGATGAAACAGTTTATCATTCATCAATTGTGTTATCAAGAAACTTTATTTAGATCCCCACTTCAGATTGGACGTTTTATCTACGAGAATGTTAATCTGTTTTATGAAGCAAACATACATTTATAACACGTATCGATTCGTCAATGTCGTTAACATAATACATCATATCAGTACTAGTTTACTCCTTTACACGTGAACAGCTTAAAACAGTAAGTAAATAAAAAAATTTAAGAAATTTTACGACATGACTTATTGTAGCATTGCGTTCCACCTTTTATTGTTTTGTCATTCATCAATGTTGTAATTATCTAATGTTACTTTTTTAAATTTTAATTGCAGTATTGCTGTGAAATGGAAGTTCAAAGTCTTATTAATACAATGGACAGTACTTCTAACACAATAAGAATAAGTTGGTTTGGAGAGGAGAATCAGATGATGTATAAGGTTAAGTACAGAGAAGTCGATAGTGTAGAAAAAACGTTTCATGATGCGCAAACTAATGAATGTCAAATAACTATTAAAAATCTTAAATGTAGAACTTTGTACGAAATAAAAGTATTCATTGAAAATGATGACGGCAGTGAGTCTTTATATTTCAAAACTAAGGAAAAAACGATGGAATCTTCCGCTTTCTTGCTTACAGAGACGGCCGATAAACTTATAGAGGATCCTATTAGCGTTTACCTATTACGTGCTGCCATAGTAAAAGAAGTTGAAAATGACGAGAATATCAAAGTTTACAAATACTGTAAGTAACGTTTAAAAATTATTATAACATGTATAAGTAAATCATTATTTAAATTATGGTCTCTGATCTACACTTACAGATAACGACAAAACCCATCCAGAATAATTATGCAACTTCTTTTACCATAATCAAACCTCAATTAATTAGATGATTTAAACAAACTGAAGACTGCATACGTTCATGAATCTTTAAAAGTCATGGAACCAAACAACGAACTTTTCAAAAAAAAATGTTTGCTCTTTGCTCAAATATCAAAGCTAATGCCAGTCTTTCAGTAGTGAAAGCAAAAACCTAGAAAAGTATTGGAGAAATGGACCAAAGTGGTTATTAAAAACAGTTATCAAAAAGTACCAGGATTATAATTTAATACGCGTTTCGTCTGCATAAGACTCATCAGTGACGCTCAAATAAAAATAGTTATAAAGCCAAACAAGTACAAAGTTGAAGAGCATTGAGGACCAAAAATTCCAAAAAAGTTGTGCCAAATACGTCTAAGGTTATCTGTTCCTGGGATAAGAAAATCCTTTGTTTTTCGATTTTTTCTAACTCTTTCAAATAATTCTATGTGATATATTTGGGTCACGAAAAATTAAAAGCAATTATTAACATTTCAATTCTTCTGCATTTTATATTGCATAGAGAAAGGTTAAATAACAAAAGTACCAAACTAAATTTTTTTTATGGTTATCTAGAGCTCTCACGTTAAAGCAAACAGGTTTATGTTTCCATGTAAAGTGAATACATTGTTTTAGTTCCAGAAACAGACAAATCAGAAGAGAGGACAATTCTTGTAGTAGGCGCCAGTGGATCAGGCAAAAGTTCACTTATAAATGCAATGGTTAACTTTATAGCTGATGTGTCGTATGCAGAAAGATTTCGTCTCAAAATAGTGGAAGACGCAATTCAGTCTTTGGTGCGATTAAATGTTTTTATCATTATTATTATTATTATAAATATTATTATTGTTATTATTATAATCATTATCATTATTTTTATTATTATTATTATTATTATTATTATTATTATTATTATTATTATTATTATTATTATTATTATTATTATTATTATTATTATTATTATTATTATTATTATTATTATTATCATTATTATTATTATTATTATTGTATAGCAATATAATATTTCTCACAGAACGTAACCAAAAGTTTGCGTGCAATAAATTCTAATATTGCACTAGTGCAATAAATCTTCAAAATTCATGACGTCATCAACGACAAAATCTTAGTTTAAACCAATTTTTACTTTCAAATATTATATTGCCATACAATAAAAGGGTTATTGCATGAATATTGGGGAATATTGTCCCTCGTAGAACATATATTGCACTCGCAAGCTCGTGCAATATAAAATTCTACTCGGGACAATATTCCCCAATATTCATGCAATAACCCTATATTATTATTATTATTAGTAGTAGTAGTAGTAGTAGTAGTAGTAGTAGTAGTAGTAGTAGTAGTAGTAGGAGTATTAATATAATTATTATTATTAGTAGTAGTAGTAGCAGTATTAGTATTATTAGTATTACAATTATATACAATTATTGTCTTTTGATCAGGTAAATATGGGGTTTTATTGACTTTTGAAAAACTGATATTCACTGAGGCCGACGGCCGAAGTGAATATCAGTTTTTCAAAAGTCAATAAAACCCCATATTTATCGAAACAAAAGACAGTAATTGTTTTATTCCATAGTCCGAGAGAAGAAAATGTATCTAATGACAAACATATACCAATTTTTTTTTACATGAAACATTTTACCATAACGTTGCATGTAAAAGCGCGTGACGTTAAGCGCGGTGAATAACACTTGCTCAGGTGAATATGCTTTTTTATTCAAAATTCAATTCATATAGAGAAACCTACTAAAATAATACCAATATGGAATAATTAATATTATAGGGTTATTGCATGAATATTGGGGAATATTGTCCCGAGTAGAACTTTATATTGCACGAGCTTGCGAGTGAAATATATGTTCTACGAGGGACAATATTCCCCAATATTCATGCAATAACCCTTTTATTGTATAGCAATATAATATTTGAAAGTAAAAAATTGTTTAAACTAAGATTTTGTCGTTGATGACGTCATGAATTTTGAAGATTTATTGCACTAGTGCAATATTGGAATTTATTGCACGCTTACTTTTGGTTACTTTCTGTGGGAAATATTATATTGCTATACAATAATATCATTTATTATTATTATTATTATTATTATTATTTATTATTATTATTATTATTATTATTATTATTATTATTATTATTTTTTTTTTTTTTTTTTTTTTTTATTATTATTATTATTATCATCATTTTTCGTACGATTAAAAATTAGTTCGATGGTCACGCTTAAGTAATATGGTATACACTTTTAGTTTCTTGTGTACAATTTGGAAATTAGTATGGCGTTCATTATCACTGAACTAGTATATATTTGTTTAGGGGCCAGCTGTAGGACGTCTCCGGGTGCGGGAATTTCTCGTTACATTAAAGACCTGTTGGTGACCTTCTGCTATTGTTTTTTTTTCTATGGTCGGGTTGTTGTCTCGTTGATACATTCCCCATTTCCATTCTCAATTTTACTAAAGTGTGATACCTCCATACGCTTCGGTCCGATAGAACACGAAAGAAAAGACGTCGGAAACGTCGTTGGATTATGACGTAAACAGTTGTTTGTACAAACTAAACACACACTTGAAGATAGATTACAAACATTAGATTAACAAACATTAAATCAAATGTCAACGACTAACTTGGTTTAAACCTAATCGTGCTGCTTTCGTATGAAGAAGAACGTGTATCGTGCAGTCGACCATTTTACAGTTTAGATACACATTAGTGTTCGAAAAAATATCCTGTATCCTGCTTTTATTGAAAGAGAACAGATACAAAAAAAGTCATTAAAATCATTGTTTATGTTGCATTTTTCTTTGCGGTCCACGTTAAAATATTGTCACGTTTTTTAAAAAGTAACGGCGGTAAAATAAAGGTACTTGTTTTCATGAATAAATTATAAAGTGTTGACTAAAACATAAGTTTGTAAATGATAGGAAAATATAACATGTATTTGTAGTCACTATAAAAAAGGACAAAGCTGGGCGACCATCGCTTTTTTCTCTCATTTTAATATTCAATATGACATATTCCGACAATAGTCAAATTTTTAATTTGTAATGTAATAACGACTGAAAGGGTATGTGTTCCTATTTGTGATAGACTAAATCACTTTTAGCAATTATTACGTGGTCGGTCTTCTGACTTTTTCTCGTTTGTTCAAAGCCGCCGAGACTTACACTATTAGTCCCTCGCACTTTAGCTTGATATAACTATCGTTCTTTAGCAAACAAACAACTATAGTGTGAAACACCATCGTACTTTATGTAGACCATAGCACTTTAGCGTGACCATCGCACTTACGAGTACCATCGCACTTCAGAGTCCTACATATTTATATAGAGAGATAGCCTAGGAGGTCGAGTGGTCTAGCGCGTCGGGAACAGTGCAAGTCAATTTGGTGCAACGATATCTCAGGAGCATGCGTTCAAATCCATGTCAGAAAAGAAAAAAAAATGCTTCTGAAGATTTAAAGGTCTAACATTGTTGGGCTGATATTTAGACGAATAATATATAAATCCCCCAAAAAACAATGTGTTTACTTGCATGATATCACATTACTCTATTTGATAATCTACTTATTAAATGTATTAAACAATTATAGACAGTTAATATAGCAAAATATAAATTCCAAACATGTAACTTAAAGGAAAATCATTTAAATTCGAAAACCTTTTACTTTCATTGTTTTTTCTGTTTGTTATATTTTAACCTGCGCTTGATTATGTGCATTATTAAAGTGTTTAAATGATATTTATTTTAGTAATCATTTTCCTGATTTTCACTTGTCTATTTCAGGTTATATCAACAACAAAAAATGTCACATGCTACAAACTTCGTTGGCAAAATGGATTTAGAATTGGGTATAATCTAAACATTGTAGAAGTTCCAGGTTTTGACGAGAGCGTACAGAAAGAGGGAAATTATTCATATATCATTCATCAATTGATAGATCTTCTCGAGTCTGGTGAAGTTCCATTTATAAATGCTGTTTGTCTTGTTGTTCCATTATTATGCAGACTAACGGATGAGCAGCGATATATTTTCAGAAATATTTTATCTATTTTTGGAAAAAACATAGATTCTGTCATTCCAATGATAACTTTCGATGATGGTGGGGACACGGGTGTGTTGACTTCACTTGAAAATGCAAACGTGCCGTATTCGAAGAATTTGTATTTTAAATTTAACAACTCGATGTTGAACAAATGGCCAGAATCGCAAGCAGTATGGAACAGCAGGGAAAGTAGCATGACAAATCTTTTTGATAGACTTCCATCGACGAAAAAATCAGTCGCGGAAACATTAAAAGTGCTCATATCTCGAAAAAATCTAAGAATGTATTTAAAAGAGGCGGATGAGAAAAAAAAAGAAATAACGGTGTTGAACGAAACTATCGATGAGAATGATGGAAGTAAAATCTGTCAAAACAATGGACAACGTAACAGCTTAGATATCAACAGACAAATTGAATGTTTATCTTGTAAAAACATTTGCAATACGGATTGTTCATACATCACACAATATCTTTTATACCTTGGTTGGATCTTAGAAGGCTGTGTTGCATTTTTCAGTTGTCCTTTCTGTCCATATTGTTTTCCTACGTGTGCATCTCAAGGTAAATGTTGTTGCTGTTTTCGTATACAATGCCTCCAGCGACTGGTTGGTTGTCATTGTCATTGCGCCATAGTTCATCACCAAGTTATAAGCAGTACAGAAAGGAAAAATGCGCAAGAACGCAGCGTTACAGAAAATTTAATCAAAAATGAATTCATTAACAAAAGCCGTGATGATATAATGCAAATTGAGCAAGAGTTAAAAAGTCTGCAGAAAGAGTTAAAGAACATATGTAATAAAATAAGGATTCAGCAAGATATTTTAAAGTCGTCAGCTTTAGAATTAGAACCGTTTGAAGAACTAAATAAATACGAAGAAATATTATAATTAAATAACTAGTTTTCGTAAAGAAGTCAATTGAACACATTCGGCAAGCAGTTTTGAGGGAAAATCGATATGAGATATATTATAAATATATGAATCAAATAATGAACAATTTGAAGAAGGTAAATAGGGAAAATTAGAGAAATTAAAGGAAAATTAAAAAATGCACAACTGCGTAAGAATATTGTCAAATAACTTTTGCCGGAACTACCATACATGTATCACAACAGAAACAAAAGCTGATTCAGATTTCTAGAGATGTCAATATGAAATGTTACTTAATTTAACAGATATGTTCTTTCATTAAATCAATTATAGTAATAGCTTAAAACAATCTGTAGATTTTTTAGATTTTTACGTTTTATGTTCCTCTTTTCTCACAGCTCTATGAGTATTAATGATATCTAGATATGAAATATTATGAATTACCTCGTTATGGTTTTTCAGGAACACTAATCGAACGCAAGTGTCATAATTCTTGTTTGCACTTTTTTTTGTAATCTTTTAATATTTCAAGATGAAACATGTGAAAATACATAATACAGTAATAGACAAATATAATATAAAAATAAGAAAGACTTAAGCTGCGGCGGATGTAAATAAACTCATCATAGATTAAAATTTTCTATTTCCATCAGACGCGACCTTAAGCAAGTGTACGTTTACATGTACATATATAAGACTTTGATAGATGTCGTAATAATCAAATACAAAATAAAGACAAATGTTGGTATATTTTGTAGGGTTCTTATAACAACTCCCTTTTCAATCCAGAATAAGATCTATATCCAGTCTTCTATTTTCGTAAAAAGTAAACGCACGTTTACTGATTGTAGTTTACGCACGTTAACCCAGATCGTCATCGTTTCATGGATACACTGATCATACATATCCGGATACGTCCACTTGTATTTTGTTTCCATCTGATGAGTTAAGCCTTTTTCAACTAATTTTTATAGTTCGTTTTTATGTTGTACTGTTATACCACTGTCCCAGGTTAGGGGAGGATTGGAATCCCGCTAACAAGTTAAACTCCTCCACTTAATGTATGTATGTGGCTGTCCCAAGTCAGGAGCCTGTAAATAAATTCATCATTGATACCATAGATACAAGGACTAAATTTTTTATATACGCGAGACGCGCGTTTCGTCTACAAAAGACTCATCAGTGATGAATAAAAAAAGTTTAAAAGGCCAGATAAAGTACGAAGTTAAAGATCATTTAGGACCAAAATTCCTAAAACATTTTGCCAAATGCAGCTAAGGTAATCTATGCATGAGAGAGAAAAGCCTTAGTATTTCAAAAACTCAAAATTTTGTAAACAGTTAATTTACAAATGTAACCATATCAATGATAATTCTTGTCAGCACAAAATTGCTGACTACTGGGCTGGTGATACCCTCGGGGAAATAAATCTCCACCAGCAGTGGCATCGACCCAGTGGTTGTAAATAAACTCATCATAGATGCCATTGATACCAGGGCTACATTTTGGATATACGCCAGACGCGCGTTTCGTCTACAAAAGACTCATCAGTGACGCTCGAATAAAAAAAGGTTTAAAAGGCCAAATAAAGTACTAAGTTGAGTAGCATTAAGGACCAAAATTCATACAAGTTTTGCCAAATACAGCTAAGGTAATATATGCTTGAGGTAGAAAAGCCTTAGTATTTCAAAAATTCAAAATTTTGTAAACAGTTAATTTATAAATGTAACCATATCAATGATAATACATATCAGCACAACAGTGCTGACTACTGGGCTGGTGATACCCTCGAGAACATTTAGTGGTTGTCGTTTGTTTATGTGTTACATATTTGTTTTTTGTTATTTTTTTTTAAATAAATAAGGCCATTAGTTTTCTCGTATGAATTGTTCAACATTGTCATTTCAGGGCATTTTATAGCTGATTTTGCGGTACGGCTTTGCTCATTGTTGAAGGTCGTACGGTAACTTATAGTTGTTAATTTCTGTGTCATTTTTTTCTCTTGTTGAGAGTTGTCTCATTGGCAATCATACCACATCTTCTTTTTAATATCAAATGATAAGGTACATCGAAATTAATTTACCAACTGGTCATTTTCGATTGACATATTGACGATTACAGTTAATTATATTACACATCTTTAATTAATTGAAAATTAATCATAATATATTTCTGAAAAATAAACAGTTTAAGCATGTCCTTATTTTGTAAATCAAATCATCACCAAAATCCAGCCGTTTTCACTTTTCAGACTGACTCAAACATAAAAAAATTATTTGACTGCATCAACCAAAACTGAACACTTTTGCACTTAAGTATGTGAACCTATATAATAGCCTCATAGAAGATCAGTATTAGTTATATGTCAGGATGAATTGTATATAACAAAGGTCAGCAATATTAGAACAAAATAACTACAACATTTTGTCCAGATTTATTTAAAAGTGCAAGTATGTCCTCTTTCAATCGTAAACAAATGTAAGTATTTTTGATACCTCAAGCTGACTTGTATTTGAAACTATTTGTACGCATCAACCAAAACTTATCATATTTGCACTTTATTATAATGTAAATCTTAAAGTCAAATAGTAAATCAGTAAAGATAAATGTTAGAATAGATTGTATCAGAAAGGTGACAGCAATATTGGAACACAATGAATACAAAATTTAGAGTGCGAGCATGTCCTTTTTTTATCAACAATATTGAATTCTAAATAACGTCAGTAGTTTTGATACCTCTGGCTGACTAGTACAACACAATTATTTGACTGCATCAACCAAAAAATGACCATATTTTAACCTTATTGTGTTATTTGTATAGCCGCATAGTGAATTAAGTTTTTTTTTTATATCAGGATGGATTGTATATTACAAATGACAACAAAATTGGAACACAATAACTACAAAATAATTTAATCCAATCTATGACGTATAACCAGAAATGTTGTGTAACATTACATGCACAAAAATGTGAAAATATTTTCAGTTGATTTATTTTTAATTTATATTTCAATAAAAAATTAATTACATGTTGGAATCCTATGAACAATCTTAAACCGAAAAAGTTTTAAAAACGAATTTCCGGTTATAATAATAGGCATGGGGTAAATAGTATTCCAATCTTCAATATTCATATTTAAATCGAATTTCCATTTATTATGGGAAAATACAGTTAACACTATATTATCCTTCAAAAATAATTATTAGATGATTTACAAGATTTTGGTTTCTTTTTTATTTATCTACCAATTTATTATCAATATTATCCAATTAGGAGCGTTCATCTATCATACTTCTCCATCTCGTTTGAATTGCACTTCAGCTACCATAAGTTTCTACAAAATTAGCATTGATATTATACTTTTTTTTAATTCTTCATATGAAGATAATGTATTATTATCTGACACCAGATCATTAATAAAGAATTAAAAATCATTTTGCCACACATTTTGATGTTTTGCTCAGCCATATGGAATGGAATAAAATATCAATATTGTTGTGAACTTTAAACTTATTTTGTAAATTGGAAAAATACTGCTCATCTCACCTTGACATGATTTAAATCGATAAATGATAATGGTTAAAAAATATTCAAACCTCAGTCTTTCTTCATAATTAAATAATGATAAGAAAAAAATGAGACATTTCGTCGTGTATGCCCTTGTATTATAACAACATACATGGACAATAATATTCATGTAATTGTTATAAAATACATCAAATAACATAATTACAAACTTAATCTTGATGTATATCCAATTTTTAGAAATTTACCTGTGATATTTGGTATAGATACATTCTTGTGTTGGATAGTTCGTAATTTTATTATGCTGTGTTGGGGTACTTTCCTTAATTATTTTACGTATTCGTTGTTATTCTTTGGTTAACATTTCGAAATATTCAGAAATGTCTTGTCTTTACCAAACGACAATAAGAATAAAATATTATAAGTAAATTACAACATAACAGTCCGCAAATTAAAATTCTATTTTTTACTTGAAATCAACTACAATTGTATTACTTGTGTCTGTAGATATTCAATCTATCATGACTTACTCTTTATTTAGAATTGATATCGTAGTTCGGTATTTTGGTTAAGTCAACTTTTCTCAATATCTATAAAAAAAACCAAAAAATCACAAAAATACTGAACTCAGAGGGAAATCTAATCGGAAAGTCTATAATCACAAGGCAAATCAAATGACAAAACACATAAAAAACGAATGGACAAGAACTGTCATATTCCTGACTTGGTACAGGCATTTTCAAATGTAAAAAATTGTTGATAAAACCTGGTTTTATAGCGCTAACCCTCTCACTTAGATGTCTCGTGAAATTCCGTTATATTTACAATGATGTGTGAACTAAACAGACATAATAAATAAAATAGTCAAAATATGGGTACAGCAGTCATCAACGTGTAACAATTGTAAAAGGAACAATTTAACAGAACTCAAAAACATCTATATAACATAGTGTATATTTCAAACAAAATAATTTTAAAAGTCGGTCAGTAAATTAATTTGAAAGAGGTTGAAATGAAAAAAATAATTTATTTTGTTTTAAAACCCTTCAAAAAACCAACAAAAAACTCATCATAGATACAATGATTACATTTGGTATCTACACCAAACGCGCATTTCGTCTACCAAAGACTCATCAGTGACGCTCGAATCCAAAAAGGTTAAAAACACCAAATAAAGTACGAAGTTAAAGAGCATTGACGACCAAAATTCCTAAAAGTTTTGCTGAATACAGCTAAACTAATCTTTTCCTGAGGTAGAAAAGCCTTAGTATTTCAAACAGACATCAATATCCAACACAAACCTATCTAATAGAAAAATTAAAGTTGTGATCTGGTTCCAAATGACACAGCTATCCATCATAGTCAAAATCACATCGATGTTTACCATTATAAGTCATCGTGGCCTTAAACACTGAGCCAAACCTCTACCGCATACTCAGTTATGAACGTCTCCGAAAAGGTTAAAGTTCAAACGAGAAAAAAAATACCAGCCTGATTAAGTTACAAAACCATGAACGAAAAGCAAATATGATAGCCAGCAAAAAATGGTAAAAACTGAATTCCGACTTTGGACAGGTACATGCAGAATGCGGCAGTGGTAAACTAGCATCCGTAAGGAAAATCCATCAGCTGGGACATTGTTGTAACAGTTCGACATAAGAGCAAACTAAAAAGTCAGTTGAAGAAAGCTTAAATAATCGTATCGATAGAAAGAAGAAACACAACTTATAAAACCACACATCGAACGTGGAAGGATATTTATACATCCCCACAAAAGTAACTGGTAACAATATACCATTATGCGCCTCAATAAATCTAACATCGAACATAGAATAGATCTCGGTGTATTTGCAGTTACTAAGCCAACAGCAACTAATTCTAAATTCTAAATGTTTTTAAAATCTAAATTTTAACCAGTTTAGATCCAACATTCATTGGATTTAGTGTAAAGGTGTCATTAACAGTAAGTTTACTAGATTGCGATACAACATAATACAACGTAATAGCTGTTATGACACAGTTAATCATCAGTATCATACTCATCATCATTATGGCAATTATATTATAATAAATAAAAACACGGGATGGTATTTATACGAAGTGTAAAATATTGTGTTTAACACCAAAAAGTGCATTTATCTTACATTTTCCTGAGAGTTCGGTATACTTGTTATTTTTCGTTTTTGTCTTTGCAAATTGCACAGACGATAAGAAATTATTGAAAAACGATGATAGTCCGTCAGAAGGGGACGATAAATGGCCGACACGTGTTAAAAAAACGGCCATATATATTGCATGTAAAAGACTCTCTCGTATATTTCGAAAAACAGGCAAATGCCGCTACAAGGTAGCACTTGCACCTGCAAAGTGGAAAGGGATTAATATAAGTTGCAATTACTTGTTTCCCAATCCACTATAAATAAAAAAAATTAAACTAATAGCAAAAACGATGACAACATTTTGCACTAGATTTGCATTTTTTAATTAAAGTATCTTCAGTGATGCTAGATGCCAAACTACTGAGCATCCAAAACCGACAACCAATCACACCCGAAGCATTACATTCAACAAATTTGACACATTTTCGTACAGTGTAATTCATAAAAATATCTAACCTTGAACAGGCACACGCAGAATACTGCAGTGGTAAACTAGCTTTCTTTAGATAGATTGCAACTGGGAAATTAGTATAACAGTTCGACATACTATAAAAGTCAGTTGATTAATTCATCATATCGATACAAAGAAGAAACACAACTAACAAAAATAGAAATATATTTGCAAAAAGATACTAATATTATTGATTTTTATTTTGATATTATATGTTACATTTGTGTTTTATTCAAACTGGAGAGTGGTAGACTGGTTATAAATTTATAAAGTTATATTACAGATATTATTAAAACATCTTCCAGTATCTTGAATATACTGTTGTATATATGTAGGTATCTCAGTCTGTGATTCCATCAATATTTATAACTAAGCCACCCTGTTTATGCTGTAATCGGACAAAAAATGTCTATAGTTTTCGAAAGGTATTTTATGTTTATATTGGGGTTTTTACTTTGATACTTTTCTATCAATACAACAATAAAATTTCTAATTTGCTTTCATTCCGGTTAGACTTCCAAACATCTACGTTATAATAAAAACATGACCAAAGTCTATACCAGAATAAATAATTTTCGTTTTGTCGTTCACCCGTTTGCATATCTATTCTTACAAAATATCCTTTAAAGTTATGTAGTTGAGATTGTTAATCAGTTGTATACCAATGCTGGATTGATACACTCCATCACATGTATTTACTTGTTTTCTGATAGTGTCAAATTGTTCTGATAATATATACGTTTGAAGCAAGATAATTTGATAATATTATCATATTTAAGTTGAAGAGTAAAGTACAAGCTTGATAAATTTGATTCAAACATCAAAACGGTATTTTAAGTGTAACAGTCACTGATTGTTTACTTTATAAAATGAAACTTATGAATTGAACTTGAAGAAATCAAAACTTTGAAGTAAAATTTGATATAGTTGAGTATGCTTAAATTAGCAAAAAAGTTAATTCGACCTTCTATCGTTAAAAATCCCCATACATTTTATTCTTCGGTGGAAAAATCAATTTATCTTCTTCTAACATTGCAGTTTTTATCAGAATAATACGTAGATTTTGCTTTCACAAAACAAAAGTAGATATATAATACGGAAATGAAAGCCGGGTTTAACATGGATTATGTACAGTTGTTCCTAAGTCTTCTTTCCTTTTTTTTCACTAAAAACAACATTTATTATCGCAATGATCATTTGGTTTTTGTCCATTCGTTTGATGTCTTTTGTCATTTGATTTTGCCATTTGTTTAGGGACTTTCCGTTTTGAATTTTCCTCGGAGTTCAGTATTGTTGTGATTTAATTTTGCAGGTGCATTATAACAGTACCGTTAATGTTATTTTCTTTCCTTATGCAAAGCTTTAATTAATTGTTCGGATTTGACTTACCCACCTAGTCCATTTTGGTTTTATCAGCTCTTTATGTGTATATACATTTTGGATTAAAAAATCTTTTTGACTTGCATCTAGGGCATATAGATTGGTGCAGTTTATGTCATGCCATTTTGAGTTAAATTGTCCTGCAACTTTAATGGCCGTTGTTAATTGGTATCGACAAATTTTACTAAACTGTAGAAATGTGCAGGCATTCACATTAACATACTTTTATTTTACTAGATTAAACAGTATTTATTAATGAAAAATTACAAGAATAAAATATTACAATGTTACATGAAGTTCAAATATGGGATTCGAAAACAAGTTTGGTTTCGCTTTGATCATTGATCATAAGTATGTTAGTACAAAGACCTTCACAATCAACAAGCAGCTATGTGACATGTAAAACATTCATTCCACTTTTTTCAATGCTTCAGTCGGCGACTGCATACGGAGTATATATCTCCCAGTTGATACGAAATTCCTTGATAGAGAATTGCTGCTCACACTGAATTTATTGAACAAAACATTTTAAGTGATATAGCGGTTGGAAAGCAAGTCCTTAGAAACGTCCGTTGTTTTGAACTATTTTCATGCTATTATTAAGTTTGAATCTTAAAATTTGTAGGTTTTTCTACCAATATAGTTTCAATACTACATACAAACATTATCAAAAATAGATTTTTATCGCTATTTCTTTATCCTGTCCGTTCAAAAAAAATCAGCCATCTTTTTTTGGTTCTCCAAAAACATCGATTTTCTATAACTTGACGTTTGCATTTCCAAATACGGAAAAGAACGGTAAAAATCTTAAATGAAACCGGGTAATTTATTTAAAATTTCTACACAATTTTGAAGCCATCATGTTTTACTGTCATACATCAATTTTAGTGACCACCAGTCATGGCAATTTGTACCTGGTTATGGCTGCGTTTCTACTTCAGACAGTAAAGTTAAACTTCTTTTCATTGTATCTGATTCCAAAGTACTCTTAAATACTGATTTTATAGATATAAATGGAATTGTGATTAAAAATTGTTTTTTTTTCATAATTCCATACGATAACTCCATTTTAAAGCAATCAAAACCCTTTTTTGTATCCCCTACACAAATTGACGTTGACATTGTTTCTTTTTCAAATTAACGTCATATAACGCTAAAAAAATATGTATCAGGGTCATGTGCACATTATTGGAAAAGAGAAACAACAAAAAAGTTCTTCTTTATTGCGTTTGAAACTATACATCTTATAGAAAATTTGATTAAACTGGAAACAAATATGACAAATTTATGACAGCCTAGCTATGGTTGGACAAAAGCACCAAAAATATCAATAGAAAATGCATTGCAACGAAAATTTCTAAAGGAAACAAATATGAGAAAAGATAATGTAGGTCAGTTAATTATATTTAGATTTCTATAAGTTAAAAACCTTGTTTATTCAATTATCTCTTTAATGAGTGAGCTACATTATCAAGAGCAAAATCTAGCTTATCAAGTCAAGCAAGAAAACAATTCATAGACTGCGATATGTTCTTACAAAATTGAATTTATTCAAATGGCAAATTCTTGTCAAATTTAATCATCATTTATCATTAAGTAAAATGCACAAGATTTGTCCCAACAACATTAATTTCATTTCAGATATTGATATTCAATTATTCAGGTTTATAAATGTGTTTGAGCAGCTGATACAGCAACCTGAAATGAAGCAGCCCCATTTTTTCTCAAAAAGTTTACTTTCAACATATCAAATAAAATACACTGATAAATTAGGCAAGGGATACTAGCTGTGTTTGCTATTCTAATATTTGAATTTTATAATAATGATTTTAATTCAAAACCAAGTCACTTTCATTTATAATTTAATGTATTTTTCATAAAAATTTCTGTCTTTAGTTTTTGGTAAACTTATCCTTTTCCTATGGGATATTTTATAGGCAGTTCTGTAAATAATATGTTTTATTGCATTAAACATTGTTAGAAGTGTTTAAAAAGAAATTCTACAAAGAGTGATCCAATGTGTACCATTAAAAAAAATGGAAAAGTAAATTTCATCAGCCAGAGCTAATTTATATGAAAATAGCTATTAAAAACAAAATTATAAATATATTTCATATCTTAAATTTACTCATAATTTGTCTTTTAATTTTTACATTTTCCCCTTGTCTGAAAAGCAGGGAAATATTTCTTTTTAATATTAAATTCAGCCCATCATTTTCAGTTTCGTCGAAAATATTTAGATTTTTCGATAAGGAGACTTGACAATTTGCACACAAACTTCAAGTTTGAAGATAAAATAAAGAATCAAGGACTTTGATTTGATGTGTAAGTTTTGACGAGAAAACTTTGTATATTCAAGATTATTTGGATCAATAAGTTTTTATTACGACAGTGGTATTTATTGAGTAAAAATGAGGTTAGTCACATCCGTAGTTTTACTGAATTTTCATGGTCACGTGACTTTATTGTATTCGAAAGACTTGGGGTCAAACCGTGACCTGCTTTCCTACTGTAATTGGAATAATCCCTTCGTAAATTTTGATTATTTAATTGTTATATTTAACATTGCCATAAAAGTGCGAGGTTTGATCTGTATATTGTCTCAAATCTCCTCCTTTGTCTCTGTTGTAGGGTTTTGATTTCTTTTCTGTGAACTGTGACGACTTAAGTTAAACATTCCGAAAAATATGTTTTGCATATAAAAATTCTTTGAAAGGCTTTTGCTGTTGGAAAATCAAGATATTAGTTGGGTCAAAGGGATATAGCATTCACACACGTGTGCTCATTTTTCACGTGTAATTCAAATAAATTGTATTGTATTACGAGCTATCAAAAAAAATCATTGAATATGAGCTATAGTATTTCACGGAAAAATGTCTCACATCAACATTTGAGAGACATGTTGTATCACATGATCATGTTATGTTACGCTGTTGCTTGTATCCTAACATAATTTAAATGAATTTTGAATGAGGCTAATTTTGCAGAATAACATATTTTCTTGAAAGCAAGGTGACCAATAGTCTGAAACAGTCTAGTGAATGATAAGGTCTATTTTTGTTGTACTTTTTTTATGGAACAAAAATAAACCTTATCATCTTTTGACATTTTGTGTGTTATTTAGTTGAGATGTTTATTATTGAATAAAATCTCATAATAGACGCCAGGATAAATAGTTTGTACGCCAGACACAAATACTAGTTTCTTATTGTGAATATAATTTCATAGCTTGCAAATGTTTACGCTAAAAAAATTCATTGACATATCATGTAATATATTTTGTAACAGATGACGTGTGATATAGTTATCAAAGGTACCAGGATTATAATTTAGTACGCCAGACGCGCGTTTCGTCTACATAAGACTCATCAGTGACGCTCATATCAAAATAGTGATATCTTATGGTGTTTATTGTATGCATTCAGTGATCTAGTGATATCATATTACCTCGAGTGGTAGAGGAATTGGATTAAAAACACAGCCGGGTTTAACCGAAAACGTTGAAATTTTAAGTACTTTTTTGTTCCAAAGCATACATAATAAAGGAGTAAGAGTAGGAACTAGTGGACTCTTAGTCAGAGAAATGTGTAAGGCTAAGGTGACAAGTCTTCCTGCAGACAGTTAGCTTGTTAACTAGCACGTTAAAACCCATCATTGGCGTGTATTTCGCATTTTCCTGTAAGTCAGTATATAACGTGATGAAAAATGAAGTAATAATGGACCTATAATGGTTTACTTTTATAAATTGTTATTTGGATGGAGAGTTGTCTCATTGGCACTCACGACACATCTTCCTATATCTAAAACTATTTGGACAATGTTTTTTTTTTATGAATGGACATGGAATTGACTATTGTTTATAACAAAGTTTACATTCCACAATAATGATATAATCGCTTTAATTTCCTTGCAGACATTAAATATGAGCCGAAACCCTTCTAGGTAAATTTCAAATAGGTTTTTGATTCCTGCATGATATCTATACTATTAAACGAGAAGACCTCATTTTGTGTGTCGCTTCTCTCCCTTCCACGATAAATTAATCATCATGCCTCTGTGTTCTATAGGTAACATCCATAGTCGCATTTGTCATCCATTTTTATGATTATTTAGATTGAGTTATTTTTGGAGAAAAATGACAAAAAAGGAGTCCGGATATTAATTCCGTCTTCAGACTTACTTTTAGTCATAGATAAGATTTCCGGTTTGAAACATGCACTAGTACAAACAATCGTATGATAGATAACAAAAATGAAAAATAAATAAACCAAGCAAAGCGTTCTGCATATTATGGTATTTAGATCGCAAGATCCACAACTATTATATCTCCTTAGAGATTATTTACATGTAAACTACAATTATACTACTTTAATATATATAGATTCACTCACGGTATTCTGTTTACTGTTTTCTTTGCAATGTTTATTATTTAAGGGGTCATACCAGTTGCATATATATTCAAATAAGTAAAACATGTGGAAACAAAAAACATATAGTGTCCATAGTACACGGATGCCACATCGGCACTATATTTACTAAGTTTCGAGTTGATTGGACTTCAACTTCATCAAAAACTATCTTATCAAAAACTTAAACCTGAAGCGAGACGGACGTACGAATGAACGAACGAACGAACGAACGCACGGATACACACACTAGAAAACAAAATGCCCATAAATGGAGCATAACAATTTATTGTTGAAAGTGAATGTAGTGATTTGGCAAAAATGAAAGTAGGGTAGAGATTAGAGGGAGGCAGGACCTTTTTCGGCACGTCGGGATCGGGTGTTTTTAAGCTCGGGATTTAGGGATTGATCCTTACTGGATCCAGGAATATATTTTTCGATTTAGGAATTTCGGGAGATAAATTTTCATTAAATTCTGCATCTCAGGATTTCATGGTTAAAAGCCCGGGATTTCGGGATCTGGACCCCTCCGACCACCCCTCAAATTAGCCTTAGTCGTTCTTAGTCATTTATACAATATTCATATCCTACCATTGGCATGTTAATAAGGCTCTCAAAAGAAAAAGCACTGATAGATTGTCCTAGAAGCAATATTTTATTAGACTAATAATGGTCTATATAGCAGTTACATTTATTTATTTATTTATTTCATGTTTGAAGCGGTGCAAATTTTGAATTTAATTTGACTTTTTATCAAAAGATGCATTGTAGCAAAGGAGGAAAATAATTGTGGTCTGAGGCCAGAAACACGAAAATAATTGAATTTTACAGAAAGGAAACAAATATCGGACTTTGGAAAAAGAGAGAAGGCTTTTGATACTTTAATGAAATTCTCCATGCATAATATCTTTTACAAAAAATCATCCTACAATAGTTCACAAGCTGTATATATGCCCGCGTTTTCGCGGGTATGTTCTAGTAATAATTATCTTAGTATACCCTTTGTTATTTAGTTTTACAATAAAAAAAAAACATTGTTTCATGTAATAGTGCATTAAAGAACACCGTCTAAGTGCAATATGTTATTATCTACAAGCCAAAGCACTCGTAAATCAGAACTATGCAAATTCTCATAATATAATCTATTTATGTCAACTATTAGTGATTATATGTGATCAAAAACGATTTGTTGGTACTTTGATCAGGATGTAGTGAACTTTATCTGCAATTGACATCATCAAGTAATGATATTGTTTATCATGTTTTTCTATTTTGACAATGCAGTGTTTACATTAAACTTTATGACCGTGACCATTGAACTTTAATCTAAAATCAAATAGTTTATGAATTTGACATATTTGTAAACTATACAGAAAAACTAAAACAAACAATTGTAATAAATTGGAAAGTGAAAAAAACTTTGCGAAGATATCACTCAGCCAGAACTTCGGTCTTGAATTTGTTTTCTTTCGATGTGGCATAGATGATAAATCAAGTTAGAACTTAGATTTTTTGACGGTTCATTAAAAAAATTCATGTGACGTAGCACTAATCGTGTATATAATGTTGATGTGCAAATACCCTGCCACGTCTTCTCTGGGTTGTTGATTTTCTTGTATTTGTTGTTATGTATCGATCTGATGAGTTAAGCTCTTTTCATATAATTTCTATATTATGTCATACTGTTACATCACTTTCCCAGGTTATTCGGAGGGTTTGTGCATCTTCAATCTAGTTACACCCCGCCATATTAATTATGTATGTGCCTGTTTCATCATTTTCAGCATAAGACAATATACCGATACTATCAAGTCAGGAATATGACAGTTGTTATACATTCGTTTGATGTGCTTGAGCTTTAGCTTTTGTCAACTGCTTATGTACTTACCGTTTACTATTTTTCTCGAAGATCTTTTTTTTTTGTTATTTTACTTATTCCAACGTCAGAAGCCTTTTATTCAGAGGATGTCGTTTATTGCTCTTAAAATATTTATTAGGTTTTCGTTTATTATTTTGTAAATAAATAAATTAATAATAATAATAATGTCAGTTTTTTTTCGTTTAAATTGTTTACATTTGTCTTTTCGGGGTCTTTTATTGGTGACGCTGCCGTGAAAGTATTTACACATTGTTGAAGGCTACACGCTGACCTATATTTAATTCTGTGACATTTTGATCTCTTGTGAAGAGTTGTTGCAACGACAATCTTAGCACATCTTTTATTTTAGGAATACCTATATCTAAGATTCAAAATATTAGTTGTTTTAAGACATCAAGAAATGCCTGAAAGTCGGAAATAACCCATTTGTTTTCAATTGGTATACCGTGTTCGAGCTTTAAATACTGTCATTAATATTGCCGTTTGGTATACGACATTACGGTTCCATTTGTTCTTTTAGTTTATTTGCTATTTTAATTTTTATCGCTTTTAAGCGTAAGACAACATTCGAAAATATATTAATACTAGAATACTGAAAACGCATGGTTAAGATAGTATGAACTTGATTGTCGAATGTTTTTTCCTAAGATTTAAAAGCTCGAAATTGATGATTTATATCAATATTGAAATCTCTCATTCATTTCTATATATATTTTCTGCAACTAAAATAAGTAAATAGTTATCAATGGTACCAGGATTATAATTTAGTACGCCAGACGCGCGCTTCGTCTACATACGACTCATCAGTGACGCTTATATCAAAATATGTATAATGCCAAACAAGTACAAGTTGAAGAGCATTGGGGATCCAAAATTCCAAAAAGTGGTGCCAAATATGGCTAAGGTAATCTATGCCTGGGATAAGAAAATCCTTAGTGTTTCGAAAAATTAAAAATTTTGTAAACAGGAAATTTATAAAAATGACCACATTATTGATATTCATGTCTACACCAAAGTGTTGACTACTGGGCTGGTGATATCCTCGGGGACGAAACGTCCACCAGCAGTGGCATTGACCCAGTAGTGTAAATAGTTATCAAAGGTACCAGGATTATAATTTAGTACGCCAGACGTGCGTTTCGTCTACATAAGACTCATCAGTGACGCTCATATCAAAATATTTATAAGGCCAAACAAGTACAAAGTTCAAGAGCTTTCGGGATCCAAAATTCCAAAAAAGTGGGGTTAAATACGGCGAAGGTAATCTATAAAATTGAGAATGGAAATGGAGAATGTGGCAAGGAGACACCAACCCGACCCTAGAGCAGACAACAGCAGAAGGTCACCAACAGGTCTTCAATGCAACGAGAAATTCCCGCATCCGGAGGCGTCATTCAGCTGGCCCCTAAACAAATATATACTAGTTCAGTGATAATGAACGCCATACTTAACTCCAAATTGTACACAAGAAACTAAAGTTAAAATAATACAAGACTAACAAAGGCCGGAGGCTTTGCCTAGACTAAAAGTTAGCGCATCGACAAATGTTGATAACCGTCTCCGGAATTTTTGAAACGATCCTGGTAATTTTATCGATCCTTAAAATAAACTTATTCTTAAATGTTACCGAACCAACACTGTAATAATATCATTGAATATTGTTTTTATTGGGATAAATATTAATTTTGTTATCAGTAAATAAAAAGCAAACAAAATATTACTAGTATGTTATATACATATACACAATCATGGATCTACAATCTGTCGATACCTGTATATTGACATTGCACAAGGTCATGTTATTCTCTGACAGTTTTTTACGCCTTTACACTAAAACGATTGGATGTACGGATTGATAATCTAGTCTTAGATGCATAAATTCTTTTGTTAGTTGTTAGTGTCTTCGAACTAGCTGTCAATTATCTGCGTGTACGCTCAGATCTGTACCTAGGGTATTTTTGTTTTACAGGTACCCAGCCACGTTCACTTGTATTCTTTGTCCATCTGATGAGTTGGCTTTTTTTGACTAGTTTTTATATAGTTCGTTCTTATGTTGTACTCACAAGGTTAGGAGAGAGTTGGGATCTCGCTATTATGTATGTGCCTGTCCCAAGTCAGGAGTCTGTTATTCAGAGGTTGTCGTTTGTTTATGTGTTACATATTTTTTTTTCGTTCATTTTTTGAACATGAATAAGGCCGTTAGTTTTCTCGTTTGAATTGTTTTACATTGTCATTTCGGGGCCTTTTATAGCTGATTATGTGGTATGGGCTTTGCTCATTGTTGAATGCCGTACGGTGAACTATAGTTGTTTATTTTCTGTGCCATTGTGCTCTGTTGTGGAGAGATTTCTCATTGGCAATCATATCACATCTTCTTTTTTATAATTAAAACAACAAGTTGTAAATCGGTCATTGGGAAAGAAATTTGACAGTATTTACATACTCTAACCTTCTTAGCAAAGATTGAACACCAAACAGCCTACATTTTATATGAATTCACAATTGCATCTGAATTATTTTATTACAGCTGTATGCGACATGACGCAATAACAATTCGCAATAAATACAGATTCAAGTAAAGCATACAGTATCTAAATAGTTTTGTTAGTAAAACTGCACTTTCCTGTTTTATTGTTAACCCTACCGGTTTGTTGTTTTTATTAGTATATTACCGTTTATTGTATGGTGTCCTAGTGTTTAGTTTAAAACAGTTTGGTGATTCTAAATGTTCATGAGCTAAACCTTTTTTACGATGTACGTATTCGAATGGATGGTTTCATATGGTTCATGTTATTAATCTCCATCCTATTTGATATTTCCTTGTTTGAATTCAACTATAGAATAGACTATCATTTGTGCCCAGCATTTTTTTTTATCGCGGATACTTGTTTCCACAGAAAGCAAAATGGACAAATTTCAAAGGAAATAATGTTTTATATTACAAGTTCTTTTCATTTTTTTGTTATTACGTCATGCTGTTACAGTCCAAGCTATTGGAAGGATTGGTGCACCTTGAAAAAAGTATAATGTTATAAAATTGTAATATAACATGATATCTGTTATAGCTGTGTTATATTCAAAACAAAATAATAAAAAAAAAACATTTTTTTTAACCTTTTTTTTCACTTAGCAACTAAGTATGTGTATCTTCCATATGTACCTACATCTAGCAATATAATATTTCCCACAGAAAGTACCTAAAAGTTAGCATGCGATAAATTCCAAAATTGTACTTAATCTTCTAAGTCAAAAGTCATGACGTCATCAACGACAAAACCTTAGTTTAAACCAATTTTACTTTCAAATATTATATTGTTCTACAATAAAAGGGTTATTGCTTGAATATTGGGGAATATTATCCTTCGTAGAACATATATCGCAAGCTCGTGCAATATAGAATTCTACTCGGGACAATATTCCCCAATATTCATGCAGTAACCCTATATTATCATGCAATTGTGCGAGGGCTATGTGATTCATTTTTGACAAAAACTTCCAGTGTTTTACGTAAACAGAAAAACCGTTTACTTTATATTTCCCATTATTTTAGGGATAACAACAAAAATCTTATTTTAAATATTGTGTTATTATTTAATTGAATAAAAGCATTTGGTACAGCAATTTTGAAAATGCTATGTTATAAAATTTTATTTTGATTAAGGGAACTGCACTTGGTGTTATAGAATTTACCTACTGAATGAATAAATCATTTCATCACAATATTGAATATTTGACTATTTCTACACTTTATATTTCCTCTCTTATTCTTTTTTTTATTGATACCCAATACTGTTTTTAAATCAGAAAAGAATGATAAATTAGACCATTCAATTCATCAGAACAGAATATTTGTGATTGTAATGTTTAAAATAATCGAAGTTGAATACAAACACTGAACAATTTCAAACAAGATACAATTGTTTTGTATAAATGCAATTAAACAATCCTTTTTTTTTATTTTTTTTTGTACAGTAAGTCAGAATACTGGTAGGCTGGAATATAAATATCCTTGTATGCTTTCTTGTATTCCCTTGGATAATTACTGTTGTCTTTCATATTAACAGATAGGCGATGAATGTCGGTCTTGTTCGAAGCCACAATTTGTTATCGTCCTTTGTGCATGCTATATTTCTAATCTGACTTTTAGATATTAATCCATGCGTCCACCCTTAAATTCTTCTAAATAGGACCTTTAAAATTCATTTTAAATTTAAGACCAATTGGTCCCCAAATATACATATCATACTATTTTTTTTAGAACAGGTAGAACTGTCAATAAGCTGCTGAAACATTGCAACTATATCAGGTAAACCTTGGTTACATTTAATGAAATGTGTTCATTGAAAAAAACGAAGATACGCTTCGAAAACCCAAACGTTCCTATGTAGGATTTTGTTACATATCCTGGACAATTGCCACTATGTTATATATTAAATGTTCCGTCATTTTTCTTTACTCGTAAGTAAATGAAAATAACGCTTTTCCTTGTGTTCATCCGAAACTTATTTCTTGATTAACCCTCATCGATAACGCTCAAACGTAAATGTTTGAGTCCACAAGAATGGTACGACTTTTAGAATAATCTATTCTGTACGTAAACATCGACTAAATTTGCAGATTTAGAATTAAGTAAAATGAATAGAAAAAAAATTTGATACTACTGACATATCAGCGGAATTCCCAGCGAAGGTTTTAACATATATCTTGTTATATTACTGATGATAATGAGGTTGTATGGCTTTTGATCATAGCTTTGCTATATTTGGTATTTATTAGCCTCAGATATACCGAAATGTTTGTCTTTGGAGATCAGCTTGAATAATATTTAGCTCCGACTGTTGGTCAAGCAGGTGCTACCGGTCATCAAGATTTTGTTGTGGAGTTATGTATCCATGTTGAAGGCTTATAGATAAAAATAGCAATAAGTGCTTTTTAACTTTGCCTTACGGAATTGCATATGTGTGTAGTGATTTTATGTCTTGAACCAATATGCCACATAGTTTCCTTTATATTCCGACGCTAAATAACGTTTTTCAACTAATCAGATGTTTTTATATTTACTTACGTTTGATATTTTTTATAATACAATGAGAATAACAAATGCCATTTTGTAGTAGGTGGTGTGATGTAATTTTTGCTTAACACGAATCTGCTGATGAGATACATGGTCTGGAGACAATGTAGTTTTTTAAGATCGTCCTTCTTCTAAAATAGTTTGGAAAGAGTGTCGTAAAGTCACCAAAGATGCTCTTTCCTTATTCTGTAAAAAGTGGTGTAAACGGGGGAAATCTGATGATTAATCTCTTGATTCTTATTTAAATAAATGTATGAATGTGGTAGATAAGAGAATATCACATTTTGAAAATAATTTAGAGGTAAATAATAGAGTACATAATCAGGATAATACCCCATTTCAATAATAAGAAATAAACCTCAAGAACTTTCAAAGCGGTTTGTGTTTGTACTGGCCGACAAAGCAGCCAACAATGTGGTGGTGGTATGCCGTAAATACTACACGGACGTTCTTAAGAATGAAATTTTAAATTCATCTACATTCAAGTCCATCCACTCCACAGAGAGTCATATAGTAAACAAACATTTCACTACCACACCAAAACTTAAGGCTTCTTCTGAACATTAGAAGGTCCCTAATATGTATTGGCCACATAAACTACACAAAAAACCATTGAAATATATTTTATCTCGGGCTCTAGTAAGTGTTCTACAACTAATATTTCAGTGCTCTTAACAAGTTCATTAACTTCTATTAAAGAGCTTATCATAAATTATTGTAATAAAATATATGAACATATACAGTGGTATAAACCAGTTTTTGAGTGTAAAAAATTATTTAGATGTTTTAGATAAATTACGTGCTTTTGATGGTCCTTTTGATTCTGTTGACAGTTTTGATTTTTCTACTCTCTACACTACACTTCCACACTATCTTATTAAACAAAAGTTTTCCTATTTAATTAAATTGTCGTTTGGTAAAGCTGAATGGAAATATATTTGCTGCAACTCATTTAAAGCCTTCTTCTCTAAAGAGAAAGGTAAATATGCTAGATATACTTACTGGAGGTTTGATGAGATGATTGAAGCTGTTAATGTTCTCCTTGGTAATATTTATGTACGTTTCGGTAACAAAGTTTATCGACAGGTTGTATGTATCCCCATGGGCACTAATTATGCCCCTTTAATAGCAGACTTGTTTTTGTACTGTTACGAATCACAGTTTATGACTAAAGTCAGTAAAGACCCGTCGAAATTGCATTTAATTGATAAATTCAACAACACTACCCGTTATCTTAATGATATTTTTTCATTAAATAATCAAGAATGTTCTCAATATACTGCTGAAATTTACCCCCAAGGAACTTACTTTAAATCAATCAAATTTAGTCGGTAATAACTGTTCTTTCCTGGATTTAGATATTTCGGTTTTAAACCGGAAACTCCACACTAAAATTTACGACAAAAGGGACGATTTTTCGTTCCCTATTGTTAATTTTCCATTATTAGATGGTGATGTTCCTTTGGCACCATCTTACGGTGTTTATATTTCACAGCTCGTTCGCTATGCTCGTGTCTGTTTTGAGGTTTTTGATTTTAATGAACGTTATCTATGTATTGCTGGTAAATTATTAAACCAGGGATATCGTTACCATAAATTACTTAAAACCTTTACTAAATTTTTCCATATATATAAAGATTTGGTTTTGAAGTTTGGTTGTACTTGTAGAAAACTTATTTCAAACGGGATAGCACATCCTCATTTTTACGGAAATGTTGTTTACCGTGCCCGGAAATTTCGAAATGATCCATGTAAACTTATCGCTCCTTTTAATAACTTATTCTAAAAGGTTACCAATTCAACACTGTAATTAGATCATTGAATATTGTTTTTATTGGTATAAATGTTGATTTTGTTTTCAGTAAATTAAAATCAAACTAAGTATCACTAGTATGTTATATACATATACACATTCATGGATCTACAATCTGTCGATACCTGTAACTTGGCATTGCACAAGGTGATGTTTTTCTCTGGCTGTTTATGACGTCTTTACACTGAATCCATTGGAGGTTGGATGTGTACGGATTGATAGTTTAGTTTTAAATGCATGATTTATTTTATCAGTTGCTAGAAGCTTTGAACTAGCAGTCAGATAACTGCAAGTACACTCAGATCTGTTCCTACTGTCTTTTTTGTCAGGATTTACAAGTACCCGGCCACGTCCACTTGTATTTTTGTACATCTGATGAGTTAAGCCTTTTTCAACTGATTTTTATAGTTCTTTCTTATTTTGTACTGTTATACCACTATCCCAGGTAAGGGGGAGTGTTGGGATCCCGCTAACATGTTCAACCCCGCCTCATTATTTAAGAATGTGCCTGTCCCAAGTCAGGAGCCTGTAATTCAGTGGTTGTCGGTTGTTTATGTGTTACAAATTTGTTTTTCGTTCATTTTTTTTATATAAATAAGGCTGTTAGTTTTCTCGTTTGAATTGTTTTACATTGTCTTACCGGGGCATTTTATTGCTGACTACGCGGTATGGGCTTTGCTAATTTTTTAAGGCCGTACGGTGACCTATAATTGTTAATGCCTGTGTCCTTTTGGTCTCTTGTGGACAGTTGTCTCATTGGCAATCATACCACATCTTCTTGTTTATATGTATTACGACTAGATACTATGAATAGCCTGTTTCGCTTACCTTGGTTGATGTGTATATTTAACAAGGACATTTTCCAACATTGTAGATGAGAATAGAATTCGGGATTAAAAAATCTCTGTTTTTGGTTATCTTGTATTCTTGTTCATTTAGTCTGTTTAGTTTCTAACTTATTCGCCAACATTTGACCTTTAATAAGGCCTTCATTGCTGACAATTTATTGTAATTTAAAATGTCATTATTCTGTAAGAATCTTATTGAAGACAAAATTCATCATTTAAGGGCAATAAGTCTTTTAAGGAGTCGTTGGAGTGTTTTCTCCCTGAGTGTTAATTTTAAAACTTGTCTTGCTGATCATTTTTGTACTTTAAAATTGTACACATTTTGTTAAGGGGTCAGCTTGAAGCGCGCCTCCGGATGAGGGATTTTCGCACTGTGTTGAAGACCTGTTGGTGGCGTTTTCTTCTCTTTGGTCGAGAATTGTCTCTTTGACATATTCCGAATTTTCATTCTCAATTTTATTGTTTTTAAAATAACAAATAAGAACAATAAAGGGCATTTCTTCTTACCAAAGGGCAATAACTCTTCTATAAAGTCGTCTGACGGTGATGTATATAAGCTAGAAAAAGAGCTTCATCAATTTTTTTCAATTTATAACTGCTCTCAAATTGATAAAAAATAACTTTCATTTTACCCATATGTTCTTTTTTTTTTTTTTGCCATGTTGACAAAGGATACTTTTTTTTTGAAGCTCATACCTCAGTAATGATGGTGTCCAAGATTGTTTAAGTTTTGGGGAATTAGTCTCAGAAGAAAAGATTTGTTAACGATGACGACGGACGACATATTATAAAAGCTTACGAAGCAATTTTAGAAAGCTTTTTTACAAACCATTTTAACTGAACGCAAACAATACTTTGTAAATTTCTTGCGTCCATATAGATTTAATGGATTTTCTTTCAAAGGATTTTTTAACTATGTTTTGCAATTGCACGAGTCAAATAATGGCGCTAATCATACTTTGACATTATAATTGTTTACTTTTACAAATTATCACTTGAAAGGAGAGTTGTCTAGATGGCATATATATCACATCATCTTATAGATTTATCCCTTAAATATAAATATTTACATTATTCAAGATATCAAAACACTCTGAATCATAACTCTTTGGTAGAGATTTTGTGTTGACTTGATTAACTCAGTAATATATATAAATAAAATTGAGAATGGAAATGGGGAATGTGTCAAAGAGACAACAACCCGACCAAATAAAAACAACAGCAGAGGGTCACCAACAGGTCTTCAATGTAGCGAGAAATTCCCGCACCCGGAGGCGTCCTTCAGCTGGCCCCTAAACAAATATATACTAGTCCAGTGATAATGAACGCCATACTAATTTCCAAATTGTACACAAGAAACTAAAATTAAAATAATACAAGACTAACAAAGGCCAGAGGCTCCTGACTTGGGACAGGCGCATAAATGCGGCGGGGTTAAACATGTTTGTGAGATCTCAACCCTCCCCCTATACATCTAACCAATGTAGTAAAGTAAACGCATAACAATACGCACATTAAAATTCAGTTCAAGAGAAATCCGAGTCTGATGTCAGAAGATGTAACCAAAGAAAATAAACAAAATATACACTAAATAATACAAAAAATAATAACTTTATTTACACTGGCATAACAAACAACAAACATTTAAAATATGGGTTCAAAATTTCCGATTTAATAATTTATGTCTTAAGATGTGGGTTTGCATACACATAAAAAGAGTTTTGAAAATCTATGTCACGAAGGAGTTAGATACCTGGTCTGCAGACTTAATTCATTAGCGAGTGGTAATTTTTTAAAGGATAAACACTGCTGACATATAGAACATACAACAACTTTCATAGTAAAATTACCGCCATATACATGTTTCATCCGATGCGACGTTAATGTACCTATAAAATCATAATAATGACTAAGGATTCAGTAAAGCGTCTAAACACCCATTTGTATCACGCACAACACATCATATGTCTTTTGTAAGGACGTCAAAACTTAGATCATGTATGGACCTCCCTGATTTTATATGTAAGACTACTCTTTCAAGAAGTTTAACTCTTACTTCAAAATCAGGTTGTTTTTCTCTTTGTTCTCGTTCGATTATATTTTCAATGTACGCATCGGTGCTTACAACATCTGGAAACAACGCTTTACTTTTCAGAACATCTATCAGTTTATTAATTTCGTCAATAGTTGTGACAAATGTTGTAAAAGAGGCCTTCAAATTTGAAACCAATTCTAAGAGAACGACTCCATTAATTCGCTTTCTACAATGTTCTAGTTTGTATATGTACTTTTCTCGTCTATGCAAATCTAATTCGCATTTCCCGCTGCATACCACACACTTCTTGCGCACCATGGCCTCACATGTCCACATTAAGTTATCAGCAATAACCCAACAGTTTTCATGACAAGTGTTTTCGCAATTCACACAATTGATGGACTTCTTTCCCGTGAATTTATGGACTACCTTTGATTCTACTGTTTCGTATTCGAATGTTAACACGTCTTGTTGACTTTTTGTTTTTAGTTCAGTACACACTTGCTTGTCCTTTTTGTAATTGGCAACATTCTGGATTTGTTCGGAGAGTGTTTGTTCTAACGACGTTAACTGCATTTCTAGTTGTATCCTGGCCCCCATGACTTCAGCGCTTGTTTCTACTGAAGTTTGTTTTACGCGTTCCAGACTTTCAAAAAGCTTTACGAAATTGTCTATTCTGTCTTTCCAAATAATCAAATTGGCAGATGAATCCTTGATCTCAGAAAATAAATTTGAATTATTAAACATAAACATATTATAACAAGGTATATTTGCCATTTGAAGAACAGGTAGGCAAATAGGTTCGCCTCCGTCGTAATGTGTAATAACTATAAATATGTTTTTCTCAATTTCCTTTCCAAACATTTTTCGAATGCTTGAAAAAACGTATGTTTGCCCATCTGTTAGTCTCGAAGTAGAGGATGGTACAACCAAAAGAACAGCATCCAGATATTTTATTTTGTGTTTAAAGAGATCCTGAACTTTCGCAACTATTTTTTTGTCAAAATCAGTGTCTGTCGTATCGTTGAATCCTGGTGTATCAATTATGTTCAATCTGTATTCTATTTTCAAACCAACTGTTTTGGGAATTGTATATCTAACTACTGACGTTGTTTGTGACTTAGACTGCAATTAAAAACAAATAGTTAGTAGTGTAAATATGCATTTAATATTTACCCTCAACGATATAAATATATCATTATATTTACGTTATTAAACCTAACATGCTGTTTGATAATGATGTACGATTAATATTTTTGTCCAAAATAAAATTATTCGGCTAACGGTTCATGTGTCACAAAAACATAACGACAAAGGTTTTTGGTAAAGGCAGATAACTCATATAAAATTTAACGGAATCGCTTTGTTCCAAATTATACAAAAGTTCCTGAAGACATAATGAACAATTCGAAAAAAAAAATGGGCAATTTTTTTGTTACGAAGGAGACGTGATCATATGATAAATAGTGAATATGGAAATAACTCTTACAAAGAAACTGGTTCGGTTTTGTTTTTGTTTACAACAAAAATATTAATAACGTAAAGCAATTGGTCGTTGTTCGTAGAATACTATCACTACAGAGATGCAGGAATGTTAAATGCTAAAAACACGTAATTAAGAGTATTTCTCTCTTTGTTCCCATCCTGATCATAATCTTAAGTGGATTGACAACCATGCTGCATCTTTGTTTCTGCAAAATATTTTAATATAAGATACCTGATCTTCTTCTCTTTTGAGCTCTTCGTTGTTTTTGTTTATTATTGTAAATCGGAAGTCGTCCCTGAAGGAAACACCAGCTAGGTAATTAAACAGTGCATCTATAAAGGTGCTTTTCCCTGTTCCAGTTGCTCCCAAAATAAGAAGTATTTTTTCATCGGTTGTTTTCAAGGCAGTCTTATCCTTAGCAACTAATACAAATATAGAAATTTAATATAGATCATGCAATCCAAGCAATTAACGGGTAGTTATATTGCATACATAGAAAATTATAGAGATGTTCATATTTCGTACCATATTTTCATCATTATGTTTGCTTGATAACAATAAACGGTAGCTATTTCACTCCAAATGTGCAGTTTAACAATAAATATATCTTGGGGGATAGATGACGAAAACATTTGTAGATCCAAAACCTGACACAAACAGTGATGATATGATATAGGTCAAACATGCCAAAAGTAACAAAAAACGAAGAGAAATAAGAGCTCTGCAAGAGCACGAAGAGGAAGAATCCTTCCTTTTTTTAACATGTTCATTCGTTAATATAGCTCAACATGCAGACTTCTTATACGTTTAGGTATTTCACATCCAATTTTTATGGAAATATTCTATAAAACACAAAAATGTCAGTATTCACCGCAGAAACTAACAAAACCTTTAAATAGATTTATTAAGAAAGGATATAGTTACGATACTGTGTCGGGTCATTAAAGATTGCATATTTTGGCGTTAATATTGATTCACTTATAGGGTCTTTGCATCGGAACTAATCACATTTATTCAAAAACCAGGTGTTGGCATGACACGGGTCATAAACATATTTAACCCCGCCGCATTTTTGCGCCTGTCTCAAGTCAGGAGCCTCTGGTCTTTGTTAGTCTTGTATTATTTTAATTTTAGTTTCTTGTGTCCAATGGTGAAATTAATCACTGAACTAGTATATATTTGTTTAGGGGCTAGTTGAAGGCCGCCTCCGGGTGCGGGAATTTCTCGTTACATTGAAGACATTTTTGTGACCTTCTGCTGTTGTTTTTTATATGGTCGGGTTGTTGTCTCTTTGATACATTCCCCTTTTCCATTTTCAATTTCATTAACTAGTTTTATCACTGCCTATTTAATTACAAGTATTCATTTTGTCATGAAAATGCATAGCACATTTTCAAACTAGATTCCCCAATAATTATTGTGGCCAAGTTTGGTTAAATTTGTCCCAGTAGTTTTAGAGGAGAAGAGTTTTTGTAAACATAACACCGCACAGATTTATATTTTGACCTTTAAAAATAGGGAGTGCTTTCCATTCCAGGATATATATTTTTCTTTTCTTCAAAACTTCATAGTAGAATTAGTACAGTTTTAGATGTAAAAGGAGTTCTTATGGGAAATAAAATGGTCGAAATTTACAGAAATGCAACTTATAGCAAATTTATTAAATCAAACCCTGACAGCAAACTGACTCAGACATTTTTAAAGTTTTCAATCATCTGATAAAAAAAACTAGATGTGTCAAAGCAACACGGTTGGCTCCGTCTCAAAAAGTTGAAAAATCTGCAATTTCAATAAGACATGTGGACAGAAACATGATTGTTAGTCTCACACAGTTTCAAAATTCAGCTCAAAATCTGGAGGCTTATAGAAAAAGGTCCATATAACATAACTGTGATTTTCAATAATTTTTAAAGTTTAAACCCTTAATTTTGGCAAAAATTAGCAGAGCGGAAGGAGACTTCAACTTGATCTTGATTTTCACAAAGTTATCAAAGTCCAAAGCCTGAAATGACAGCAAAAATTAGCCGAGCGGAACGAAACATTAACTTGATCTGTAACTCATCATGGTTAGCTCACATACCAAAAAGCAGCCCAATATCTGAAAGAATTTAGAAAAAAGTCCGTATAACTGTGGTTTTCAAAAAGTTATCAAAGCCCAAATCCCAAAATGACAGCAAAAATTAGCCGAGCTGAACGAAACTTAAACTTGATCCATAACTCATCATGAGTAACTAACATACTCTTTGCAACATTAAATTTTTCACATGTTTGGAAAAATCATGATACTATTTCAAAAAGGTGTTTATTTTATGCAATTCATACCAAACTCAATGATAGATATCTTAATTATTGGAAAGAAAATGTATTTTGTGATAATAAATCAGTACACGGTGATAAGCTGAGAATATATAGACAGATTAAAGAAAATTATAAATTGGAAACCTATTTATTGTTAAACATAGACAGAAAAGTAATTGGGCATTTTGCTAAAATTCGCATTAGTAATACATGTAATAGTGTTCTTAGAATTGAACAAGGGCGTCACACTAAAACCCCTGAAGAAGAAACAAGTTGTCCTTTGTGTCTCTGATAAGTAGAAGATGAATTTCACTTCACTTTAAAATGTACAAAACTCAATATAATTAGAGACCAATTGTTTTCCAAAATTAGTGAATTAGTTACATTTTTTTTAAATATGACTAATGAAGCAAGATTTTAATTTTTGTATACGTGTTGTGAGACTGATATAATTAGAATTATTGTTAAATTTATAAGCGATATGTACATCTCTAAAAATGCTTTATTAAGTACTAAATAACTTTGTGGTGCAACCTCCTCGTATATATATATTATGTTTATGAATTTGATATGATATATATGTTTGTATGTTTTGTATTGTCTTGGTATCAATCCTGTAATTTAAGATTTCAAACCAATAAAATTTACTTACTTACTCACATACCAAACTCATCTGAAAGCGTTTAGAAAAAACGTCTGTATAACTCTGATTTTCAACAACTTATTTAAGTCTAAATCCCGTTATTTCGGCAAAAATTAGCGGAGCGGAAGGAAACTTTAAGTTGGTCTGTAACTCATCTAGGTTAACTAACATACCAAAAATCATCCCAATATCTGAAGGCGTTTACGCAATTACAGAATTACAGAATTACAGACAAGGGTAAACTATACGGCAGAGACAATTTGGTGAGAGGCAATAAAAAAAGTTTTGTTTGAGACATGTACTATTTTCATTCACTCTCCTTGATTGTTGAAATTGTACTCTAAAATATTAATTATAAGAATATCCATACTTACTTAAATAACAGGTTCTAACATTAACATCATCTTGAACATCGACAGGTTTCAAGTGGTATTTGAATGGTTTTTCCCTCTTATCTATCGTAGCTACATTTTCGGGATCTCTTAAATACAACAATTGTGCTACTTCTGTTTTGATTTTAACTTGCAAAATTTCATGGTTGCATCCTCCCTCATCAATGACAAATACTTTGACGTTATACAACGTATCGGCTTTTAAGTCATGTATGTCTATCATTTGTTCTTGTGTTTGTATGCATGTAAAACCCTTTATCGTATCCTCCTGGAATTTAACTTCGAAATCAGTTTTGCATTTCGCTTCCCAGCGAAGTGTTATAGATGATGCAGTGCATGATATTACGTAAGGAATGTCTTCCATCGGCATGTTGTTGTTTTTAATACATAAATTACTTAAAAGCGTACAAGACGGTTTCAAATGTTAATCATGAGTTGGAATCATATACCTGCGTAAAAGATTGAAGATATAAAAAGAAGATGTGCTATGATTGCAATTTAGACAACTATCTATAAAAGACCAAATGACAATAACAATCAAAACCAAGGAGTAAACAAGGACTCATAAAACCAAAGGTCATTTACATCAAAAGTTATAAATAATTAATAAAAAAAACAACACAAAAATCACTAAAAACAGGGAGTAAAATCAGGTGCTCCGGAAGGGTAAGCATTTCCTGCACCTTATACGGCACCCGTCGTGTTATTTCTTTCTCCAGTTCGGTGATGATGGAAGGTTATTATGACTGACACAGAAATTAACAACTGTATGTCACTGTACCGTCTTCAACAAAGAGCAAAACCCAAACCGCATAGTCAAATATAAAAGGCCCCGAAATGACAATGTAGTACATTTCAAACGAGAAAACTACCCGCCTCATTTATCTACAAAAAAATTAACGAAAAACAAATATGTCACACATAAACAAACGACGACCACTGAATTCATTGCTCCTGACTTGGGACAGACACATACATACAGAATGTGGCGGGAATAAACATGTTAGCGGGATTCAGCCCTCCCTAACCTGGGACATTTGTGAAAATCAGTTGAAAAAGGCTTAAAGCATCAGATGGATAAATATACAGAAACTAATAAAATGACACTGGGTACATATCTGAGAGTACTCGCAGTTACTGACAGCTAGTTATTTATTTCTTACTCGTCATCAAATCTGTAAACTAAAATGATAAATATTCACAAATAATTGTTAAAAAAATACGCTTTTACAGAATTAAAAGAGCATCTTTGGACAGAAAATGTCATCACTTGTAAACAAAATGAATATCTGAATATCTTTTCCTATATTTTTATACTTTTGTGCTTAACTATTGGTATATTTTGTCATATTCATGCATTTAAATGTCAAGATTTGTTTGATAAAGAAAATAAATTTGGCTTTCCTACCATAATCAAAAATAACTGAATACAGTCCATCTCTTAAAAATAAATAATGAAAGAATGCTGATCCAAAAATATATAAAAACAAATATTCAACAAGAAAGAAATAAGAAAATAATCAATCTAAACCCTGACAGTGAGTTTATACAACATTTTGTGTAATGGAATGTTTCATTTTAAAAATTTAAACAAGTTTAAAACATTAACATATATGGACAAATGACAAATTTGAAAAATCAACGAACCAATATGAATTAATGTCGTTAAAACATGTGAAAACAAATTGAATTGGTAGAAATCATGTGTATGTTAAATTTACCAGAACCACAATTAAAAAACAAATCAATATTTACTTGAAGAGGAAAATTGGCATTCAATTATTTCAAGCCATCAAATCTAATTCCAAGGTGTTACGCTGGTGAATGTAGATATATTTCATTTCGTTTGGAATGTGGAGCGGGTTATCCGCTAGCTATTTAAATTTATATATATATATATCAACGAACAAGTACAATTACATAAAGTGTAGTGTTATGTGCATAGGCTGCGAGAAAAGTTAAAGCGGTTTGTCCAGTAGAACAGGGCGAGCACGATTTTAATAAAGACATGGCTAGGAAAAGAAAGCTTTTGGATGCACAAGACAGAAGAAGTTAAAAATAATAAAACGTTGACAGAACAAAATAATGTCATTTGAAATGTTTTTTCTCAAGAAATTTATCAAAAGAAACATTTTTGAATGAAGCGTTTTGTTCGTTTGATATAATCATTCTTTTTAGCATACGAAAAAGAGCGGGTGTCATTATAAATATACGATAGAGTGATCTATTTTCATTTTATATATTCGTACAATTATTTTTGAACCTCATGAATTAAAAATATAATTTTAATCATGCCATTATTAATTAAAAAAACCAGTATATGTGTGATATGTTTTTCATTTCGTGGTAAATATGATATAGAGACTATTAACATGCGAATTTTCTTAAATATACTCAGTTGCATTCCTACCTTATGCTTTGCCCAAACATCTTTCCCTGGAATCAAATGTGTGCACAGATTACGATTTATATACGACACAATACATGAGTGTCAAAGACTCGTGACCGTGTAGTTTAAAAATATCTATATCACTTATAATGTTTACACAGCATAAATTATCTTAATTTGAAAGCTGTGTTACTTTTAGTCCCCTTGTGAAGCATATCCTCATTAGAGACAATTTCCGTACAAGTAATATTTTAATGATACTTTCGAGCAAGATAATATAGGTTATTTCACCCTCTTGTGATAATAATGTCCGCACATATTCAATATATTTAACTTCCAAATAACTGTAGAAATGTGTCAAATGTTTTGTGGTAAGTTTACTGATGAAAAACTAATTAAGAAACAAACATTAAAAAAATAGATTATCGATAGTTGTGTCCTTTGAATAAACAAAATACAATACAAACAAAGGGAAAATGCATGAACTCCAAAACTTCCACTCACATATTTGAATTAACTTCATTTTTTTTTTAATAATCATAATCCGATACAACCTTTTGAAAATTCAGAGTAACGTTTAAATATTTAAGTTCTATAACTGTAACAATATTTCATTCTTAGTAGGTTAATCACTTAATATCCATACAGTATGACATTACCAACATAGATTAGTGTCCTATACCGTTTCCAATCTAACGATCATTCAAACACATTGTTTGTCCGATTTGCCGCGACATAGGATAAATCTGTCCAGCGGTATTTTTCTTTTTCGAATGATATTAAATAGATGCAATTAAAAATTTTAAAAAACAGACAGTGAAATTATATATGTTATAAATAATGCATATTGTTATTAAATTCATCTCTCATAATGTCCCCTTTCTCCAGCGAAAAATTAACAAAACGTTATTTGTTTCGAAAGTTGAAATGCGAGTTGACGACATTTTTTGGTATTTCAGTCTAATAAACGGAGAAAAGAATTTGATTTTTGCCTTAAACGTTTCAAAGATGAAATATTAAAAATTGAACCCTCAATTTTCAACAACAAGCGATAATTATCAAACGAATTGAATGTTTAAGTTAATTTGTATTTTTACGAGGAAAATATGTCTTTGCCTTTAATAAAGCATATTTCATTGAAACTTGGTATCGTCGGGGTTGATTCTTCAAAAGAATTATCATCGTTCTAAAAGGAAAATAACTCCATATAGGTATAAAAATGAACATACACCATCCTTGAACTGTTAAAGTTACTTTAGAATATTTCTTCTATTTTATTTTCCCGAATGATAAATTTGTGGCAAGACAAGTCGCAAGGCCAAAATCGAAATTTAACTTTTTATAGGAGCTATTGCCTTTAGTCGATAATTTTTACCAAATTTTCTCTGTTTTTTTTCTTTCTCACTTTACATGTTCATAACAGTTGTCAGTCAAATTCTAATGGAAATTTTTGCCATTTATTGATGCTTTTTATATTTATTCTTTTTGCATTTTTCGGGGGAAATAAAACAGCTAACTACACAAATGATCTACACATAGGTGAACCTAGCCAAAACTGTTAGAAATCGTTTGTATGACAAGATGGATAACTCTTCAAATATTCAATGAAAACATGAAAATCTTACGAAAAGACTATAAACATATTAAAAGTTCTGCAAGTTTAGTTCATACAATGGTAACCCGTGCACTCCGTAGCAAAGTCTGCTATTTTTAAAATTTTATCTAACTTGTATGGTGAGGACTCTATACTTTATGAAATCTAAAACAACATTTAAAGAAAATGGTTGTAAAAACAGAATTGGAACAATCTATCGTTTTCTAGGGTGAACCTAACAACATAATATTGATAAAAAACGGTCTAACGAAAAGATATTATGTGCCAAAGATTAAGGGGAAGTTTTGTTTTATCAAATACTGATTGTAGGTTTCGGACGGGAAGCGAAAATATGTCAGAGAGGTTTTGTAATCGTTTCTTAAATTCAAACAAGCAATTTAGGGACAGTTCCGAAAGCAGAATGGGACAAATCATCGAACGGAAGGCTTAATGAATATGAGTTAAATATATTGAATATAGACGCAGAGCCGAATTGTCAAAACTATACATCAAAAATAAATTATCCTTAAACAGCTCATATCATTCAATATAGTTCCGTAAGTTCAATGACATGAACAATGCCCAATCACGAAAATATATGGCCTTTCCAATGTATTTCAAACATATAAAACTAGAAAACTTGTACTTTCATAGTATAAATGGTGTTAATATTATGCTTTATATCCGAATTCGTTATTTGTAAAAGCAAAACTCAAAAATCAAACTTGAGGCTCTAAAGAGCCTGTGTCGCTCACCTTGGTTTATGTGAATATTAAACAAAAGAAGCAGGTGGATTCATGACAAAATTGTGTTTTGGTGATGGTGATGTGTTTTTACATCTTACTTTACTGAACATTCATGCTGCTTACAATTATCTCTATCTATGATGAACTTGGCCCAGTAGTTTCAGTGAAAAATGTTAGTAAAAATTAACAATTTTTATGGAAATTGTTTAAAATTGACTATTAAGGACAATAACTCCTTAGGGGGTCAATTGACCATATTGGTCAGTTGACTTAATTTTAGGTCTTACTTTGCTGTACATTATTGCTGTTTACAGTTTATCTCTATCTATAAAAATATTCAAGATAATAACAAAAAACGTCAAAATTTCCTTAAAATTACCAATTCAGGGGCAGCAACCCATAAACCGGTTGTCCAATCCATCTGAAAATTAGGGCAGATAGATGTTAACCTGATAAACAATTCAACCCCGTCAGATATGCTCTAAATGCTTTGGTCTTTGAGTTATAAGCCAAAAACTGCATTTCACCTCTGTGTTCTATTTTTAGCCGTGGCAGCCATCTTGGTTGTATGGCCGGGTCACCAGACACATTTTTAAACTAGATACCCCAAAGATGAATGTGGCCAAGTTTGGATTGATTTGGCCTAGTAGTTTCAGAGGGGAAGATTTTTTAAAAGATAACTAAGATTTACGAAAAATAGTTAAAAATTGACTATAAAGGGCAATAACTCCTAAAGGGGTCATGTTGACTTATTTGTAAATCTTACCTTGCTAAACATTATTGCAGTTGACAGTTTATCTCTATCTATAATAATATTCAAGATAATAACCAAAAACACCAAAATTTCCAAAAAATTACCAATTCAGGGGCAGCAACCCAACAATAGGTTGTCCGATTCATCTGATACTTTCAGGGCAGATACATCTTCACCTGATAAAAATTTTACCCCATGTCAGATTTGCTTTAAATGCTTTGGTTTTTGAGTTATAAGCCAAAAACTGCATTTTACCCCTATGTTCTATTTTTAGCCATGGCGGCAATCTTGGTTGGTTGGCCGGATCACCGGACACATTTTTTAAACTAGATACCACAATAATGATTGTGGCCAAGTTTGGTTTAATTTGTCCCAGTAGTTTCAGAGGAGAAGATTTATGTGAAAGTTAACAGACGACGGCGACGACGACGGACGACGGCGACGACGACGGACGACGGCGACGACGACGGACGACGAACGCAAAGTGATGAGAAAAGCTCACTTGGCCATTTGGACCAGGTGAGCTAAAAAGGAAATCCTTCAAGAAAATTTAGCGAGTTTCGGGAAGTAGAAATGTAGTATAAGTATAATCACAACGGGGGTTGCGGATATGCATATGGGGAAAGATGTACATGTTTTCGTATGTGATTAAAGGTCACTCACAGTTTCAACCTAGCGCCTTTAAATTTTCTACGAATACAATGAATTCTTAAAATGATAACCATGTTGAAACAAAAGAAGTTTTACTACTAGCATCACACTAACTTATCGTGATCCAAGAAAATGAGGTCAAGGTCATATAATCAAGCCAGAAATACACGTACATCTTACAATAATTCTATACATTGAAAGCCCTTCTTCGATTGGTTTTCAAAGTTAGTTTTTGTGTTGTACTGTAACATCACTGTCCAGGATTAGTGTTGCCGCCTTCAAACAACTTCAGCCCCATCATATATGTATGCTTATTATTTTTTTACATATTAATGTTAAGGCCGTTTGTTTCTCTTTTGAATTGTGTTACATGTGTCTATTTGGAGCCTTTTACAGATGACTGTGTGGTATGAGCTTTTTTGCTCATTGTTGAAGGTCGAACGGTGACAGGTCGTTATTTCTGTGTCATTTTGGGCTCTTATGGAGAGCTGTCTCATAGTCAATCATACCATATATTCTTGTTTTATATTGAATTAAGTTGACCTATTGCTTAGAGTATAAAAGAAACAGACCAAACCATGAAAGCTGTATATTGACCAACGAATCAGAATGTCAAGGCCAGCTGAACCCTACTAGACAGACATATACACTTTAAAATCAATCCATACACCAAACATAGTTGCCGTATTGCTTAAAGTTTACAAAAAAATAAAACAAAACACGAAAAATTAGCTGTAACCACGGAACTATGGAAATTAGGGCTAGGTATAATGACACCAGCCAGGTGGACATTTACAGTTATTCCGTATAACAAATATAGTAGACCTCTTGCTTATATTTATTGAAATATTGACTTAACCTTATTCAGTTATCCATGAAATGTGATTGAGGTTAAACGAAAATTGTCTGATAGCTAGGCACGAGAACTGCACAAACAATAAACAACTGCGCCATGAGCGCATGATACGCCCGACGTCTTGTGTGGAAGTTTTATGCAATAATCATAAATAGTTTCTGAGAAAGTTTTAAGCAATTACCATTTATTGCTTTTGAGACACGGTGGGACATGTGAAACCCTCCCCCCCCCCCCCCACCCTGTTTTTTTTTTAAATATCACTTAAATAAAATTTTGAATCAAACCAAAAAGTATACAGATCTTTAGATTAATATAAAAAAGAAGTGTGTACAGTTTCAAGCAATAATCATAAATTATTTTTGAGATACGGCGCGACATGGAAAAAAAACCTCCCCTTTTTTACAAAATACTCAATAACTCAAAAATAAAATTTTGAGTCATCATCAAAAAGTATACAGATCTTTAGATTAATATAACAAAAAAGTGTGTAAAGTTTTAAGCAATAATCATAAATCGTTTTTGAGATACGGCACGACATGTAAAAACCCCCTCCCCCTTTTTTACAAAATACTCAATAACTCAAAAATGAAATTTTGAATCATCACCAAAAAGTATACAGATATTAAGATTAATATAACTAAGAAGTGTGTAAAGTTTTAAGCAATAATCAAGAATCGTTTTTGAGATACAGTGCGACATGTGATAAAAAACACACCCCTGTTTTAGTTACAAAGTGCCGTAACTCAAAAAGTTTAAATCTTATTTTCACCAAAAAGTATACAGATCATTTGAACATCATAAAAAACAACTATATTAAGTTTCATGAAATTTAGATAAGTCGTTCTCAAGTTACGGTGCGACATGTTTACGCCGGACAGACAGACGGACAGACGGACGGACAGACAGACAGACGGACGGACAGACAGACGGACGGACAGACGGACGGACACCGGACATTTGTATACCATAATACGTCCCGTCAAAATTTTGACGGGCGTATAAAAACTAGTTATCGTGTTACTCATTAGAGAGAAATTAACATTACAAAAAATCTTAACTTTTTTCAAAGTAGTCACTTATCCATGCAAATGAGGTTAAGGACACATAACATATGACAGACGGACACGTCATAACATAACATCTATACAAAAAGTATGAAGCATTCAGGCTTTTAATCTTTTAAGTTAACGCCCTCAGTGGCCGACACAGCCGCCGGAATACTTACTCTAAGTCTAGCTTTCTTAGCATGCTCGGCAAAAAAAGATGTAAATATTGTTCTGCCTTCTACAGATGATCTTTGATGTCCACTATCATAAACCTGCTCTCCTTCACCCTAACTCAATATTCATGAAACCTAAAACAAATGTGTCGCGTCTCAAATACAAGTCTATAAAACATGTTTGCATATTTGCTTTATGCATTAGACATGTTAGAGCACTTGTCTGCATGAGTAAAATAAATGGTGACAACTATAGATTTAGCATTATTTATGAATCTTGAATGCAATACAATCGTTCAAATTGCGAATGTTTAATATTAATATATATATAAATCATTAGAAGCAAATGTCTACAAACACTAGCTTAAACTGAAATTTGCTTATGTGTATCACTATGATAAATGATGTGCGTTGTATGCAGCACTCCATATCTCCCCCGAATGCTTCAGACTCCTGTGAAAATAAAATTTTAAATTTTAATACTTGTAAAATTAATTATAACCTTTTTTTTTAAATGAGCCGGTTAACCAATAACTGCAACTTATATTAGTTTTATAACGCTAGAAATTTACCTTTTGAATAATATGACTATTTGTTTAGATCCGTTCTGGTCATGTATTTCCTCAAGTTTGTAAACATAAAACCTCGGCATTCAGTGTTCAGTTTTGATATTTCCTGATGATAATTAATCCAGAAAATCGATAAATTAAACATACGAAATTTACAGTGTGATATTTACAATTTGTTCCAGCTCTAAATTGTTGATCTTATTCTTTATTTATTTATATGTTATTTGTAAATAGATTTGTTTGTTTCAAGAGTTATTCACTAGATTTTCATGTGCCATAAAATTTTCAATTTTGTAGAGTCATATATTGCGTGCTATTTACCAAAACTTCTAAATTTGGTTCTGATTTACAATTAAATTTATTTAACTGAAGTTGATCAATTTGCCAGATAAATGAAATGATGCCAGCAAAGCATAGTGTGGTGCCAAGGTAAGTTTTTTGGGAAAATGCCTCTGATAGCCATGGTTAATCCTCATTGACTATAGCATTACATACGCAGAGTCAATATGTAAATAAGATAATAAAATTTTTTGAATCTGAAAAAATCGGAATCGGAATCTCGGGTCTATTGATTTTGAAGTTTATCTGTACAGTAAGATGAAAGAGTACGAAAATCAAACTTTTTTTATACAGCCGAGACCATGTTAACTTTTATACTCGTACTAGTTATTCATGAACAGGGAAGAAGATTTACAAGTGTATACAAAAAAATGTCCATAGATATAAAAAGGCGTGGTACAATGTATGAGTGACAATGAGACAACTCGCCATCCGAGTCACAATCTATAAAAGTAAACCATTATAGGTCAAAGTCCGGTCTTCAACTCGGAGCCTTGGCTTACACCGAACAGCAAGCTATAAAGGGCCCAACAATTACTAGTGTTAACCAATTCAAACGGAAAACCAACGGTCTAATCTATATAAAAACGATAAACGAGAAACACTTATGAACTACATCAAAAAACGACAACTACTAAACATCAGATTCCTGACCAAGGACTAGTACAAACAATACATACACAATGACTGATTCAGAAATCGTGTTGCACTATGGGAAAGTCACTATTTTAGACTGTCTGAATTGACGAGACGGATTAATCAGCGTCACGAATTTTCAATGACAAACATTTAATTTCTAAACTGGTCCCTTTATAAAAATATTTCTTCAATCAACAGAATAGTTAGTGCCACTTAGTACTACATTATTTATATTTAATCCGAAAAATTATCAAATATATTTATCACTTACTTTAAAATATCAGCAAACGACCTTTGCAGAGATTTAACCTCGAATGGTATACCATGTTTGGTACACAGTGATTTAACAAGAGGTTGTATCTTGTATAGGTTGTGTCTTGGCATAGTAGGAAATAAACTGAAAGACAAATTATTGTCAGATAACTGTATAGTAAAATTTAAAACAAACTGAAAGACAAATTGTCGCCCCTCTTTTGTCGTTATAGAGATATAAACTTAACGCAGAAACTTTTTTCATTATTTGTAGAGTTTTTGTTTCGAATGGTAGAAAAATTTTAAACATTTAAATTAGAGGTTAGCTTTTAACATTTGTCTTTGTACAATATCAACGTTTATTGTTAAATCGATTTTGATAATATTCTGTTTGCTTGGCTCTGTACTTATGCATCCCGTTAATGTGTTGTTGTGTTGTTGTCTTCTTGTATTCTTGTCTTTAGTTTTTGCTTATGTGCTTAGTCTTTATGCCATTTTGTTTTTCTTTGTTGAAATATTTGTATGTTTATATTGATTTAGATTATAACACAATATTGACTGCTGTACCTATATTTTTTACATTCTTAGCTATTATTATGTCTGTTTTGTTCACACATTGTTGTCAATTTAATGGAATTGTATTCGACTGTCATACAAATAAGAGGGTTAGCCTGCTATAAAATCAGGTTTAATCCACTCTTTTCACATAAGGAAATGTCTGTACCAAGGCAGGGATTTTATTTTCCATTGGTTTAATAAGAGCCTTTCTGGTTTGAATTGTCCTTGAAATTTAGTACTTTTGTTTTTTGCATTTTATACCAAGCAATTTTTCTAACTTTTAAAGTTTTAGACCAACATAAAAGAGATAGCAAATGATCGGTCATCAACAATAAGTATGTATTCTAAACTTTGTAAATATATTTTTTTTCTATCTTATCAATGTTTAAAAATATCTTTTCTGTTGTAACTTACTGGTGCTCCATTTGGAAGTTTAGGTGACCAGTAAACCAGTCATTGAAGAAAGATTTTTCAACATCACAAGTGACAAACAAATGTAGCTTCAGTCATGGATTCTTATCGTCATGTTCAATATTCATTGTTATATGATTCGACTGAGTTACTTATTGATGCTCTATCTGAAAGTACAGGTGACTAGTAAACCAGTGATTTTTCAACACCACATAAGTGGCTAACAAATGAAGGCAAGCTTCAGCCATGGTTTCTCATCATCATGTGCAATATGCATTGGTACATGATTTGATTGATTTACTTACTGGTGCTCTATCTCGAAGTTTAGGTGACCAGTAAACCAGTCATTAAAAAAGATTTTTCAACATCACAAGTGGCAAACAAATGTAGCTTCAGCCATTGTTTCATATCATAATGCTTAATATGCAATGGTATATGATTTGACTGAGATACTTACTGATGC
>CM034358.1:31991789-32126737 GCA_019925275.1 Mytilus edulis | reverse complement strand
TGTATATAGCAGACGGACATGGGATCAATAAACGCCTATTGATATTTGATTGTGCTTAGGAAGATGATAACTATATAAAGACTCGCAAATCTAGTTTCACTTGATAATTTGTCCAACAAAACCTGCATATAAATTGATGCCCTTCTGTTTTTTGGTTTGTTTAAATATTTGTTTATTTAAGGTGGCTTGGGTGTCTTCCAAAATCTCAATGCAAAGAAATTAACCGCATATCATCAGTTGCTACTATTTACATTATTGATAAACTAAAAGAAGGTATAACTGTAACTGTAAATCGTATTCAGTCAAAATGAATGTATTTTCTGCAAAAAGAATGTGGCGTTGATTTTACCTAGTTTGTAATTTATATCAACTTGTCAGTTCCATCTAATTAGTATTTAAAAAATGTAACCTGATAATTGCCAGCAATTAAACAGTTACTTTTTTTTCAGTATAGTTGCATGAACAAAAGATCTGTATATGAAGGGTTCAAGTTAAATTAAAAATAATTGATAAAGGGTAGATTTAAATATATGGGCTATTTCATTGAAATATATGTGGGCGGTAAGGTAGGGAGGTTTAATCATGGAGTGTAGGTCATGAGTCTTTTTTCAATATACCCCTATCACTATTATGCAAAATGATATAAAAATGATTGTTGGTTGCAGCAATAATTTTTCAAGTCCCTTTCTTCCCTCTCACATACATTTTAATTGAATAGCACTAAAGAAAACCCTGACCTACAAAGTAAAGGGTAGATGTAAATGAATTTTTTAATGTTTTTATTAACTTTCTTTTCATTTGTTGGTAGAAACTTTCCTTGATGAGAGCTACAACTTTGCAAAGTTAAATTACAAATGTATTCTTTGTATCAATTTACTTGTTGTTATGTATCAATGAATATGCACAAAAGAAAATGTATGAAATATTAAATGCACAGCAATTCAAAGATACTTAAATTTATTCACATGACAAAGGATTGTCCTTTTTTAAATTCACTCTATTATTCTGATGCTCAACTTCAGACTCTCAACTAGAGAGTAAACGTAATTATGATTTTCTAAACAATTTCATTGCATCTTATTTCTGTCTTCTCTTTTTTTGTCAAAATTATCATATACTAATCTGACCATTTATAGCATGCTGAGAAATCATCTTAGGTATTTATCTGTCATCTTTAACGGGCATAAAAAGAGCAAAACTTTTCAAATGAATTAATTATAAGTAAGACCTGTTCATAACAGATCAATCTTAAAGACCAAATGAGAAGTTTATAGATATCTATATGCATATATGTCCATACATGTCATTATTTAAGTCCTCCACCAACAGGACTAGATAGTTCGTCAGCACATCCATGTATGACTCACACTCACTGACTTCGAAAAGAGATAACATGTTCTATGGCTATAATTGTGAAAATAAATTTAATCACGCTCTTGGATTGAACAACATTAATAGCAACTGGCATGAAAAATAGTCGAATGTATAAAAATTGATGGGAAATTTCATTTGACATACTAACAAGTACTGAAGTATTTTCTTGACACACATACTGATATATAAACTGACCATTGTGTCGGGTGAACCTAGTTATTATTTTTTTTTAATTTCCTTTAAAAAAATAAAGGAATAATTCTAAACGACTTGTTAAAGAACGTTCTTTGTGACCAGAGTTATGATTTGTGTCAATTGAACTCCAATATGAACTTACAGTACACAAACACTAACCTGAATATTCCAGTCATAATATTACTACCACTACGATCACTCCTAGTAGAACGGTAGTGGATAGAGGACGCTGTGTTGTTTGTCTAAATTTACACTAACAAATGTATCAATTACAAATGTACCTCCCTTTTCATTGAACTTCCCCAGGGGAGATTATTTGTATCCTACTTCCAAATGGTTCTTTTAAACTGTCTATAAAGTTTCTAGAAATGAAAGGAAGAAAATAATTAATATACAAAAGTGAAGTGAAAGTTCTTTTTTAGTTTAAATACTTTTAACAATTTTTACTAATTCTACATATGATAAAATGTAACATCACAAAAATACTGAACTCCGAGAAAATTTAAAACGGAAAGTCCCTTATCAAATGGCTAAATCTAATGATAAAAAACACCAAATTTATGGACAACAACTATCATATTCCTGACAAGGTACAAGCATTTTTAAATGTAGAAAATAGTGGATTGAACCTGGTTTTATAGCGCTAAACCTCTCACTTGAATGGCAGTGGCATTAAATTCCATCATATTTACAACGATGCGTGAAGAAAACAGACATAATCGGTAAAATAGTCAAAATATGGTTATAGCAGTCATCACTGTGTTACAATCTCAAAACAAACAAACATTTACAAAAAACACCTAAAGCATCTATCAAAAACATTCATTATTTCGCGTGTTTGGCGTCAGAAAATGTAAACGTCATTTAGAAAGAAATTTTGTCGTTCATGGAAATATCCAAAACAATAATATTTCACATGGGGAATGGTGGTTATATAAGGGTTAAAAAAATCAAAAGTTATGTCAGAATTCTTTTCAAAAGCAGACCGAAATATTAAATTATTCAGAAGTGTAATGATAAATCAGCTTTAAAGACATTAACAAATACTGAATACATGTTTTATAGCTGTACTGCACATAGTTGATGTTTTAACTAAGTGAAATGAAAACAGTTTGCTATGCTGATCAAAAAGTGAATAAAAAGGTTGAATCTCAAAAACATATTAAGCAGAGCTTGTTAATTATCGTATTTTTATCTAATTTTCATTATGTTATATTTGTTATTTCATTCAGCTAGTTTTACATGTGTTATGGTGTTGGTTTTTTTTCCAATCTCATGATAAAAACATTTTGTGCGAAATACAAATTTAAATAAGTTTTATTTCCTTTGAAAATGAAATCATTGAAATTCAAAATTATATTTTGTAGTGAATCATCTGTTTATATATACTCTATAACGATAAGTAGCTGCGGAATGCATGCCAACGAGACAACTATCCACTGATCATGAAGTGTTAATCAAGTAAATGTAACAAATTATTGGTAACTGTACGGCCTTCATCAATGAGAAAACACAATGCCCTATAATCAACTATAAAAAGCCCTCACATGAAACATATGAAACAATTTTGCTCACTCTATTTGTCCTATATGACGAATCAAACAATTCTAAGTGACAAAGTTACTTACTGGACATATTTTGAAAATATCATCAGATCTGTTAATATATATGTAGGACTCAAATCTATGGCGGGTTCCAAATATTTGGCAGATTCATAATCTATGGCAAGTGTGACGTTTCAAACATCAAACAAATCAAATCAAATCTATGGTAGATTTTTGTTTTCTTGAAATCTATGTCGGATTTCTTTTTCATAACGAATAATTGAATAATAGTAACGCATTATTACATGTACATCGTCGCCTCCGATTACGATGGCGGAACCCATAGATTTGAACACCATTTTAGATGAAAGCATTTCCATCGACAACAATTTGCGGATGGTTTTAACTTTACAGGAAGATGAGACCTTCTATCCGATAGAGGGACAAAATGTGCCGTACTCGCGATGGATCAGGACACCGCTATTTACAGTACCGTACAATTTATGAAAGGATTTATAATAAATATTTTACGGCTGACAAATTTTTTAAAGTGAAAGATCAAATTACCAGATACCAATTTGATTTTTAAATTGTCATCAAGTAAAAACAAGTATTAACAATGAAATAACATGATGTGAAAATTCAAAGTGTTCATTTTTATTTGTTATTTTTTACTATATATAAAAACCTGCCTTCTTGTTTGTTAAGGGACTTACTAGTTGGTTTAATAAATGGGCTAATCAGTTACCACGCAGATAAAAAGCTTGTTAATTAATTTTTTATTGGGCATATCATTTCAATCTTTCAGTCTGTTTTCAGTTAACTCAAGTTTAACTCAGTTAAAAACATTATCAATTGTTTGTTTGGGCAAATAGAATTAATCTTCAACACAGAAAAGTATATAACGTTGTCATAGCCAAAAGCGCCATTGTAAAAGTCTAGCATGAATAATCTGTTGCACAGCTGCATACACGCCCGCAATCCCCTACCCCGGCCCAAAAACCATTTACTGAAAAAATAATCATATCATTCTTCTCCCAAATTCTACTGGAATTGATCTGATTTGTACGATAATCAATCTGTAGAAATAAAACCTCGATGCTAATCTATAAATATAATTATTCTTTTTTTGCACCTGTGATCATGGTGAACTTATTTTCATATTAATATTTAATAGTCCGTTGAACATTTTTGGTTAAGTGTTTTGAACTGTTATATCATCCGTCTAATACAAGACAAAAATAGACCAACAAGGGGTTTAGGACGTGAAACCTTGAACTTGTATGACAATGTCATCATCACATTACTCAATAGGACATGGTTGTGTAGAACTTATTGTGCACTACATAACAGAACAATAACAATAAGTACAATAAAAAAGTAATAATACAAAAAAAAACTATAAAAAAACAAAAAACACAAACAAACATATGGCCGTAATTTGTTTAAATTTCTTTTTATTTTTACTATCACAATATACCGTTTGCATTGACATGTTTAATTGCAGTGATATAGTTCACATTAAAGGAATACTGTCCTGAGTTAGAAATCTACATTAATGTCTTTACTTATGTACTGATAGTCAATTTATCTGCGTTTACTTTCCGATACAGACACAACGATCAAAACCGTTTTGTTTTCTCTGACGTTTTTTACAATTTTGTTTTCTATAATTTTTGTACCGTTCTGGTATCTCTGATATTCTTTACCGTTTTGTATATTTAATGTTTACTTCTTTCTGTCATTCTCTGATGATTTGTGCCGTTCTGTAACATGTGATGATTTGTAAGCGACACATCGTTGTTACCACTGGTTATTTAAAATTTTAAATTACTTTAGTCTCATCAAAGTTTTCCCCAGTAGAAGGAATAAGTATTGTTAAGTTCTTTTCCAGTGCAGAAGTTAAATATTTCATTGCTGATTGAAGCAGTGTATTGTCTTCCTGGAATAGAAAATCTCAGTTGAGACTCAGCAAATATGTCGTCTTGAATTTGATGACCCAATGACATCTCCCTTGTAGTATCTGATCCAAAGCTATTAATGGTTGGAAGCACAATAGACATTTTACCTAAGTTAACAATCTTTTGATTATCAGTCTAGTAGCTGATGTTTATTCTGTTAAGCTGCAATACAACCAGCTTTTTATACTTACTTTGTTATATAAGTGATAATAACCTTTAATTATAGCATCAGCTTTCGTCCCCTGACGTCAGTTCTGATATTTTTCTATTTTTTTCTTTCTCTTTGCGTTAAGTTTTCATTATGCACTAACACGAATTCCTAACCGCCTTATAGATCGTGTTATCTATCGGTTTTAGTCTGTAACCCGGATTTGTTTTCGCTTTTTCGATTTATAACTTTTGAATAGCGATAAACGAAGGTTGCTTTCATTTAGAAGTATGTTATTGATCGTATGAGGAATTTACATCCCGCCCATTAACAAGATAATTCTAGATAGAAAGTAGATATAAGGACATATAACTACATAGCTATAGACAACGAAGAAGGTATGTAAAACATCTCTTTTTATAACCATACATGTATTTTCAGCGGTTGTCGTTTGTTGATGTGGTTCATAAGTGTTTATCGTTATTCGTTATTCGTTTTTTTTATATAAATTAGACCGTTGGTTTTCCCGTTTGAATGGTTTTACCGTAGAACTTTTTTCGGCTCTTTATAGCTTTCTGTTCAGTGTTAGCCAAGGTTCCGTGTTGAAGACTGTACTTTGACCTATAATGGTGTACTTTTACAAATTGAAACTTTGATAGAGAGTTGTGTCATTGGCACTCATACCAAATGTTCTTATATCTATTTCTACATTTATTTCTTTTGAAAAACAGATAGAATCATATATTTAATACACTGGGCATACGAAAAATACAATCATTGAACGTGTGTTTATATATTAAGATAAATGTGTATATGGTATCTAAAGTTGTTTTATGATAAACAATTTATTGGATTTTAATATTTAATAAAAGAGGGACAAAAGATACCAAAGGGACAGTCAAACTCACATATTGAAAATAAACACCATGGCGAAAGTAAAAAGACAAACTGACAAATAACAGCACAGGAGACACAACATAGAAAACTAAAGACTGAGCAACACAAACCACACAAAAACTAGGGGTGGTCTCAGTTGCTACGGAAGGGTAAATGTTTTCCCTGTGGTAAACCAAACAAAAGAAAAACGGAAAGTCATCCGAATTAAGATAAGTTCTATGATTTGAAATACTTAACAGTATCTGTGAAAATAATAGTAATGAATTTATATCTTTAATTTTCTGAATATCACAGATCGAATTCTTTGGAATAGGTGCATATTTGTGTAGAAAAAATGGGGGGGGGGGGTCAAATAATGAAAAAAAACAACGTTCTGAAATGTGTTGTAAAATAATCAAATTTTCAAACCATCGATTGTTCTTAAACTATGTTAAAAACTATATGTTGTTGGAACAAATATTTCCATTTTAATGATGTAAAGTTATTATATGGTTCCTATGGTCACCGACTACGTTTTAATTGTGTACATACTTCAAAGTGTGACAAAATAAAACAAATCGTCGTAAACATTAACGTTATCGTGTTGTCGGCCGCGAAACGTCGCGTTTAAACATACATTGTTCATTGCCGACAAGGTATTAACATGATCGCGTTAAAATTTCATACGCCAGACGCGCGTGTCAACTAAAGTTCGTTTTTGAGACGTCAACAGATTGGCCGAAACACCACAATTAAAGTCAGTGCCTATGTATTTAAAAGAAAATGTGGTATATTTGTAAATGAGATAAATAACACAGAAACTTACAACTATAGGTCACCTAACAACCTTTAGCAATGGGAATAGCATATACCACATAGTCAGCTATAAAAGGACTTGAAATGACAATGTAAAACAATATAAATGGAAAAACTGACGGCATAATATGTATGTACAAAATTTGAACGAAAAAAAAATATATTACACAAGGCTCATGACTTGAGAAAAGAACATGCATAGAGAATATAGCTGGGTTAAACATGTAAGTTGGATCCCAGCCCTCCCCTAATCTCATTACTGGTTCCCTTGCTATATAGATTCTGTACAGACTAACATAAATCTCTATAAGGCATTACTGGTTACTCATGACATATAGATTCTGGATAGACTAACATAAATCTCTGTAAGTCATAACTCATTCCCCATTATGGGGTTAAACATGTTCGCGGGATTCAAGCATCCCCTAACCTCATTACTGATTCTGAATCGACTTACATAAATCTCTGTAAGTTATGACTGATTCCCCTTGACATATACGGATGGATATGTATAGACCAACATAAATCTCTGTAAGTTATTACTGGTTCCGTCGAACCATTACATTCTGTACACACTAACATACATTTCAGTTTTACGTGACTGATTCCATTTCACATATATTTTTTTAACAGATTTACAGAAATTTTATTTATCCTTAAATGCCCCGACTTTATATATACATTATGCACAGACTTACGAATCTCAGTAAGACATTGCTGGTTCAGCAGACCAAAACATTATGTACAATCTTATATAACTCTCAGTTATTCCTTATACAAAATCTTTGACATAATAATTCTGTAAAGATGTATAAATCTCCGTTATACAATTCTAGTTCCCCGTGAAATATGGAAACGTGTCTTAATTCAAAAATGTAATCCTCGTTTATATGATGAAATTATTAACAACCACTGGGTCGATGCCACTTATGTTGGAGAGTTAGTGACGGAGGGTATCACCAGATAAATAGTTTGCACCTCTGTGTTTCCGTTTTTATACATTATTGTTTTTGTTTTTAATTGTCCTGAAAATAAAAACAAACTATTTGTATTTATTATGTTCGCTTACATATAACGACCACACTAACAAAATGAGTGCAAAAAAAAACCATATATCTCTGCAATAATGATTGTTATTCAATTATACTGATGTAAAGAGCGCGCTTATTGTTGAACTTCATTTGTCATGTACATCAATTTAACACCACTGATGGATCTTATTATGAAAAAACGCCCATCTAAATGACCAAATAATAAGAATGGTATGATCATAGTTTATTTTCCGATAAATAAGCAAGAATGCATAATCTATTCATGCTATTATTGAACATTTTACTAACTTGAAAATAATTATCACGTTTTTGCGTTAAACGAAGATGATTAATTTGAAACACAAATGAAATCTAAATCTTAAAAAAACTTCGAACTTTATGCAACACTGTCATAGCCATTACCGCATGTGTACAAGTTAATCGTAATTAATTGTTGCACAACAGCAGTGGTAGACCTTCCAGACCCCTTCCCTATTATTTAAGGATGTACTTAGGTGAGGTTTTGGAATATGTGTCAAATGTTTGGACTCCCTGGTGTTTTTCATACGATACAAGGTAAAAGATTTTGCCCCATAACACCTTTTTACTTTTTAACATAAGATTTTATTTCTCATAAAAGGTCATTTGACAAAATTTAAGCAGATTCTTTATTTCGCTTCTTTTGATTTGAGACTCAAATAATACCAATGCAAATATAAAGTAACAGTTCGAGTCAGCCTTTTTCCGCCATATATTATAAATCAAATATCTCGAAAAGAAGCTCCATGACCTATCAATATTTTTAGCTTATTTTGATACTCTTCCAGCTTAAAGTATCAACTTCGAATTCTTGATTTATTAAATTTTCCCTAAGATCACCTAAGTACATTCTAAATACAAAAGAATGTTTCATATGCGTCGTTTCCCAAAACCTATTAAACATGATCTGACCTTGAATTTGTATGGCAATCAATCCACTGTTACCCAACTTCAATTATAATCTGTCGATCGATACAGTCAGTATTCCATTCATTTTCCCAACTGTGCCCATGGTGACCTGTTATTCATATATCTTTCCATTTTATTTTATTTCTGTCCCTTCCTTTTTCGAATACTTTTAGAAGTTGTTATTGATTGTGTAAGGAATTTAAATCCCGCCCATACGCAAAACTATCTATTCTTGATAAACATAGATAGAAAGACAGATAACTCCAAAGCGATAGACAACGATGAATGTATGTTTAGTGTCTCTTTTTTTAAGCATACTTGTATACATATATTCATATTAAAAAAACCTGATAGATTCATTAACTTAATACACTGGACTAAAGAAGAAAGCAATCATTAAACTTGTGTATATATATTACATGTATATATGATATCTTACGTTGTTTTTTATTAACTATTTTGACGTGGAGTTCTACTTCCTGATAAATATTTTTTTCTTTGTGACATATCAAACAAACAAACAATGGAAACATAGAAAGGTCATCCGAATGAAGAGGAGTTCTTGGATTTGAAATATTACATTGTACATGTTGTGTATGCCAACAAAACAGTGAATAATCCCTTTTTTCTGAAATATCACTGAATGACAAAATATGTGAACATTTGTATAGAAAGTACAAAAAATCGTGGAAAAACGTTCTGAAATGTGTCTTTAAATCATCAAATTCAAATATTTCGTCAACACTGAACTGTATCATCAGTCCAGTAGTCTTCATTTCAGTGTTGACAAGAATATCAATAATGAGGTCATTTTCATAAATTTACTGTTTAAAAAAGTATGAATTATCCGAAATACTAAAGATTTTCTTACCACAGGCATATACTACCCTAGCCGTATTTTACACATTTTGGGGGGGATTTTGGGTCTTCAATGTTCTTCAACTTTATTCTTGTTTAGCTTTCGAACTATTTCGATCTGAGAGTCAATGATGAGGCCTATGTAGACGAAATGAATGTCTGGTGTATTTGATAATAAGCCTGGTAACTATATAAACCCATTATTTTGTTCCTGTAAAACTATATGTTGTTTGTAGAAATATTTAAATGATGTAAAAGGATTATATGGTTACTATTGTCACCGACTTCGGTTTAATGGTGTACGTCCTTATAAATGGTGTTCCAGGTGAAAAATACAACAAAACGCCGAAATAATCGTAGCGTTATCGTTTTGTAGGCCATGAAAGGTCAAAAGTAGATATTTTTCATTACCAACGTGGTACTTAAACTCATCACAGATACATGAGATATCAGGATTAACATTTTGTACGCTAGACCCGCGATACGACTGACGATTATTGAGGACCAACATTTCTAAAAGATTAACAGAATGATTGATAAACCAACAATTAAGTCAGTTACCATATGATTGTTTTATATCATTAAAACGAAAATGTATGTACCATCATCAACATTTAGTCATTTTAAGAATATCAATGGATTTGAAACTGGAGATTTAATCATTTTAATAAAAATAATTGTTTCGTTTGTCCATTGTTAAATATATCAATATTTACCTATATTTAAAGAATTCAATCAGTAATTTCAAAAAATAGATAAAAGATATAAATGCAATACTCATGTATCTTATAAATTTTCAGTTATATTTCAATGAGTCAACGTTGTATGCATAATTTCACATAGCCTCTTATCTGATCCTTGTCCTGATAGGTAATGCTAATGAGTGTAGAATATCATTTTATACCTTTATCGATCATTCATCTATATTCTAGCGTTACTTCGAATTTGTACATCACTAGATGAGCTTTGATAAAGGCAGATCCAGACAGGCGTTTCGAACGAATTAGGTCAGACAGTAAATTGATAAGAAAAAACTATTATTGAAATGAAAAAAAACAACTTTCAATTGGAATAAAAATGACTGAAGTAGACTGAAATTTTCCGTCTTCACAAGAGCTTTGACTCACTCAGAAAAGCAAGCTATAAAGGACACAAAAATGACAGGTGTTAAACCATTCTTACGAAAAAATCCAACGGTCTAATCTATATAAAAACGAGAAACGAGAACTCTCATGAACAACATCAACCAACGACAACAACTGAACATCAGGTTCCTGGCTTAGGACATATACAAACAAATGCAGCGGATTTAAACGTTTTAATAGGTACCAACCATTTCCTTCATCTGAAAAAAAAGTGTAGCACCACACATATGTATGTCAAGCTTGTTATATAAATATACACGTATGTAAGTGACATTTAACCCAAATATTTGAAAAAAAAATAAAATTATCACAAAATTAGTGACAGTGTTTAACTTGTTTTTAAAATATTAAACAGATATATCATGTTAAGGAGGGGTATTTGCGAAAAATACCAGTCGAGAGAATGTTAAAATTTCGCGAGTCGTAAGACGAGGGAAATTTCATTCTCAAGACTGGTATTTTTCTGGCAGAGGGGAAAAAAGGGCATATCCTTTTGGCAAATACCCGGCGGCGTTAAAAAATGAACTATATACATTTGATAGCAGCAAATTGGTGAAAAATACACTGGCTATCGACCAATCAAAATCCAGGATTCATACATAAGTGTAATTCATATATAAATGCATCGACATTTATTATGTAAAAACTGATTAATAATACCACGTGCAGATTGGAAGGTATGCATCTTGTACAGATCTATCTTATATGGATGTAATTCATTAGTTTGTTTTTCTGCTTTCTTTCCATTGGTATTTTTTTTATCGGGGAAAGCCAGTAATAAATACAACATTCGATGTCCCAATTGATTATATCAAAAATGACCATTTCTTGACTATTGTTCCTGTCAAATTTGTTTAAATTCTGTTCATTTAGAAACAATATTTGCAAATGTTAAGTACGTTTAGCGATGTGTTTGGTTTAAGTTTAAATTAAAGATAGAAGCCGCGAAAGGGTTGTAAAAGTACAAAAACAAGTCGGTTAAATATAGATTCCACAACTGCAACAAGTGTGTTACGATATTTATCCACTCCAGACAGTTAAATTTAATATTTAAAGCGCGAGGCTTTGCCGAGCTTTTTAAATAGTTAAAATTTAACTGTCGAGAGTGGAAAAATATCGTAAAACACGAGTTATAGTGGTGGAATCTGTTTATCGAATGATTTTTTATCCTTCTTTTTCAAAGATTTGAAGAACGTTGTGTACTTTTTATGTGACGTCGTCAGGCATGGTCGCCTTTATTTCATGACGTCACAATAGGAAAATTCAGAAGAAACAAAGAAAATTTAAGGTAACAATGAAATTTCGAACAATCATTTGCTGAGAACAAATTTTTCACTAGAGATTAGAAATATTTTTCCCACACCGGTCAGGAAATGTGAAAATAGCATGGAAATTAGAGAAAGAGCTCTTTAATGTTGTCGTTTCTCTGTTATTTTATGTATAAGATGTAGTATGAGTGTCAATGAGATAACTCTTCATTCAAGTCACAATTTGTAAAAAGTAAACCATTATAGGTCGAAGTACGGTCTTCAACAACGTCGATGTCTACTTGTGTTGTCTCCTTCCCATTCATTTAAGTTAAACACATTGAACGTCAAGCAAACAAAAGGTATTTATCAAATTAAAAAGTATATATCCTTTTTATTAATCTGAAAATACATATATAATTATTAATATTTCTTTTTTATTCCGATGTTGCAATATAAAGATAGCGACTTACTTCATTAATTCAAATTGTTCCGGATAGTAATCTTTTTTTCTGATTTCACTATGTAAAATGAAATCTAACACATTCTAGTTTTCAGATTAACTATGGCATCAAGTAAATTGTGTGGACCATGTACTAGAATGAACAGATTAGATTCTGCTGTTTCATTTTGCACTGATTGTGAAGATCTCTCATGCGCAGATTGTATCAGCACACACAAAGCATTCAAGGTTCTCGCTTTGCACCATGTAATCGATAAAGAAATTCAAACTGATAAGGCTTTTAGCATCAGAAAAACCTGCAGTTTCCATCCAGATATGGCTTTAGAGTTTTACTGCTCGAATCATGAAAGCTTACGCTGCCGTACATGCTCCGTGAATATCTATCGCACATGTGGCAAAATTCTACCGATCCATATTGCTGCACGCAGGATAAAGACGTCAGTAATGCTGAAGGATGTAACAACAGATTTAAAGGTCTGTTGAAAATTGCAGAGCATTTAATAGAGAAAAGAGTCAAGAACATGGAAATTATCAGAAAATCTAAAAGTACCACACTTCAAAAGATAGCCCAAATAAAACGTAAATTAAATTTTTGGGAACCGGAAATGACCTTTGAGACAGAACTTGATTTGTCTGTAAAAATTCTTATAAGAAATGAAGAATCTGAAATTTCAAAGATTGAAATCCACCGAAAATATGTAGTTATGTCAGAAAAACTGGAATTTCTGACAAAACACGGCTCAGAAAGCCAAATATTGATGCTATCGAATAATATAAGCGTTGATATCTCGAAACAAAAGGATAACTTTCATAAATTTATTTCCGTTTGAGATTGACATAAAAAAATTCACAACTGTTGTTGTCAAATAGAATTTTAAACAACCAGGAAACGTGTTGAAAAAACTCTCTGTAGAATACATTGAAGAAATATTAAAACTGTATATATTTCATTTAGAAAATCTTAAGCTTAAATTTATCATCATTCGAATTTTATTTCTTTAGATAACACAATATGCAATCTAATATTCATTTTCTGAGTAAATCGAAATCATTATTATATCAAATAGTTGCCTCTTATATCTCAATGCTAAATATGCAAAAGGACTCTTGTTCAATATTGATGAACAAATGTTCAACGTCAAATAAAGTGAACAAAAGAAAACAAAATGTATTTTATGTTTGTTTTTATGTTATGAGAAAATAAGTGGATAAAATCTTAAAACTTCGCGATAAATAGAACATGCACCTGTTAAATAAAGTATATTGCTTTGTGATTTAAAAACTATAAATGCATTTATATATCAACTTTGTTTTTCTTTAAATTCATTTGTAATGAGGTTACTCATCATAATGAACAAAGCCATCAACTAATAAAACTCAAAATAGCCTGAATTTTTCATGCCTATTATTATGTTATTTCATAGTTCTTTATGATATTAATTTTACTAAATAAGAAGCATACTTTTAAAACTTTAACTTAATGTTAACCTCAGTACAAGGAAATAATTCGTAAATATAAATCACCATTACACGTTCATGTATTTCGCATCCAATCTTTTATGGTAATATTCTATACAAAGCACACAAATGTCGGCATTAACCTCAAAAGCTTATAAAACCTTTAAAAAGTTTCTTTCAGAAAGGATATAGGACGAACTGTTTTCAGGTCATTAAATATGGCATATTTTGATTGATATTGATTCACTCATAGGGTCTTTGCATCGGAAAATAACACACTTGTTCTAAAACCAGTTGTTGGCATGATATGGGTTATACATATATAAATACAAGAGCCTCTGACCATTGAAAGTCTTTTTTAGTTTTGTTTTAAATTGATAATACTTTTTGGTGTTTATTGTGACGTCTATCTTCACTAGTACACATTTTTGTTTCAGGGCAAGCTGAGGCACGCCTCCGGTTTGGGGATTTTCTTTTTGTGTTTTCTGCTTGTTAGTCGGATTGTTGTGTCTTTCCCACATTTCCCATTTCCATTCTCAATTTTATTTTCAGTCTGTTAAAGTAAGTTAGAATTTCTCTAAAACATTTTATTATAATAGAGACGGAGTTCATGAGAAGTAACAAATTCTTTGATCTTTTGTTGTCACTCAAATAAGCACACATGGTGCATAACATATTTTAAACAAACCTTAAACACTAGTAAATATACAGTATAATAAATAAATGAAATTCTCGTAAAGGTTTCAATTCTAACCATAATTAGTTGCTCCAATTAATTGATAATATGATAGAAAGGACAAATACAAATTCGTTTTTCTTAATAAATCTTGATACTGTAAAAAAGAAAAATATGCAGGACCAAAGGTCTACAACCAATCATTTTGTTTCAATTTTATTTCTTTTACAATATTCATTAAATTGACCAGTTGTGTGACAATACAAAGCAGAACTCTATTCGTACTTCATGATTTTATAATTCACACTTAACCAGCTCAAATGATATATTCCTTGGTTAAGCTGTCAGAAAATATTCAGCAATGAAGCAGTTGCATATTTTGCTATATATAATATAGCGAAAGATAGGTAAATGAAGGATACAAACAAGTTGGATGAAATATGGACACAAAGGTAGATTGTAAAATGAAATAGACGCTTACATGTACAAACAAACTAATCTATATCAAGTGTAAATATCACACAGTGACATTGTCATGAGGTGACTACTAGATGTCCATTTATTGTTTGTTTTTTTGTGTATTGCGGTCCCGTTCAATATAACAAAAAAATAGAAAATGAAGCGTACATGTTCGTAAGACACCAAACTCAAGGACAACGGAATGTATTCAAAAGAAAATTGTGGAATGTATAACAGGTGATGAGAAATTTCATAAATCCTATAATCAAAACTGGTGTTTATCTGGTTTTTTAAAATATCGTTACACGTTTTGTGAAGTGAAACTGACAAATAGTTTTAATATTTATGTATTTCCTTGAGCAGATGGAGCATTTTCTTATCTGTTTGTTCCATATGGAAACACAATTTTTATTTTCAATTACTGGTAACGTTTTAAAACTATATATTTGATTAATTAGTATATTGCGCATAATCGATCTTCACAATCAATTACTAATACTAAAGTACTCTGAATATAGGGTTCTATACTCTCCCTAACAAAGACACCAAGAAGCTACACTGTACATTGAAAATATTCAAGTTTCATGTTATAATATAAAGTAACTAGGCTATATAAAAACGTAGCTTTTCGTTAGTCGAATAAACAAATTCATATTTCTTATAAATGTTTCATGCCTGGCGATTGGATTGGCTAGTTAGTGTGTATTGTTGATTGACTGTTAACAACCACAGAGAGAGCAGATGCGGAAAGGCATTTCTTGATTAGCGAAAGCACTATTTTTCTATTGCCTTGTTGGTCGAGAGATATAGTGCGCTGGACACATTACATGCTGTGTTGCCATGTCACAAAAACAGGGATCTAATCCAACGGAGGAAACGACAATAATTTGCTCACTCAGTTTTCAAATGTTAAATGGTTGGCCTTTAATTTGAGACGATACATTTTAAAATATTACATTAGGTCAAGAACAATTTGATTAAAAGATATGATATCTTGAATTAATTTGTATCGTTTATTTTATAATTTACTTCATTACGTGATTCAACCATATGACTTTTATCTAAACTGGTAGATTGATCTATTATACCTTAGACATCATTGAAGAATCATCGTATGCATCAACACTGGTAATATCTATATAGGTTTGTAATTAAAACGTTTATTTAACAGACAGATAATATTTATGATTTATTGCACTTTCGAGTGAATTTTTAACAATTAGTTTGATTAGTTTAAAATTGTTTTTGAATATTATCTATTGAATAAATCATTGGTAAGACAATACCTTTATCAAATACATGAAAAGAGGCCTGATATATAATATTCCAAATGAGACAAGTTATCACACTCATACCGAGGCTAAGGATGTAAACAACTTTGTCCTGAAAAATTGAGATCGGATAAGGGTGTTAATGGATTTCATCACAATGTTGACGAAAATATCTATATGATATATTTTTATGATTAAAGATTGAGAATTATCTTCTCATGTATCTGTAAAACACTTATTGAATAACTAGCTGTTCATATTATCTTATTTCATGACTCAAAACAAAATGGCTATAATAAACATAGTAATATATTGCATAAACAAAACACAACATAAAATACTCAATACTGAGTAACATGAACTCAACCAAAAACCCGGTGGTGATCTCAAGAGCTCCAGGATGGTAGGCAAGTCATAAACATCTGGTGGCACCCGTCATGTTTCTCAAGTTAGTATAATGCAGGCGATCATTCTTATTTGGTAGGTCAAATTCGGGAAAAAAATAACGGGATTGTAGAACGAACACATCCAACATCATCTGTGAAACCGATAATCCATAACGGTCACGTAACACGTGATGGCGTCCGTAAAATTCTAAAGGCTTGATTTCAGCATTACCTCTTCAAACTCTTGGTTTAATAGCTACTTGTGCGCAGCAACCCTCTTTGAAACCACGGTAGGAAATGCAAGACCTGGAATAGTGTCTCAGCTGGGAGATATATTTGACATGTGTAGATGCGTTTGGGATGTTGCTACATATAAATGGAAGTCAATCCTGGGAAGCTCAAATCATCTCTTTTGTCAAAGAGTTTTGTTCTCAACCGAATCTCATTTTCATTTTCTAGATTTAAGTCAAAATATCAGATAGACTTTACTGTATCTGTTACCTATTTAACATCGAGTTCGATGGGATAAATGCCGTAAGTATAGCCACCACAGTTTGAATTATTTAGTGAGAGAACATCATGTATATAGCGGGAAAATTCATCCTCGTATGAATAGCGGGAAAGGTCGTCCAGGATAGGAGCACAGTTCTTTCAATGGGATTATTTGTTAAAAACAGTCCCTGTAAACAAAGCAAATATGCAAACATGTTGTTAATCAAGACATCATGCATCGAGATAATGTCAGTTTCAGTGATTTTTTTCCTTTAAAAATACGATTTATCTCTCTCTTATACAAAAAAAACTACATTGGGGTTCTTTTTTATGAAACAAAGTCGGACAAATATATTCAATTTGTCTTTGAGTTTTGAATTTAACATACTTGTGTATAATGTATAAGTCAAATGTAATAGTTCTGATCTATTTCTTCTATCCACAAGTATTAAATCATACCAAACGTTGCAGGTGCGTTCAACTTCAAATTTTAATTGACTCTGATTGGCAATTCTCCAGCCGAAGGTCTGGGGTTCTCTCCACCACTTTATTGCTAATAGTTTCTTAAATTGGCAGTAAAAACCGACATTGAATCAACCAATATATATTTAGAAATATAGTTACCTGTAATCATCATAACATGTTGTGTAACATAACATGATGAAGTATTCGACTACAGGATATCAAATTATTCCAGATACATACTCTGACACTGTACTTTATCGAATGGAATCCAAAAATTTATTTTTTCAGAGTACATATGGCTTCCTGTCAAATGTTTGGATAATGTTCAAGAATGGAAAAATCAGCTTCTGTCGTAAAATATTGCACTGATTGCGAAGATCTATTATGCGCAGAGTGCGTCACCATCCACAAAGCAATCAAGGCTCTCATTTTACACCATTTGATAGATGAAGAAGTTCGTGCTGGGAAGGCGTGTGAAATCAAAAAACCCTGCAGTGACCATCCAGATATGAGTTTAGAGTTTTACTGCTCGAATCATGAAAGCTTATGCTGTCGTACATGCTCCGTGAACACACATCGCACATGTGGCAAAATACTACCGATCGATGTTGCTGCACGTGGAATAAAGTCATCACTGATGCTCAACGATGTAACAGCAGATTTACAGGCGTTATTGAAAACTGCGGAACAATTAGAAGAGGACAGAACAAAAAACAAGGAAAATATCAGAAAGGCAAAAGTGACAACTCTAAAAAAAACAGCCAAATTCAAACGAGGATTAATTCAAGATCTAGATAAACTAGAAAAGAAATTAATGGCAGAAGTTGATGTTAATGAGAAAAGGCTTACCAAGTACGCCGAGTCTGATCTTTCAGACATTGAAATCCGACACAAGGTCATCGTATATATATCAGATCAATTGGAATTTCCTACTAAACATGGATCAGAGAGCCAAGTATTCCTTTTGTTAAATATTATCAGAGTTGATATTTCAAAGCAAGAGAACGACTTTTAAATTTTGGTCCCATCATACGAATGTATTGACTTTAACTTCAAGGCATCAGAAATAAAGTCTGCACTTAATTCTCTTGTATCTGTGGAAATAAAATCTGTTCCATGTTCAATTGCACACAAATCCGCTAAACACGCACAAGCTCAGATACCAACAGAATATGAGAAAATGCCAACAAAATTCAAACTCAAGAATGAATTTGAAGTACTTTATTCTCAAGGTAGAATATCTAGCATTGTTGTAACAAAGGATAATAGGCTGCTGTTATGTTATACGGGAGACAAGAGTAATGCATTGTCGATATGGTCAGAGACTGGAGACCACATTCATAACTGTGAAATTGCTGGTACCGCGTGACGTATAACTTTCATACCAGGACCAAACGAAACAGTTTTTTACATTACCACATGTACCATCTCTACACTCAATTCAGTTTGACAACATAGCAAGTATGGTACCAGGCAAAGTAATGAAAGTTTCCGACAAATGTTATGGAGTAACTGTTATTAAGGAGATGATAGTTATGGGTGGAATGGGAAAAGTTTATTTTCTCAGCATGACTGGAAGTCTCAAGAAAACATTCAATGTTGGTGGCGATTACTTGAATTCAATGAAGGCAAATAAGATGGGCATGATCTATTGCTGTGAGACAGGTAATGATACACTCCATGGTATTGATACCAAAGGAACTGTTGTCTTCTCATATACATCTGCTCCTGCTTTCAAAGGACCAGAAGACATTGTGTTGGACGGTAAAGATAGTCTGTATATAACAACCTGGATTTCAAGTAAGTTATATCTTCTGTCAAAAGATTGAAAGCTGATCGACATCCTACTGAAGAAGGAAGATGGATTTAAAGAACCGACTGCTATTGCCTTAAACAAGAATTATCAAAACTATACATAATGAACGGATCTTCTTTTCTTAATAAATAAATACTAATGTATGTTTTTGCTTAGAAAAGGCATAAAACTCTAAAGACTGGCATATCTAATTTCACTTGTAAATTTGTCCAAATTCCTGTATATTAATTGATTTTAGTTTTTATTTGTTTGAATGTGTGTTTATTTTTATAGGGATTAATATATATTTTCTACATAAAAATTCTTGTACCAATAAAGTTGTTATCAGTTCTTTTGATGTGTTTTAGCTTTTGATTTTTCCTCGTAATTCGGCAATTTTGAAGTTCTTTCTTCTTTAAACCATGTACTGTCCATGTCATCAAATGCTAAATTGTCAATGATATTCTGTTCCTCTGTCGGAAGAATTCGTGTTGATTGAAGGGAAATTAATAAATAACATATGTTACAAGATTTTTTTTATTTTGTATTACCACAAAGCCAGTGATCAATGCATTAATGTAGAGAAATGATACATGAGAGGTGCATATCAATTAACTTTTAATTGGCTTATTTTGTGTACAGTAATGAGCTCTCTCTTACTGTAATCCTTGCAAATGATATGTCTGTTAATGAGGTTATATAACAGTTTTAATCAAAGTTGTACAATTCTCTTTCAATTTTGACAAATTTTAAGAATTAACAAGCACATAATTCTATAACACACTAAATTTAGTTCAGTAGATACACCCCACATCAAAAATGTGTATAAAAAACCACTAATGAACTCGCCAAAAAAAGGTAGATTTCAATATAAAGAAGATCCTGTCCCTCTGCGGGATTCGAACTCACAGCTATAGATATTTATAAAACTACTAATTTGGTCTTTAAACTTGATCTGATATGAGTTTTGCGGTTAAAGATGACAGATATATAACTAAGATGTTTTCTAAGTATGCCATAAATGGTCAGATCAGTATATGAAATTTTGAAAAAATAAGAAATGAAAGAAATAAGATGCAATTAAATTGCTTAAAAAAACATCAATATGTTCACTTTATAGTATCAGGATAAAAGAGTGAATTTTAAAAAGCACATACTATGTGAACAAATGTAAATATCCTTGAATTGCTGTGTCTTTAACATTTCATACATTTCCTTTTGTGCATATTCAGTGCACAACAACAATACTAAATTGATGTCCATAAATCATTTGTAATCCAACTTTGCATAACTGTAGCTACAAATGTATCATCCATGAAAGTCCCTACAAGACTTACCAGTATATGCAAAGAAAATGCATTTGCTTATAACCTTTAATTAGTAGAGTGAACCTAGATATTCATATATTTTTTTCTATCATTTTCCTTACAAATAAAAAAACCACAATGTTTCTATTATTTGTGTTAATTGAAAGACCTCCAATATGAACAAACAGTGAGTAAAATGTAATGTCAGCCACTTCATTAACAGATGTAAACAAACACTAAAATATTTCTCAATAACCTCCCTTTTTATTGAACTTCCTCTGGGGAATGTGTCAAAGCGCCAATAACCCGACCATAGAGCAGACAACAGCCGAAGGCCACCAATTGGTCTTCAATGTAGCGAGAAACTCCCGCACCCGGAGGCGTCCTTCAGCTGGCCCCTAAACATATATGTATACTAGTTCAGTGATAATGGAAGTCATACTAAACTCCTAATTATACACAAGAAACTAAAATTTAAAATCAGACAAGACTTACAAAGGCCAGAGGCTCCTGACTTGGGACAGGCGCAAAATTGCGGCGGGGTTAAACATGTTTTTTTTTATATCTTAACCCTCCCCCTTTACCTCTAGCCAAAGTAGAAAAAACAAACGCACAGCAATAGGCACATCAAAACTCAGTTTAAGAGAAGTCCGAGTCCGATGTCAAATTATGAAACAAAAGATAAAAAACCCACAAGAATGCACACACTGAAATGTCTCGCGTTCTTTATTAATCATTGATATGATGTTGATAGTCCTAAATATCAGATTTATTACACTTGTCACATAATCTCAATATTAACCAAGAAAACTAAACTTTGATCAATGAATCATGAAAATGAGGTCAAGGTCAGATGAACCATGCCAGGCAGACTAGGTCAGCTAACAATTCTTCCATACAACAAATATAGTTGACCTACTGCTTATAACAGATCAAAACACAAATAATTAACACTTAGCAATGGACCGTGAAAATGAGGACAAGGTCAAATAAAACCTGCGCGACATATAGATCATAAAATATTTCCATACACCAAATATAGTTGACCTATTGCATATAGTATTTGAACAATAGGACCTTGCAAGGTACGCACATACCAAATATAGTTATCCTTTTACTTATAAGAGAGAATTTAACATTACAAAAAATCTTTACTTTTTTTTCAAGTAGTCACTGAACCATGCCGATGAGGTCAAGGACATTGGACATGTGACTGACGGGAAAAACGTAACATCAGGCATCTATATACAAAGTATGAAGCATCAAGGTCTTCCACCTTCTAAATTATAAAGCCTTTAAGAAATTAGGTAACGCCACCTCCCCCGCATCCGCCGCCGCCGCCGGATCACTTTCTCTATGTCGAGCTTTCTGCAACAAAAGTTGCAGGCTCGACAAAGATTACAATAATACATATGAAAGAACAGACTACTAGCAGTTACTGACTTACTAGCTCTAGACCTCAATTATATATTGATATTATATAACCCTCCTATTATAGGGGTTTAGTATTATACCATTATGAAATATATGAGAAGAACATAACCCGTGTCATGCCAGCAACTGGTTGTAGAATAAATGTGTTTAATTCCGATGCAAAGACCCTATAAGTGAATCAATATTAAAGCCAAAATATGCAATCTTTAATGACCTGACAACAGTATTGTAACTATATCCCTTCTTAATAAGTCTGTTTAAAGGTTTTATTAGCTATAGAGGTGAATACTGACATTTTGTGCTTTGTAAAGAATATTACCATAAAAGATTGGATGTGAAATACCTGAACGTATAAGATGTCTGCATGTTGATTTATATTTACGAATGATTTCCTTATACCGATGAGGGCAGTGGTCATTGTTAGTATTAGCTTTATTTAAGGTAAGTTCAATAGGATAAATTTCTTTAGAATACATACTGAAGTCGTCATTATTGAGAGCCAATATATCATCCAAATATCTAAAAGTATTGTTAAATTTTTTTATTAAATGTTGTTTCGAAGGGTCTTTGCTGATTTTAGTCATAAATTGGAACTCATAACAAAACAAAAACAGGTCCACACTAAGTGGTGCACAGTTATTCCCCGTTGGAATTCCAATAACTTGACGATATACGGAATCCCCAAAGCGAACAAAAATGTTATCAAGTAAAAATTCAAGCGCAGATATAGTAATAAAGCATTTCCAATTGTGTTTTTATCAATGATTGTTTTTGTATTTTAAATAAATAATCCGGTAAATGAAAATCAATTATGTGTATTACTTAATTATGTTCGCGTATATATATATATTGATCACACCAACAGACTGAATACAAAAACACAAATCTCTGCGTTTATAATTATTGTAATTCAATTATATCATGCATATTAATGTGAACGCCGCGCTTATTGTTAAACTTCATTTGTCATGGTCATTAGTCTAGAGATAGGTAACCTAAGACGTATATAGCTAATTTTTTTGTACTCTTCAACTCTTTTGATTCTAGCGGCACTGTTAAATTTTTGTTTTGTTGTAGACAAAAAGTGCATCTGGCAGACCAAATTATAAGCATAATATTTTTGAAGAGTTTTTTTCTTATAAGTAACCAACAATACATAATTTTTCATTATAAAAGAATCTGCTTACTTGAAGAAAAAATATTAGGTGTGTGTGTGAGAGAGCAAAAACATGTAAACAAATATGGTAGATTTGAAACAAAAATAAAATCTTAATCTTGAACACAGAACTTGATGAAAAGATGTCATAGCCATTAGCGCCTGTGTACAAGTTTAGCCTAAATTAATTGTTGCACAGCAGCGGTGGTTGGCCTTCCCAATATTTGTTGAAAAAGGTTTTATAAGCGTCTTCTCCTCGAATCCACTAAAAGATCTGAATTTGGAAGGTAATCAAATCACAAAAACCAAACATCAAATATAGTCTGTAGATATAATCAGTATTAATTTTTTTTTACACCTTTTTTCTTTCTTTTTCAAAAAATATTTATTTGTTTTCCTATTTTCCTTTCCAACTGTCTTTAGTTTAAATCAAGCAATTACACGAATTATCTAACCGCCTTAGAAATATGTTATTGATCGTATAAGAAATTTAAATCCCGCCCATCCAAGTCTATTCTTGACAAAAATAAATAAAAGAACAGATAACTCCATAGCGATAGACAACGACGAACGTATGTATAATAAACAATTTAAAAAAAAATACATGTTAACATATATTTCTTTTTAAAAATAGATATAATCATATATTTTGTACGCTAGAGAAACGCAGGAAACAATTGTTAAACGTGTATTTATATATTTTATTTAGTATATGATATATTGATGTTATTATTGGTAAACAATTTTGTGCATTTTACTTCCTGGTGAATACCTTTTTATTTATGATATATCCAACAAAATAAAAATGAAAAGTCGCCGGAATGAAGATGAGTTAATGATGTATTTCTCTCTGTTTCTTTCTGATACATCACTGAATGAATTCTTTCCAATCTATGACCATTTTTATAGAAAGCACATACAATCGTGGAATAACGTTCTGAGATGTGTCTTAAAATCATTAAATTTACAATTTATAATCCATAGATGTTTCACAAAAACTATATGCTTTTGATACAAATGTTCCTTTTTAATGATAGGAAATAATTATCACCTTCCTTATTCTGATCCTAAGGTAAAAAAAAATGGACACGCCTTGTCTCGTTTGTACAATAGTTTCCTTTTATGGTACACCATTTCTCATGGTTACTTCTCACAATACATTGAACATGTTCAAAGTTTATTTAGGCGCAAAATCGTGTATCAAGTCTTGCAAGTTCCTGAAAAAGCTATGATTTAGATATATATATTCCCCTATAATTTGTGCAGTTTCTTCATATGTGTCTCTCTTTGATGGTGAAAGTAGTGCATGATTGAATGTATAGTGGAATGTTCACGATTTCCAGTTGTCTTTTCAAGTCTCCTTTTTCCTGCTGGTATCTTGGGCATAATATAAAAAAGTGTTCTGTTGTTTCTTCTTGTCCACATTCACAAAATGGCGTGAATGATTGACCTATTTGGTTTCTGTATTTGTTTAGCCTGCGCTGTAGCCTGTTCTTTATGTCTCCCTGGCACCAGATCGTGTAGCTGTCTCCCTGTTTTACTGATTGTCCATCTGCTTCGTTTAAATGGTATACATTGTTCGAGGTGAAAAAAAACCAAAACGTTGACATAATCGCAACGGTTGTATGACATGAAACGTCGAATTTAAACGTTCTCCATAACGAACAAGTTACATATACTCATCAGAGATAAAAGTGTTAAATATTGACAGAAAAGCATTGAGAACCCAAATTTCCAAAAGGCTAACAGATTAGTTAATACATCGAAGACGAAGTCAGTGGCCATATGATTTTTGTTATACATTATTAACGAAAAGTGATGTATTACCAACATATGTTTTTGAAGAAATATCTTTGATCATCTGAAGACAAATTATGGTTGTGTTTTCGCCAATTGAATATCTTACTTTACAAATGTTGCCCTATTTAAAGACGTCAATCAGTAATCTTAAAAATTTATGAAAAAGATAAAGGCATAACACATATATCTTTTTGATTTTCAATTAAATTTCAACGAGCCAAAGTTGTATGCAAAATTTTATTCATCTATGAAAGCTTTATACAAGTCTTTGACAGTCAATAAGACCAATGCTGGGAGAAAAAAAAATAATACGTTATCGATCGTTCATCTATATTGTATTCCAAAAAATATGCTTAAATTCTGTTGCCATGCAGTAAAACCTCGCGTAAGCACATGACTGTACTCTGTGGTGTACCTTACGAGAGGCTCTACCTAGCCCTACTCCAGTTTTGCGCCGAGTACAAAAACGTTTATATTTTTATAACATTGACCTGATCATGCTGATATTGTTTTTAAACTGCAACTTAAATTAATGCATATAAAGCTTTTTAAATCGTAACACAAATGCCAAACTTATTTTCAACCCTTAATGGACCCCTGATTGTGGAGAAAGTGTTCCATGATGGAATTGACATTATACATAATGTAGCTATGTTACTATATTTAGGAAATAAACACAGGTAGTTGCAGAAATTGTAGCAATTTTCTTTTGAGTCTTATTATTAGATTTTGTAAAAACAAAATAGAGTAAACAATTGTCATCAAATTTCTACTCTTTATTTATACCTTAAAGTTAATAAATCTATGTACTTCTAATTTTCAATTTATTTTGGTTGTAATTGATTTTTTTTTATCATTGCTAGTTGGTTTTTGTCTGGTTTATTTTAGAGTAAATATGGCTTCCAGTCAAATGTGTGGACCATGTACAAGGATGTCCAAATCAGCTGTTGCTATAACATTTTGCACTGATTGTGAAGATCCCTTATGCGCTGATTGCGTTACCATCCACAAAGCTATCAAGGCTCTTACTTTGCACCATCTAATTGATGAAACAGTTCAAGTCGACAAAGCTTTCAACATCAAAAGAATATGCAGTGACCATCCAGATATGGTTTTAGAGTTTTACTGCTCGAATCATGAAAGTTTATGCTGTCGCACATGCTCCGTTAATACCCATTGCACATGTGGCAAAATACTACCGATCGATGTTGCTGCACGTGGAATAAAGTCATCAGTTATGCTGAACGATGTAATAGCAGATTTAAAAGGGTTATTGAAAACTGCCGTGCAATTAGTAGAGGATAGAGCAAAAAACAAGGAAAACATCGGAAAAGCTAAAGCGACAACTCTACAAACGATAGTCAAATTTAAATGTCAATTAATTCAAGAGTTAGACATGTTAGATGAACTAGAAAAGAAATTATTGACAGAAATAGATGAAACTGAGAAAAATCTTACCAAAAAGGCCGAATCTGAGCATGCAGACATTGAAATCCGATGTAAGGCCATCGTAAATTTATCAGAACAATTGGAGTTTCTTACAAAACATGGATCAATTCCAAATATTGATGCTGTTGAATACTATCAGAGTGGATATTTCAAAACAAGAAAACGACTTTCAAAATTTAATCCCGTCATACGAATGCATTGATGTAAGCTTCAAGGCATCAGAAATAAAGTCTGCCCTTAATTATCTTGGATCGATAGAAATGAAATCTGCTCCGTGTTCAATTGAACACAAACCCTCTAAGCACGCACAAGCACAAATACCACCAGAATATGTGAATATGCCAACTAAATTCAAACTCAAAAATGTATTTGAAGTACCTGATTCTAACGGGAATATAACAAGCATGCTTGTAACGAATGATAATAGGATACTGTTATGTAAACAGACAGACCAGAGTAAAGCATTGTCGATATGGTCAGATACGGGAGACCATATTCAGGACTGTAAACTGGCTGCTCCTGCATGGGGTATAGCTATGATACCAGGAACGAGTAAAGCAGTTGTTACATTACCATCTCTACACTCATCTCAGTTTGTTAACATAGCAAGTATGACACAAGGTAGAATAACGAAAGTTCCCGTCAATTGCCATGGAGTAACTGTTATTAAGGACATGATAGTATTAGGTGGGATGGGAAAAGTTTATTTTTTCAGCATGACTGGAAATCTCATGAAAACATTCAATATCGGTAGCGACTACTTGAATTCACTGAAGGCAAATAAGATGGGTATGATCTATTGCTGTGAGACAGGTAATGATACACTCCATTGTATTGATATCAAAGGAACTGTTATCTTCTCATATAAATCTCCTGGTTTTAATGGACCAGTAGACTTAGCGTTAGATGGAAAGGAGAATCTGTATGTAACAACCTTGGGATCAAACAAATTACATCGTCTGTCAAAAGATGGAAAGCTTATTGACATTCTACTGAAGAAGGAAGATGGATTGAATGAACCGTTTGCAGTTGCCTTTAACAAGAATAATACCAAACTATACATAGCAAACGGACTGAGAACTGTAAATAAAGATGTATTGATTTTCGAGTGTGCTTAGAAACTGCATATAACTCTAAAGACTTGCAAAACTAGTACTAGAGTATCACTTGATAATATGTAAAAATGCCTGCATATAAATTTAAACCTTGTCCTGTCTTTAAGATACCTCGTTGAATTGTGTATAAATTTTCAGTTACCTTGTTCGTAGAATTTATGTTGATTTAAAGAACGATAACATCACCATATTATACAAAGAATTTATTTTATTTTATAATATTACCAGAATGCCAGTGATTTATGCATTGGAGTAAAAAAATAGTATCTATAAGGAGTGAATATGTATTTACTGTTAACTGTCTTAGTCATTTTTACAGTAATAAGTTATCTTTTAAGTATCAGCTTGTATTCCTTGCAAATGAAGTGTCTTATGCAGAAGTAATATTGACAGTTTTTACAAACTCTCTCAATAAAAAAACCCACATAATTTAAGTAAAAAAATAAGAAAGTAATGAATTTATTTAAAGAGAGTGACTCAATAGCTTTCGCTCATCTACCTTGACTCCCTCACTCAGAACAAACTGTTCAATTATTACAAAGCTTACCATTTTTAACATATGTAGATGCAATATGCATGTTAACTATAAATTGTCTGTAGAACAAGAGAAGAATAAATGCATATATATATACATGAAATACAAAATCATTAGAATATTTGAGTGAGTTGTTTTAAATCATTATCAGTCAAGAAATCGACACATTTTTGTTTCAAAATGTCTTAAGCACTTGAATTAACAACAGTAGGAAAGCGAATAACCAGCCATGAAGCATTTACAAATAATATTGTCAGATAGAATTAAATATATCCATCCTTATTGTTTTTTGTTGGTGAACTGTCTACAGATGTCATTAAAGAGAAAGTAAAAGTTGTAAACCTCAGTTGTGGCTATTTGAAGCAATAACCTATCATTCAGAATATATATTTTTTTTTACATACTACAATGTAATCAAAATACCTATTAAGTTTAATTTTATGATTATGATTGAAAACACTCTAAACCAACTATGTTTGCTCAATACTTGCAAAATATGCAAATTGTCCAGATTCGATAATAGCTGAACAGATTTTTAACTCCAAATGAACATAAAATAGAAATAGAAATATATGTTATTAGATAATCCGCATTTAATGTTGTTTTTTTTTTAATTTGGTGATAAATAGTAAAAGATACCTGTTTGTAATCTTGCCTTGTAGTTAAATAAAAGATTACATTCCAATTATAAATTAAAAATGTCTTTATCAAAACTTGTATGTCATTTGTAAGTAAGTAACTCATTCAAGCAATAAATTGTCAGTTAATAAACTTTAAAAAAGAAAGCCTAAGTTTTTGACGTGCCCATGTTATGTTACATATACCAATAAAACCATACTTTTAATAGAGATATTTCTGTATGATGTTCATTTCATTAAATTGTAAGCAAACTCTCAATCTATTGAAAAATATAATTTAAATAAAAATTTCATGAAAACAAATTAATACAATATAAATGGTGTTTATTAGAATTACCAAATTTGTCCACACTTGGCAGTCACTTAATTAAGCACAGTAGATATAAAAAAAAGAGTAAAATCACAAAAATACTGAACTTAGAAGAAAATCAATTCGCAAAGTCCATAATCACAAGGCAAAATCAAATTACAAAATACAGTATACATATATTATGAAACATTTGTGAACTAACTAGTAAACTAACATACAAAAAACCTATTCCAGTAGTGCTTCACATTTCAGTAATCAATCACATCATCAGTTTCTCCTATTAATTGGATTGATGAACTGATAGAAAAGAAAAACAATGATTTATCTGTATTCCTATTCTTAATACTGCCTAGTAGTCCATAGAAGTAAAGTTGGTTTTACCTTTTTTGGTAATGATTGTCCTTGGTCAGTTCAATTATCAAAAGGTATTGAAATAATTCTAACTTGCATAAAAAAGTTGTTAAAATGCAAAAGAAATTATCAGGTGTAAGTTTTTATCAAAGTTCTGCAAAGAATTATTTTACATTTCTTTACAATATTTTGAAAGAAAAAACTGAAACTGACCACCTGTGATATAATATAAACTAGAATTCTATAATTTCGTCATGGTTTTTTAAATGACACCAAACAAACCCCAATGATATATTTTTCAGTTAAGCTGTCAGAAAATTAACAGCAATTAAACAGTTGCATATTTTGCTATATATTTGCATGAGTGAAAGATATGTTAATGAGGGGTTAGAGTTTAAATGAAAATTATGGACATAAAGGTAGATTATAAATGAAAAAGACGCTAACATACAAATTAATCTACATCATAGGGTAGATATAATTTATCTTTTCATATGTATTTTCTAATCAATTTTCCTAGATGTTGTCTATTATCACGTAAATTAGCATTGACACGACAAGGCCACATTTCAAATTTTCCAAAAAGTGTTGTGCCTAGTTATATAGCGTTCGTTTAAAAGAAATTTCAAAACCAAAAGTGCCAAAGAGTCAATAAATCGAAAAAATTCTCCACGTTTTATTGTTTTTTATTTACAAAACCTCTGCTATTAAACTAGGCACTGCACTTTTCCAGTAAAGTAAGTTATCCCGATTACAGAGAGCCCAAAACCAGGGCGATCCGATTTCATCTTGCACCTGCCCTTTTGACTTATTTGGGAAATGTCCTTACTTTCAGTTTGAAGTCACGTGACACTAATGTATTTATATTTTTCTATAAATAAAAGTTTGGAATGCAATTCAAAATAGAACCTTTTCCCTCTGTGTACGCTTTTAACGTGAATTTTTTGCCTTTAGGCAAAGAAAACTAACTTTGAGTTCAATGTGGTTTTTCCTGTGTATAAAATGGGATTTTTTTCTAAACGACCTTAACGTCGCTGCGTAGTCCATTTAGTGTTGCTGGTATGTTGCTGTTCCGTTCAGTTAAATAAACGAAAATGTAGTGTATATTTTAATAAGACAGCAATTTAATGATATCTAAATCTATTCAAAAGAAAATTGTCGAATGTATGAAAAATAACGAGAAATTTCATCAAGCATATAAACAAGCACTTTAAAATATGTATTTTGTTAAATATTGTAATAACTCTATACTTTTTGTGAAGTGAACCTAGCGAAAAATTATTTTTCAATTGTTTCCTTGAACAGATAAAACATTTTTCATGACTGTTTGTTCAATAACAAATTCATATTTGTTTTATAAATGTGTTATGACTTGCGATTTGATAAGCTCGGACAAACAAGCATAACTGTTCTTTGTACTCATTCGATTTGTACATTACAATATGGTTACTAAGCTATATAAAGGGAAAACGGTACTATTTATTCTGCCATTGGCGACAATGTTAACATTTTCTAAATTTACCACTTTTTAAGATAAAAACCTGGATAAAACAGTTATATGTTGTGTTAGTACTTTATTACTCTGTTTTAAAAATTAAAGCCAAATAGTACCATGACCAACTTCCAACGGAGCTTGTTTATGTTATCCATGCCCACCGTCATTTTGCACCAAATTTATGAAATTTTGCAAGTCTTTTCGAATAATTCTCTAGAAAATATTTCAATAGGTTTTAAAATTTATATTGTAATTATACACACTGCAGTTATTCATAGATAAATAAAAAATATATTGTACCCTTACATCCAATCACAGCGCTCCTAATTTGACTTCCTTCACCTGCCTTGGGTACACAAATGGCCAACCTAATGCTGGGAAAATTAAATACTACCGTTTTCCCTAAAATGAAGTCAAGTTAATACATTCATATCTCTTACAAATGTTTCATGACTGACGATATGAATGGCTAGATGAATAGTATAGTTGATCGACTGTTGTACAACACTAGATAAAACAGATGAGGAACGGTATTTTTTTACCAACGGAAGCTATATTTTAATATCGCCTAGTTTATTCAATGCGTAATACGCTGGACAGTGAGAAAAAAGAAATATCAAAACTTTGCGAACGCAATTCTTGTTGGGCTACATTTGAGACAAATTATATAGATATAACACTACATTCTAAACAAAAATGATCGCCGAGTATTTGATTAACAGATATGATATCTATGTATTGTTTATTTTATAAATTACTGCAGCACGTGACTCAACCATATGACTTTTATCTGAACTGTTATATTTATCTTTTATACCTTGGACATCATTGAAGAATAACAGTACAATTAATACTGGTAATAATTATTAATATTTACATTTTAAAATTATTTTTTGACAATAAGCTTGAAGTACTATACTAATATCACAGTGTAGATACTATTCTGTACGCTATCCGGAAGTCGCGATTTTCGAAGCGAGAACTTTTCGGATCACATTTTAAATTTGATGGATATACTGAATTAAACGGTAAGTTGATCATCTGTACATTGCTTAATGATTAATTCAGCCGACATCGATATTCTCAAATGGTTTAGAATTAAATTCCGCACATTCATTATTCGTATATTTGCCTTAATCAAGAGATTTTCAAGTGCATCACTAAGAAAAATCAGTCGGCGAACCTAAAAACAATCTTGTTACCCTTTTAGTGTACAAATTAAAGTAAAAACATGACTTAATTAACTAAATGAAGTATATTTCAAGTGGTGGTAAAAGTTTCAACCAGATCTTTGAAGCCAGAAATAAAATTTTACACTTGTTTGAATTTCTCACTGTACGATCAGTCTCGCTTGTATATTTTAAAACTGTATGATCAGTCTTTATGTCACTGTATTCTAGTGGTGATTTCAAAGTTATGTACGATACATTAGAAGGTGGCATTTTTCTAAATAACACAAATATATTTCAATACATTCACATCCTGAAAACTTATGAAACATGTTTTAGCTTGATAGGGTGTACTCGACTAACTACATTAAGTATAAGGATGTTTAAATGTTGCTAAAATAAGAGGGAGGTTTGATGAATACTAGTATATAAGTTTCAGAAATGTCCTCCGTTATACTTAAAATTGTACAAACACACAGATTTAGTTGTTATATAAAAATGCATGTATTTACACACATTCGAGGCCGTACCGTAGCCTATAATTGATCACAGTTCCTTCACTTTGATTAAGATGTAGAGCTGTCTCTTTGACACTCAATTGTACACCACTTTGTCAAGCAGGGGTTATAGTGATAAAGAAGTCCGTCTTTCCGTTCGTCCGTTGGACCGGTACAATATATTTCGCCGGTTTTGTAAGCGCATCTCCTTATTAACCACTTAATATACATTGCGGGTTCCGGACATTTTTAAATGGAGAGGGGGTCCAATCCAGGAGAAAAGGAGATTCCAAATATATGTTCCCATACAAATGCATTGATAGTTAAAAAATGTTTCAAACTGCCACATCCCCTTTTTTTGAATCCGTCACTGATATAACTATTAATTAATCTTATTCGGTTTCCTTATCATAAATGATAACGACTGTATTGTGCACCGTCCATTTCGAATTTTAGTAAAAATCTTTTATGGGATTACTTTATATAAGATACGGACTTGAACATTGCATTATATGGGGGCACCCATCAGGTATTTCCAACACCTCCTAAACCAATCATTAAAGTGTTCTGAAATTGTTCCATTTTTACTCGATTAATGCATTATATATGGACCTTCTATTTCTGTAAACTTACCAAAATTATATCACATGAATTATCCCCCTACGCAAAGCTGTCTTTATCCATTTTGTGTTATATTAAAAGAGACAGGCTTGATTTATGTTATCATCAATTGGTCAACGGCGGACGGTATAAATAATCTTTAAAAATGTAATAGCTAAACAGATAACTGTAACGATACACTATTACAAAGTCCACAAGCGAATCATGTATTACTTTTTAGGCATTTGATTTTTAAATAAGACTGATGGCACAAAAATGCAATTATTTTGCCGTCTAAAAAATTCATCAGAAATATATTTGAATTGTCTGATGAAAGTAATTACACGTTATAGTTCCCTGGATAGTTCATAATATCCCATATACACATATATACCTTCAAATTGCTGTTGTTTTTTCTTCAAAATCACGACTGGTCATACAGTCAAAAAATCTGAAATCGCTTCTAGAATACAGTCAGTTCTAGACTGATCGTACAGTAATTTATTTTAGGATCCTCAAGGAAAACATATTTTTTATGGGAAATACGAATATTCTACTTAAATACGAAAAGAATATTGAAACAGTATATATTTAACTGTAAACTGATGCACATATTTGCAATAAAAGATTATTTGCTTTGTACTACGAGAGCAAAATTGTCCATCGATTTCATTTTTTTCTACCAAGCTGATGTGATGCACACGTATATTTTATATTCTAATGCATGTTTTTGTTACAGTTACTCATATTTATGATGCTATATATACCTCGAAGATGTTCAAAGCACTTTGTAGATATAGGAGTAAACAAATGATGAGAAAAGTTACCGTAGGCAAAACCGTCCTGTTAGCCAGTTAGAAATCATCGCTTCGAAAATCGCGACTTCCGGATAGCGTACAGAATAGTATCTACACTGTGAATATTTGATATTGATTTAATTCTTGATAAGTTCATACCCGGTATCAACATAGGTATACATGTAAAATGAGGCCTTGTATATTATATTGCCTATAAGCCAAATTATATCCTTGACACAGACATTAATGATGTAAACAACGTATGTTAGTGTTGAATAGTTGAGATAAATTGGGATGGTGATTGATTTCATTATTTCGTGTTAGTGTAAATATCGATATGAGATATTTTCACAAATAAAGGTTGAGCGTATGTGTTCATTTGATCTGTAAAACACTTATTAAATACCTTACCAAGATGCTCAACGTCTTTTGGTGAATAATGATTAAGACTCTGCATGGACAACATGATATGTTGTATATATCAGTTAGATAATAACTGAACGAAAATTCAAAGATACCATGAGTCATCATGTAGTCGGTAACAATAAACTTGCGTTGTACATGTTGAAAAAGTAGATTGTAGCTCAAAATAGAATGAAGTTACGACAAGCTTCACTGTCTTTTTGTTTTCATAATTTGTAGATGTTTACTTTAGTTATGAGGGTATCTCTCCATTCATAAAAAATATAAACAAATTGGACATTTATTAAAAAACAGTCGTCAATAAATTATAAAAAAAAATTATTCAACATTTATTCAGAACGAACACACACAAGTATAGTCAACTACATTGAAGACCCATTGGTGGCATTCGGCTGTTGACTGTTCTATGGTCCGGTTGTTGTCGCCTTGACAGATTCCCCATTTCCTTTCTCAATTTTATTATCAACTATATTCATTTCCATATTGCTATATAACATGTATAAAGATATCGACTTACTTTATAAAATTTGACTGTTTATAGTGAAAGATATTAGCAAGCAAAATCGAGGGAATTGTGCAAATGATGATACAAGAATGAAAATTACCACAAAGCATCATTATAATATACTTTTTAAGAAATAACTGCTGGCCATTGAAAAAAAATATTTTTTTCAAGATGGCCACGGCCGTTTTCTAATGTGGCTGTTTTCTTCAGTTTGAAAATACTGATTTTTCTGGAAAACTTTTGTTTGAACTTCTTATAGTAAAAACCAATTATCAGGTTTGGCGGCTACATTCCTTGCATCACATATGCATTTAAAATGAAGATTTGACATATATCAAGTATTTTCGCATACGCGAAAATGTTACAAAATTCTTTCAAAAGCATTTGAACTATTTACTATATATATACATGGAAAAAAGTATTGCAACACCTTGATTTTTTAAAACTTGAAAAATCAGCCTCTTATTTTGGATGGAATATGATAAAATATTTGTAAAAAAATATTGAAACGTAGTTAATGATAACCATGGCATAAAAACGAACAAAAAATGTTTGAAAAAAAAAAGTTTTATCTACCCAAATTTTTATAACAAAATGAAGTGTTTTTTGTACCAAAAAATGCATTTTACAACTTTTACTGCTGTCGAACTTAATCTTTAGATGATTGTTCATATCATGGTTGATCGTTATACGCCAAAGAATTAGTACTTTTTGCGCAGCCTCCATGCAAACGGATAACCGCATCTTAACGTCTTCTGATTCCTGTCATAAGTCGACTAATTTGTTGCTAAGGTAGCAGCAACCATTCCTGACGAAGAGTACTGTTCATTTCATTACGTGTTTGATCTGGGGTGTATTTTCGTGCACTTTACGTCCTATAGTGTCCCATATATGCTCGATATGGTTCAAATTCGGGCTATGATCGGGTCAAGGAAGATAAACCGAATTCCATTGGAACATTGGATTTTCCTCCACCATGCTAATTTATCTCGGAAGATCGTTTGTTGCCTGTTTTTATGTTCAAAACGACTTATAGTGGAATGGTGATGACCAACAATACGTGCAGTTGTCACAGCGACATGCCTGCTTCTCTGATGCTGATTATCTGCCATCTTGCTGCAGTAATTAGTTGTGGATGACCAATTACAAGGTGTCAATCACATGACTTTATAAACTTGGTTATTGAAAGTGTTGAAAACAATAAGGATAAAAACATCTGTTTTATTGTTTACGAGTACAGTAGCTGCATGTGCAGATAAGAACTTATCGAGTCGATATTTATTGATTAAACTCATGTGATATTTAGATAATGTTTAACTTGTTCTATTTTAACAAATTATATCACAATAAAATAAAGAGTGTTTTTTTAATTTGAATTTCAATTTGGTGTTGCAATACTTTTTTTCATGTGTATATTTAGTGTTTTTGGATTTCTAATGATATTATGAAATGGTTTAATAACATTTTTCAAAGTTATGATACATATGTGTTTAACACTTTTGCGCATGTGCAAACTATTTATAGACATCAAGAGCGATTTGTATGCACTATCAGGCTATTCTCAGGTATTCGATAGATAAGGCGAAAATGTGATGAATCCCGGAGAAACATCAATTGTAACTGCAGATCAGCCACTTTTGGAAATGCCTAAGCAGATTCAATGGGAATGGCCTGATTTTTACGGGAAAGATAAGTTTATCGTCATGTTTGGTGGATTGCACATTGCAATGACTTGTTATAAAACTCTGGGTAATATATTGTGTGATAGGGGATGGAAATGTTGTCTTACTGAAGCCAATATTGCAACACCAAGAACGGCAGATTCTTTTTATGTATGTTCAAATGTACCTAGGCGCATCATACAACTGCATGTATTTTGCTTGAACTGGTAATTTCGGATTATGAAAGCTAAAATTCAGAATGTATAATTATGTCATGACTCTGTGACGTTCAGTGATTTAAAAGACTGGTTATGGAGTCATCTCGACCACAGTTTCATTCCTGGCGATCAATTATAAATTAAGAACTTCTTCTGATTTTGGTATTATGCTCATTTCATGAGTGAGATTTTGTACTTTACAAATAGTCCATATAAACCATGATGGCGTATTGTTTTAGGTCTTGATCCCGAAATTTTGCTCGATCGTTACCGACTCGTCTCCAAGATATGACTTCCCTTCATGAACATCATGGGATTGGTATTTGAAAATGATAATTTCACTGTACGTAAGACCAGCAAATTTCTTTCTTATAAAACAATTGATCAGGCATAATAATGGAATTGTGAAGGGCGATGTTGGTGCCATAGGATTAACCGAGGATCCAATTTTAGACAAATGGATGGTAGCTGGACCAGGAGTCAGTATATTAGAAGATGAATTTGAAAGATCTTGTGGTTTGTGTCATTCGATAACAGATGAACGACCTATTGAAGACTCTACGAAAACACAAAAAGATGTCTTTAAACAGCTTTAAAGACTTTGTAAAGTGATGAACTAGTTTAGAAATTTATTTCTTGAAGAATCGTCAGATTTGTAAAAAAAATACTCCATTTAGGAAATTGTTGAACAGGTAAAATATGTAAATAACCTCCTAGATATTTGTCCAAACAATACGAAGATCTTTTAAAGCAAATGCAAATCGGAGGAGAACCCGCTTTTTATAACAAAAAAAAAACTACAACTTCTTATTTTGGCCGCAAAATGAAACTGGAAACGTCTTTGTCAAAATAAAGCTAGAGAACTTTAAAAGATATTGCGATATCTTTTCTATACTTTTCATTTCTTGTCACAGTAGACAGTTTTACTTGGAATATTTCTTTATCCATAAAAACCAAACTTCTCCTGTGTCTTTATCTCAGAATGTTTCTTGAAATAGTGGTATTAAATTGCTGCAAATGGGTTTACTTGAAACATTCTGCAATTTTCTGATCCAAATTCGGACGCATTTATCGTTGGTGGGGCAGCAATGGTTAAATCCAGGTATCAAAGTTGGGCAAAAATATTTGATGATTATGCAAATGATGTCATACTGCCTTACATGAAATCTTGCGTCGATAAGTATTCAAGAGTAGACATTGTATTTGATGCTTACTAAATGAATAATTTAAAAGCTGTGACAAGACAAAGGCAAGGTGTTTTGTGTCAGATGGAAAGGTTGGTTCTGGTAAAACACCAAGGGTTTGGAGTAGTTTTCTCCTTGAAGATGACAACGAAACGAAATTGCTCAAGTTTCTTTTTACAAAATTGCTTCTTAAGACACTAATAAAAATGTGTATGTTACTCATGGTGAAAAAATTCTTTGCAAATTCAATAAGGATACTTCCTATCTACCCCTTGTAATCATGAAGAAGCAGATTCACGAATGTTTGTCCATGTTCGGAATAATTATGAAAAGTGTTGTAAAATGTAATTTTATGTTGTATGAAACAGATGTAATAGTATCAAGAATTTCAGCAATCGCAAAACTAGTTAGAACACATTGTGGATAGGTAATGGAAGGAATAAAGACGTTGATGGCTTCCTGCACGTGACATATCAAATGCGTTTCGTCTTTGAGTAGCTGCTCTTCTTTTCGTCCATGCATTCAGTGGATGTGACACTTTGTCGAATTGTCGTGGGAAAGGGAGGAGGTCAGCTTGGCTAACAATGGAAGGTTTTTCAGATGTAAGGGACGTTTGTTTTGGCTTAAGTATGAAGCGAGGCACGATGTGAATTGTTCGCCAGGAAGCAGCGGCATTGTGATGCAATTCTGCCTGCAAGAGGTTCTTTTCCAGAGCACATCAAAAGAGAAGTAAATCAAGGAGAAGTTGTTTGGGGTCGCCCTGATTCATGTATTCGACAGGTACATGCACATGATGTACCAAGTGATGAACACTGGGGTTAGATAATAGAAAGGAAAGTCAGGAACTTTTGAAATGCGGAGGCAAAAATCCAGCTGTGTTGGTAACTGTAAATGCTACCGTGCTGGCCTTCCTTGTACGGGTTGTTGTATAGGAAACTTATGGATATTATAAAAATATTTTCTACGTATTTGCCTGCATTTTGGAACCGGAAATCACTATTTTTTCATGTATGTGTTGTTTTGTCGTACTAAGGAAATGTTTTTAACGTTTTATCATAACTTACATTTGATTATACATATAAAACATCTTTCAAGGATTTACATCCCTTGTGAAGTTGCTTGAAAGTATAAAAATTGAAATTTTTGACCTTCTTTGACGGCATTTTGAAACCGGAAGTCACCTTTGATTTCAATAATGTATTGTCTTGTTGTAATTTAGGAACTGTCATTTACTTTTTATCAAATTTAACATTCGATTTTACATTTAACACACCTTTCAAAGGATTAACGAATTGTTGCCAATTTGTAATGACGCCATTTCCAAAATGTGTGGTGGCCATAATTTTTCTGGCCAGCAGCAGCATTTAGTCAACCTTTATACCAAATTTCATGCTTGTATCACGATTTGCACAATTATGTCCATAATATCTCCCACTATTACGATTGTAAGATATTTTACAAATTTCACTAAATGAAATTTAATTTAACACATTTTAGTTTTCAGGTTGCTATGGCTTTTAGTCAAATATGTGGCCCCTGTACAAGGATGGATAAAACAGTTTCTGCTGTTAAATATTGCACCGACTGTGAAGATCCCTTATGTGCAGATTGTGTCAACAACCATAAAGCAATCAAAGTTCTCGCTTTACATCATTTGATAGATGAAGAAGTTCGAGCCTGGAAGGCGTGCGTAATCAAAAAAACCTGCAGTGACCATCCAGATATGAGTTTGGTGTTTTACTGCTCGAATCACGAAAGCTTATGCTGCCGTACATGCTCCGTAAATACCCATCGCACATGTGGCAAAATACTACCGATCGATGTTGCTGCACGTGGAATAAAGTCATCAGTGATGCTGAACGATGTAACAGCAGATTTACAGGCTTTATTGAAAACTGTGGAACAATTAGAAGAGGACAGAACAAAAAACAAGGAAAATATCATAAAGGCAAAAGTAACAACTCTAGAAAATATAGCCAAATTCAAACGACAATTAATTCAAGATCTAGATCAACTAGAAAAGAAATTAATGGCAGAAGTTGATGTTAATGAGAAAAGGCTTACCACATACGCCGAGTCTGATCTTTCAGACATTAAAATCCGACACAAGGTCATCGTATATATATCAGAACAATTGGAATATCTTACAAAACATGGATCAGAGAGCCAAGTATTCCTTCTGTTGGATACTATCAGAGTTGATATTTCAAAGCAAGAGAACGACTTTCAAATTATGGTCCCATCATACGAATGTATTGACTTTAACTTCAAGGCATCAGAAATAAAGTCTGCACTTAATTCTCTTGGATCGGTGGAAATAAAATCTGTTCCATGTTCAATTGAACATACACCCGCTAAACACGCACAAGCTCAGATACCAACAGAATATGAGAAAATGCCAACAAAATTCAAACTCAAGAATGAATTTGAAGTACCTTATTCTCAAGGTAGAATATCTAGCATTGTTGTAACAAAGGATAATAGGCTGCTGTTGTGTAATACGGCAGACAAGAGTAAAGCATTGTCTATATGGTCAGAGACAGGAGACCACATTCAGGACTGTAAACTTGCTAATCCTGCGTGGGGAATAGCTATGATACCAGGAACGAATGAAGCAGTTGTTACATTACCATATATCGATTCGATTCAGTTTGTTAACATAACCAGTACGGTACCAGGCAAATCAGTGAAAGTTCCCAAGGAATGCTATGGAGTAACAGTTATTAAGGACATGATAGCATTAGGTGGGAGGGGGAAAGTTTATTTTCTCAGCATGACAGGAAGTCTTATAAACACAGTAAATGTCGGTAGTGATTACTTAATTTCCCTGAAGGCAAATAAGACGGATATGATCTATTGCTGTGAGTCAACAGATGATACATTCTATTGCATTGATATCAATGGAACCGTTATATTCTCACATACATCTCCTGGTTTTAAAGGATCAGTAGACATAGCGTTGGATGGTAAAGAGAATCTGTATGTAACAAACTGTAGATCAAACAAATTACATCGTCTGTCATCAGAGAATGGAAAGCTTATTGACATCCTATTGAAGAAGGAAGATGGATTAGATGAACCTTATGGAATTGCTTTCAACAAGAATTATACCAAACTGTTTATAGCAAATGGAAATTATGGTAGAGTTAAACACATATTAATATTTGATTGTTCTTAAAACAGCATATAATTCTACAAATATACAATATAGTTTCTTTTCATAATGTCTAAAACTTTCTGCATAAAAATTAAAACCCTGTCCTGTCTCTGAAAGTCAATGTTGAGTTGTGTGTGAACGCTCTGTCCCCTGATTGAAGAATGTATGTTGTTTCAAAAAAGATTACAAGAAAACCATAGTTTACGAAGAATTTATTTTATTTTAGAATATTAACACAAAGCCAGTGATTAATTCTGCGATTCAAAGAAATGATTTACAATGAAGTGAATATTTATTTATTGTTAATTGGCTATTTTATTTTACAGTAATGAGCGATCTTTAAAGTATAAGACTGTATTCCTTGCAAATGATCTGTCTTGTGAAGAAGTAACATTGACAGTTCTAAATAAAATTGTACAAATTCTCTCTAAATTACCTACAAAACTTATATTTTAAACATTTAAGGTGGTATGGGTGTCTTTCGCCATCTTGGATTGTAAAAAACAGGGAATCTAAGGTCAAGATTTTGAATCAAGTTAGCAAAATTTGATGCAGGAATGCAGATATTTAATGTGAATTTTCATTTAAAAGAACTAATTTATAAGAATATAACTTATAAATATTAATATTGTTACACGTGTAATTTTTTTGCTGGTTTTTAAATGTTTTTAAATTGGCATTTTAAGGCGAGGTAACTCTAAAACAGCGCATAGTCTGAAGGAATCTACATGGAATTTTCCTATTTTGTATTTTAGCTGGAAAAAATGTACGGTGACCCTATCTTTTTTTTTTGATATTGTCTGAAAAATATCTTTTCCTAATTTATTTCACAATTCTATCATTTTGTTTACTTTCTAATCACAAAATGGTATTTTTTCCTGTATAATCCATACAAAAATTGTCATTTTGTTTCAACCTGTAGCTTCAGAAAATGCACGGTGACCTATTAATTTTATTATATTTTTGAACATATATCAATAGATACTACGTTTTGGCAGAGTATGAAAAAATTCTATGATTTATATTTTAGACTCCCATACCACCTTAAGTTAAATGAGCACATCATTTTATATTTATAAACAAAAATGATTAACAATTGTTATTGTCAGAGGCAACTCTTGTATGCACTAAAACATGGCCAATTTTCTTGTTTACGAACTTTCTTTTGATTCAATAGAAGAAATAGTAAGATACCCTTCATATGATGAATTTTCTTGTTTTTAAGCTTTCTAGAGGTTTCGTTGAAGAAGAAGTAACGCTTTCAACCTCTTCATGTGGCTATTTCAAGCATAAACATATCATTCAAATATTTGTTTTCTTCAAGTAATACACTGTATTCAAAATACAAATTAAGTTTCATTTTCTGGTTATAACTGACGCATTACATATTATAAATATTTTAAAATATATATGTAGACTAGCAAAAATTACCAACAAAATAAATAAATTTTATTCTAGATTTCTATTAGTTATTTAATCTTCAGTCGTCAACCATGTCACTAGTTGCTTCTTTTTATTTAATTGATTTATCAAAAAATGATAAATCTGTCTTTTAAGCTGTTAACAAATTACCAAACAATTGTATAATTTTTGCATTCATATATTGTTCTTTGAACATCATTAAATACAGATTAGTGTATAAAGACAATTATGGACAAAGAGGTAGATTTTAAAAATAAGAAGATGCTAACCAAAATAAACTTACATTATAGGGTAGATGTGAATGGATTTTTATCATAGACATATTTATTTCTTTTTATTATATATATTGGTTAGTCTAGAAGAGACTTTCATAAGTGTTGGCTACGTTCAAGCAAAGTGGTATAGCCATAAGGCGATTACTAGACATCCATTCAGTCAGGTCATTGTGATGCTGTGTCATTGAATACAACACAAATAGAAATGTATGGTAAATGTTAACACGACAGCAATTCAAATACATCTCATTGTGTGCCTTTGCAAAGAAATAATCTTATCAAAATGAGCTTTTATATGCAGATGCTCAACGGTTTCTGTACTTATACCGCTTCGGATTTCAAATGTTTGGCTTTGCGCATTCCTGATGAAGGTAAATCCAGAAAAGCTCTTCGGACGCAAGAAATTATTAAACGTGTTGTTTTTAATTTTTTTCTAATAAGTAAATGTATTGATTTTACCTGAAAACAAAAATTCATTAAATTATTGTGCTGAACACCAATATAGTACTGAACCAGTCCATGATTTACATGTCCCTCATCATGTATCCGTGACGTATTACACAGAACACAACATTCTAACTCTTCATCTATAACCACATGCATTGATCGTATATTGACATTTGTTGATTGCATTGATTGTTTTTATTATAACTGTATTATGTGTATAATTGCTGTATCACCTGAATAAACCCTGGTGAGTTTCAAATATTGTTCTTGTATTATTAATTATATGCTCGGATCACAACATTGGCGCCAGACGACAGCTCGAATCTGTTGATTTTGAAACTATCGCTTCTACACGGTACGTTCCACACCATTTGCTCTAAATTACTGCAAATTATAGCAAAGGCTGTATTTTAGATTTAAACCTCCATCAATTTTGAAAAGTTTTAGTACCTTTTTAGGCAAAACTGCACATTAGATTTACTGTTTGAAATTTAATGCTTGTCTAGTTTCTCGTTTTAGTGAGTCGCCATTTTGAATAGCCATTAGCTGTATCTTGTCCAAATTGAGCAGGACGGAAGTTGGTCTTCTACGCATGCTATGACAAAAATACAGTTCAAGCGCCTTGGCATTATCTAACACAACACGGTTGAACTACAATACAGGAATCGTGATTTAGTGCAAACACCGTTTCGTGCACAACTACAGTACTGGTATCGTGGTTGATGACAAACTCCGTTTCGTGCACAAATACAGTACAGGCTTCGTGGTTGATGACAAGCACCGTTTCGTGCACAGATACAGTACAGGCATCGAGGTTGATTAAGAACACCGATCTTTGTGGCAAAGTATAGTACTGTCTTATACAACATACTCTCGACACAGTATACTAGCAGTTTGAAATAACAACTATTTAAAAGCAAACTAATTTTGCCAAATTTTTAGAATGCAAAACCTATTATACTTATGGATGCCACTTTGGATCAACTTCAATCAGTTGAGGGTATAGACAATGAAATGGCTATACAGATACTTGAGGTAAAGGATTCCTCACATTTCATAGACTTTAATACAGTATTTGGCATTACTGGTGTGCCCAAATCAATTTTGAAGAAACATTTTGTTGAACCTGGTATGTTATTCTTTTACCATAAACTACATAATGATCTGGTGAGTTTAAAGCAGGTATTCAAACAGGACTTGTCCATCATAACTTCAGGACTATAAGAGGAAGATAAGAAAGTGGCTGAAGTTGACAAAACGGAAGAGGCAACTGGAACGTCAGGTATCCGCTCAACTAAAATGGAACAAAGCCACTTAATAAAGTCAACCATTCAGTTCAAAAATCATATACCATCATTGCAGGACGAACATCCTGAAGTTAAGAAAAGCAAGACACTTTCATAAAACATAAAAACCAGCAGGTTGAGGAACAATTTTGATCTGAACCTACCTAAGTCTCTTAGCACTCCAGCTAGTTTAACATCATATCAGGACTTTAGCTTGGTGTCCCCTATGACTGTAAACCTACTTCATACTTTATGAATAAAGAAATCGTGGGAAACCCGTGTGCTTCAGCAGAAACCACTCTCAAGTTTGATACTGCACCAGGAGTAGCTAAACAAAAACATGAGAAAGCCAACACTAAAGTTTCTGTTGATCAGGGGCCCTTGGCTCCGCCTATGGATACTCCTTACATTGGGCAAGCTCAGTCGGACACAACATTCACCAAACAAACCCAGTTTGATAGAATGTCTACAATTGGACAGGATCCTTTGGCTTCGCCAGTATCTTCATATGGTGCAGCTCATTACATAACCATAACCCATGAAATAAAACCAAATCACTTTGTTTAACAGGGTCACCCTGGGCTTGGGACTTTGGCCCCGCCTTCGGATTATAATCCTATCTTAATTAAAGACTGCCCTGCACCAAAATTGTCACCAAATTGGTCTTGCAGTAACCTGCTTCCGAGAGTCAAGCACATTGTTGGATCAGCTGTATCCACCGCTCCAGCTTTTTACTTGGGATCAATTAAGGACACTCAAAACATAACTGCAATACAGTTGACGAATCCTATTGTAATGTCTTCCCATGTCCAGTTTGTGAATAACACCTATGTTCAGACCAACAGTGAACTTACATCTGACAGACACAAGAGGAGAGAAAGAAAATTTTACCAGAGGGATTCCTCCTCTTCTTCAAATGAGGACTTTTATGAACGACAACCATCCCAAATAAAAGAGTCCCATGCCAGTGGAAAATGAATGCACATCTGTTGTGCATGGTTTAATTTGTCCTTCTTTATGTAAGTTTACTTCAAAAAGTATACACGTACTTAGTTAAAACATTGAGCCAAGGGTTGACTAGGGTATATCGATGACTTCTTTCACTAGACATTAAAACCCTAGTGAAAGTGAGGCCTTCAAAAACCCCTTTCCTTGTCCTTGAAAGACAATAATTTGGATAGATATATATCATGTCCTTATTTTTCATTTCTAACAAACACAAAATCACGGAAAAAGTTGACAGATAAAAAATCACATCAACCCTAGATTTTGTCGTTAAAAAATTAGTCTGTTCTTGTTTTGCCTGAGCGGTGGCATATTGTCCCTGATTCAATTCCAAACTGACACAGGAGTTATTCTACAATGAAAATAATTAAGAAAGTTGGATTGGAGTATAATGTATGTAATAGTTATCTTAAAATGGGAAAGTACAGCGCTGCGTCCCTTCCTCCTGAAGTTATGGTCTTTTACTTACTGTCTCGAAAACTGTTAAACACAGACAAAAGCTTTGTAAAACAGAAACAAAATCATCAGTAATTCAGGATACACAAAACCTTTATCAAATTGACCCAATCTACAGATTTCAATCAGGAGTTAATCTATCGCTTTCAAAAAACTGTTCGAATAATTTAAACGTTTTACCTTCTAAGTTTCACGTGAGATGTGTATGAGCTTTTGGTTTTGCCATTTTATAAAGAACTACCCTTTTAGAATTTCCCTTGCAGTTCGGTATTATTGTTATTTTACTTTTAACAGATAAAAAGAAAGAAGAACAATAAATACGATCATCAATACAAAACCTCAACATGTTAATATGACTAAAATACTTAATTGACAGGTTATTTGAATTGTTACATAGGAATGTAACAATATTTGAAATGAGTTTGTTACTAAAATCAATTGTTGACTCCTTTTGAGTTCTTGTACATTAACAGTGTGTTTACCAAATGTAACGTTACTACCTATTGTCTTGGAATCTGTAATAAACCTCAAAATTGGTACAGATTAACTCCAAAAAACCATTGGATACTCATTTCTTATCAAGGCGAAGTCTGATTATGGATTTATATCAAGTACATGGGTACGAAATCCAACACCCTCTTGAAGAAGAACCCTGATCACTAAGGATTTTCTTATTCCAGGCATAACCTAACTGGTATTTGGCACAAGTTTTGGGAATTTTTTGGTCCTCAGTGCTCTTCGACTTTGTATTGATTTGGTTTAATCACTATTTTTGGTCTGAGCGTCACTGATCACTACTGATAATGTGTCCTTTATAGGGCGACTCAACAGTCAGTCCATTATGTTAAGCTGACTTTAAGATCTAAAGATTTTTCGTTTTTATTTTGCCATGACGTTGTCATTTGTCAACGACTGATGAATCTGAATATCTCTCCCCTCTCTTTGAAAGTTTATTTTCAAATAGCCGTTTTTATTTGTCTAAGGATGATTGTTATAGGAGGACCTAAAATAAAGACAAAGCATATGCCTATCTATACAATTTGTATGGAAGGAGCGTGATTTTGATGTACTTGTATATTCATATAGAAGCTGTTAAGCTTTGACATTGTGTTTAATAACCTATTTTGTAATTCTATTTTTACCATCTGTGTCAAATCAAAATTATTATTCGATCCAACACAGTACAGAGGGGGATAGGACCTTTATCGGGACTCCGGGATCGGGTTTTTTTAAGCTCGGGATTTCGGGATTGACCCTTTCGGGATCCGGGAATTCTTTTTTTCAGATATCGGGATGCCGGGATTTACTTGATTTAATTTAGGGACCTCGGGATTTCATGTTTTTAAGCCCGGGATTTCGGGATCAGGACCCCTCCTATCCCCCCTCAGTACACTATGCACATTCCTCTTGCATTTTATAGGATAGAATGGACTAAATATATGTTGTAGTCCACGTCAAATTACAGGGGCGGTAATTTGATAAATTTAACAACTATTGGAGGTTCAGTAAGCAACAATCAGTCAACATGGTCAATAGAATCTGGATATTGTTACATGTTCTCATCTCTATACAAAATTGTTCACGATTGTAATTATAAAATCATAAGTACATGTTGTATGATTACAAATTAGACAACTATCTACCAAAGTTTATATGAAGTTATGATAGGCACCCGTACGTTTGTGTTTATATTTCAAAATGTTTTTTATCCCTATGAATGTACATGTAGCAGTTCAAAGTCAACAACTAACTGTAACAGTGCAAAATATACTTCTTCTCGATTGAAAATATAAAAATAAGAAAATAGTGTATGATTGCCTAAGAGACAACGTCTATAGGAGACCAAATTGCAAATGACACATTAATCAAATTTCTGACTCCTCACTGTTGAATTATTTAATACAACTGAAACTATATATTTTTCAGAGCAATTATGGCTTCTAGTAAAATGTGTGGACCATGTTCTAGGGTTGACAAATTAGCGTCAGCTGTAACATTTTGCACTGATTGTGAAGATCTTTTGTGTGCAGATTGCGTCACAATGCATAAAGCAATCAAGGCACTCGCTTTACATCATTTGGTCGATAAAGAAGTTCAAACTGACAAATCTTTCAACATTAGAAAAAATTGCAGGGATCATCCAGATATGCCTTTAGAGTTTTACTGCTCAAATCATGAAAGTTTATGCTGTCGTACATGCTCCGTGAATACCCATCGTACATGTGGCAAAATTTTACCAATTGGTGTTGCCGCATGTGGAATAAAGTCATCAGTTATTCTGAACGATGTTACAGCAGATTTAAATGGGTTATTAAAAACTGCCGATCAATTAGTAGAGGACAGAGCAAAAAATAGGGAAAACATCAGTAAAACTAAAGCGACCACTCTACAAAAGATAGTCAAATTTAAACGTCAAATAATTCAAGAATTAGATGGACTAGAAAAGAAATTAATGACAGAAGTTGATGAAACTGAGAAAAAGCTTACCAAAAAGGCCGAACCTTTCAGACATAGAAATCCGACGAAAAGCCATTGTAGATGTATCCGAACAATTGGAATTTCTGTCAAAACACGGATCAGAAAGCCAAATACTGATGCTATTAAATACTATAAGGGTTGATATCTTTAAACAAGAGGATGACTTTGAAAACCTTATCTCCTTTTACAATTGCAGTGATATCAACTTCAAAGCGTCAGAAAGTAAGATCGCTTTTAGTTCTCTTGGATCGGTGGAAATAACATCAGTTCCGTGTTCAATTGCACACAAGCCCTCTAAAAACGCACAAGCACAGATACCAACAGAATATGCCAAAATGCCAACAAAATTCCATTTCGAAAATAAATTTGATGTGCCTTATAGGAATGGAAGGATCATTAGTATTGTTGTACTGAATAACAATAGGTTACTGTTGTGCTTTAACGGAAATAAAAGTTGAGCATTGCATGTCGATATGGTCAGACACGGGAGACCACATTCAGGACTGTCAACTAGCTGCCCCGGCTTGGGGTATAGCTATTATACCAGGAAAAGATGAAGTAGTTGTGACATTACCTGCCATGAACTCGATTCAACTTGTTAACATATCTACTATGGAACCAGGCAAAGTGATGACAGTTCCTGACAGTTCATATGGAGTAACAGTTGTTAAGGACATGATTATTTTAGGTGGAAAAGGAAAAGTGTATTTCCTCAGTATTACCGGAAGTCTCATGAAAACATCCGAGGTCGGACGTAGGAACTTATTTTCACTGAAAGGAAATAAGACGAATGTGATATATTGCTGTGAGGCAGATGGTGATACACTCCATTGCATTGATATACATGGTGCTGTTATTTTCTCATTCACATCTTATGATTTTGAAAGACCAGTAGGTTTAGAATTTGATGGCAAAGAAAATTTGTATGTAACAAATTGGACAAAAAATAAACTTACTCGTCTTTCACCTGAAGGGAAGCTTCTTGACATACTCCTTAAGACGGAAGATGGATTAGATGAACCGTATGGAACCAAAATGTACATAGGAAATGGAAAGCGTAGTGCTGATAAACAAGTACTGATATTTGATTGTGCCTAGGAACAGCAAATAACTATAAAGACGTTCACACCTAGTTAATTGAAAAAATGTAAGAATTCCTCTAAAAATTAAAACCAAGTCTCTGAAAGCCAATGTTGAATTTTGAATGAGTGTTCTGGTCCCCTGTTATAAGAACTGGTGTTGATTTAAAGGCAATTACAAAAATATCATATTTTAAAAAGAATTTGTTCTATCTAATGATACCTTCAGAAAGTCAGTGAATAATGTAAAGTTATAAAAGGAGTGAATATAATTCATGGTTGATTTCCACGTTATTTTACAGCAAATAACTATTTCTTAAGTATGCGAGTTTATCCCTTGCATACATAGGTAAAACGAACAGTTTTAATCCAAGTTTTTCAAATTTTCTCTAAATTTTGACAAAAACACAATTTTGAGGCATTTTAATGTGCAACTCAGATAAACAATCACATCATGTCATACAAAAAATTATTTACAACTGTTATTGTCCGATAGAATAAAAGAAAAACTCTTAAATGTATGGTGACCTAATTTTTCTCCATATGTCAACATAAAGAATAGTCGTGAAAGAAGTTCAATGTCTTGAAACAAATAGAACGACGTTTAAAATATCATGAATTGTTGAGAGGTTTCTCGAAAATTGGCATCAAAGTCGATCTATATGTTTAAAAGCAATAAACTTCTATCAAGATTTTTATTAATGTCGATGCTACAAATTGCTATTTGCATAAGAAGAAAAAAATAACTGGATAATTATCTTGACCAGTAAAAAAAAAACATCAAGATAAATTGTGAAAAGATTTCCTGACTTGTCGAAATAATCCGTATAAGTCGTCAAATTACCTATTTTATGTTGACTGATCGAGACAACTTATGTAAATTCCAATTTATCTCAATGGCAGAAATAGACTTCAATAAATATGCACTAAAACCATATTAAATTTTTGTATGGTTTGAATTTTCTTTAGATTTCCTTGAAGTCATGATAGTAGAGATGTTGAACTTTTTGTGTGTATACTTAAAGCATAAACGTATTATTCAAATGATGTTTTTAAGATGATAAACTGTATTAAAAAAACAACTTAATGTTTTCTGATGATGATCGAAATCACTTTAAGAGAAAGTGGCACATATATATAAATATAAGTTATTAGCTAATCAGCGTTTCATAGTTTCCCAATTTGGTAATAAAAAAAAATGGAAAAGATGCAAGTTTCTAATATTCCCTTATCTTTAGATGCATTAATTAAATTACAATGCACTAACATATGACACACCTTTTTTCATTGTAATCAAAACGGGTATGTCCTTTGTAAGGAGGACCTCATTTATGCAATCAACATTTCATTCAATAAAAATAGCCTAATTTGACTTGGCCATTTTTATTTTACATCCAACAATACAAAATGCTTTCCATTGATGTTTGTGGAAAAAAATTAAACTCTCAACCTTATAAAAATATATGTCAAAGAAAAAATTCATGAAAACCAGTTGATAATATATAAATTAAGTGACAATCCGGGTCAAACTTAGATGTCACTCAATTCAGCACAGTGAACACACAATACATTATAAATGTGGTAAAAATAGCCAACAAAATAAATAAAGTATATTTTATATTTTAGTGGTGGTTTAAATTTCAATCAACAGACACGTCATTAGTTGCTCCTATTTATCAAATTTATAGATCAAAAGATGATGCTTTTGTTTTGGAAGCTGTTAAAGAATTACCGAACAATTTTATATAGATATAAGAAGATATCGTATGAGTGCCAATGAGACAACTCTCAATTCAAGTCACAATTTATAAAAGTATACCATTATAGGTCAAAGTATGGTCTCCAACATGGATCCTTGACTCACACCGAACAACGAGCTATAAATGGTACCAAACCATTACTAGTGTAAACCCATTCAAACGGAAAACCCAACGGTCTAATATATATATAAAAATCGTGAAACAATAAACAATTGTGAACCACATCAACAAACGACAACTTCTGCACATCCGATTATGTTTGCATTCAGATAATATCTGTAAATGATAGTTAGTGTTTAAATAAAATATGGACATAGAGGTAGATTTGAAAAATATAGTAGATGCTAACCTGCAAATCAACCTACATCATAAGGTAGATGTGAGTGGGTTTATTTAATCATAGATATTTTCTAAAAAAATTTATAACATATATTGGTTAGTCTAAAAGAGGCTTTCTTGTATGTTTCTACTTTCATATGAAGTAGTACAGTGATAAGGTGACTATTAGATATCCATTTAGTCTTGTTGTTGTGTTGCTGTGTCATTGCATACAACATAAGAGGAACTGTATTGTAAAGACAGCAATTCAAAATCATCTCAGTTTGTGCACTTTTCAAATGAATTTGCTTATCAATATCCATGCACTCTATTGTGTAGATGCTCAATTTCTAAGAAGGTAAACATATCGATGTTGGTTTTTTTTCAATTAAAACATCACTGCATCTAATTATTTTATTTTCTGATATTAACAATTTCAAACATTCATTTGAAGTCTTCTGGAATGCTTAGAAATACAGAATCATTGTTGTTTAAATGTCATCTCTAAAAGTAAAATAGAAGGAAACATGTCAGCTCATTCCAGTAGTTGTATGAACAAATGCACATCTTTATTTAGAGGCTAGACTGGGGGAGATAATTTGTTGCCTACTTCCCGAAATTATTTATTTTCAAACTGAGTCTACAAAGTTATTTAGAAATGAGATAGCAAGCAGGTAAAAAGAAAAGATAACGTCACAATTAAAAGAAATTCCACATACAACATATTCCGAATTAGCACATTTTTTTAGGATGAAAATGATTAATATACAAAAAAGGAAGGGTTTTGTTTCAATTTTAAGACTTTTAACAATGATAATTAATTCTACATTAAAATTTTGAAAAACGAGATTTTAAGACATTAGCAAATATTCAATTTAAGCAAGAGGTCGACTTTCAGGATGTTATCCCGTCTTATAAGTGTACCGAAATTTATGTCAATGAATCAACAATTCAGTCTTATCTTAATCTCTTGGATCAGTTGAATTAAAATATGATCACTCTTTTGTCTAATGAAACAATCATTAAAATTATGGATTTTATATCTTAACGTTTCTCATTTCAGTTGTACGATTTGTGGCACATGGTGAGCTAACGCTGAAACGTATATATTATATATAAAGAAACTCAATATGTTTGTGAAAGTTTTGTCTTATTTTCATTATAATATTATTATTGCTGACCTGAAATAACGGCAAATAATCAATCAATCAAAAGAAACAATTTGACTTTAACTTTCTTTTCCTCTATTTTGAATTGATATGTCATGTTTCAGGTTTAAATACAGCATAAACAGATAAATTTTCTGCCATTGTCTCAAAAGTACCTTAAATAAGAAATTAAGACCCCGCCCTTATGTACCTGTGAATCTCGTCTTGCAGTGTACTCTTGTAGGTCTTTGTACATTTTGGAAATAATACACTAATATAAAAATCAACGACGTGCTTTCTGAAGGATTTCATTTCCGAAAGATTTAACACACTAAGAGTGGTGAAGGAAGTCATATCCCGGTTATTGCGACAAACAACGAGAACGTATGTGAAATATTTCTTTGATTACCATTTTAATATTAATATACAGTTCTTTTTTCAATATATATGTTTGCACATGACAAATATGATACGTAATGCATGAACAATATTTATAACATTTCCAGGAATAAAAACTTATTAATTTTTCTTTATATGAAGAAATGAATAAAAATCAACCTGAATGCTCTTTAAATATTTTATGAATAATTCTGAAAAAGGAGCGAAAATAAAACTGTATAAATTCGCCCTATAAATCAATTTTCGAAAACATATATGACAGACTCGAACCAACGAACACCACTGAATAATTGACTCTTGAGTTGGGACGGGCGCTAAAAAATATGACGGGATTAGAAATGTTTGCCAGCATTTCCCTCCACGCCCACTTACCTGGAACGTAGGGGTAACAATACAGCATGATAAAACACTGTTAAAATCAGTGGAAAGTGCTGGAATAACTAAATCAATACAAAGCATTAAAACGGAAAAAAACGAGACACAAAGTACCGATCTATGAGTTACTAAAAGCAAGTTCAAAGCCAAAATAACCAATCAATAAATAATATTTTCTTCTGCAGGGATAGCAACAACAAAGAAACAATCTGAGTTTTGAATTTTCTCTTGATATCTTGAGTTTTTGCTTAAGGCAACGATAAAGTGTATGTGTTGACTTTCAGCCGAAAAACTCTGTATTTATGCCCATATCATATTATGTTTTAACATATAACGATAAATAAAAATATCCCTACAAACCCTAATTGTGTTCATAATGTGACAATCAATACAGATACATTAACTTTTGTTATAAGCAGTGAATTTGTCTAGGATTCAACTCCCGTCTGGTACAGTAGTTATATATAAGGAAAATCATGCCTCACTGATATTGACTAGAATCTGGATACATTTGTATTGGTGTATTGCTTCTTAAGAGAGCGGTGCTTTATCTTATCTATGAACATTTATTGCTTCACTCAAAAAGCTGCGCAATAAATTTTGAGCCTAGTTGACCGTAAGTACTCAGGTGAATCAACAATCCATAGCAGGAATTTAGTACAGTCATGAAAGTCCGGATGATTTTTATTGAAAGATTCTACTATACAATTTTGAAAACCCTGTTATCTCACTCATGAATAAATTTTATTGCATGTTAGTGTTTGGCTTTATCCTTTGTTCCTTGATGATTTCCTTGTGGACCATGTTCGAGGATGAACAAATTAGTCACAGCTGTAAAACTTTGCACTGATTGTGAGGATCATTTATGCACAGATTGCGTCCATACTCACAAAGCAATCAAAGCCCTAGCTTCCCACCACTCGATTAACAAAGACGTTCAAACTGATAAGGGTTTTATCATCAAAAGCACTTGATCTGATCATCCAGAAATGGGTTTAGAGTTTTACTGCTCGAATCATGAAACCTTATGTTGTCGTACATGTTCAGAGAATATCCAACGCGCATGTGAAACATTGTCTTGTCCCTAAAAGCCAATGTACAATTGTCAATGTAAGTTCTGTTCCTGAGTTTGAAAAATTTATTTTGATCGTGATGTGTATGGTATCAGTATGAGTTTAAAATGAAATGGTACTCATATAATATACTTAGAATTTTATGGTACCCGTAGAATTTACTTATAACTTGTTGTTATACATGCATCTATATTTCATTTATATGTTGCTTTAATATATTGTCTGTTTTTGGATCACGCCTCTATTGTGCTCTTTCCAATGGTTAATGAATTGAATTGAATTAAATTGAATTGATTGTAAGGAAGTCAAACAAATATATATTTTACAATAATCCTTTTTATTTTATTATAATATCCCAAAGCCAGCAATTATTGCATTGAAGCAAATAATTAATACATAAGAACAGTAAATTCTTTGTCAATTTGAGAAAAAAAACCCACATCTTACATCATTTGAAGAAAGGCTAGTGAAAATCAGCAAAACACAAGGAAAACATCAGAAAATCTAAAGGGACCATTTACAAAAGACAACCATATTAAAACGTGAAATAATTCAAGATTTATATGAGCTAGAAGTTAATGATAGAAGTTCATGTGACTGAGCAACAGCTTACCAGGAAGGCCGAATCTTATCTTTCAGTCATTAAAATCAGACGAAAGGCATGTCAACACAATTGGAATACGTTCATTCTATTTATGGGGTTTGTAATAATATGAGCACCACGACTTCTGCCACATGTGGAGCAGTTTCTTCTAACCCTTCCGGAGCACATGAGATCACCCCAGTTTTTGGTGGGGTTTGTGTTGTTTAGTCTTTAGTTTTTAATGATGTGTCTTATGTACTATTATTTGTTTGTTTGTCTTTTTCTTTATGTGCTATGGCGTTGTCAGCTAATTTTCGATATCTGAGTTTGACTGCCCCTCTTAATAACACACGGCTCAATAATCCAAATATTGTTACTGTTGAATACTATTCGTATGGAAATTGCCAAGCAAGAGAACGACTTTCAGGATGGTATTCTGACTTACAAGTCAAATTTTCTTCAAGGAAACAACAATTCAGTCTTATCTTAATTCTCTAGGATCAGTTGAATTACAATATGATCCTTGTTTAAATGTATACAGACCTCATAAACACGCAGAAGCTAAGATACCGTCTAAATATGACAAAATGCCATTAAAACAAAAAATTAAGAAAACTGATGTTCCTTATCGGAATGGTTACATCTTCAATATTGTAGTAATGGACGATAATAGATTGCTGCTTTGTTTTTCAGGAGTCAAGAGTAAAGCATTGTCGTTATGGTCGGAAACTGGAGACCACATTCAGGACTGTGCACTTGCAAAATCGGCATGGGGTATAGCTATCATACCAGGAACAAATGAAGCCATTGTAACATTACCATCCATTAATGTGGTTAAGTTTGTTGACATAATCAGCATGGTACCAGACTCAGTAATGAATTTCCCAACACGACATAAGTAGTAACGGTTATCAAGGACAATATAGTATAAGGCGGGGAAGGAAAAGTTTTTATCCTAAGATTGACAGGATTTCACCTGAAAACATTCAATGTCGGAAATAAACTCATCATAGATACCAGGACTACATTTTGTATATACGCCAGACGCGCGTTTCGTCTACAAAAGACTCAACAGTGACGCTCGAATCCCAAAAAGTTAAAAAGGCCAAATAAAGTACGAAGTTGAAGAGCATTAAGGACCAAAATTCCTAAAAGTTATGCCAAATACAGCTATGCCAAATACAGTTATGCCAAATACAGTTATGCCAAATACAGCTAAGTGAATTCTTGTTTTCACTAAAGGTTAATAAAAGGGATATGATCTATTGCTATGAGGCAGATAAGGATACACTCCATTGTATTGCTATCAATGAATCTGTTATCTTCTCATATAAATCTCCAGATTTTAAAGGACCCGTAGACCTAGCATTAGATGCCAAAGAAGTCTGTACGAAATAACCTGACAATCAAATAAATTACATGGGAAACTTCACGACATCCTACTGAAAGCAGATGATGGATTACGGCAGACATGTGCTGTTGCCTTCAACAATAATTACACTAAACTGTACATAGCTAATGGATATCATCGGGAAGATAAACAAGTAATGATATTTGATTGTGCTTAGGAAAACAGGAAACTTTAGAATGTAAAATCCAATCGAAAAGTCCATAATCACATGGCAAAATCAAATGACAAAACACATCAAAAACGAATGGACAAGAACTGGTTTTTTTTCCTGACTTGGTACAGGCATTTTTAAATGTAGAAAATGATGTATTAAACCTGGTTTTATAGCGCTAAACCTCTCACTTTGTTGACAGTCTCATCAAATTCCGTTATAAGTTACTCATCATTGTTTTATGATTTTAGATTGTTACTTTATGATAATAATCAGATAAAGAAGTGAAAAATAAAAGATGGCCTTTGGGTATTCAACAAAAACATTAACAAAGAAAATTGTTACTTTATGATAATAATCAGATAAAGATTTTTCATAAAGTAACAGTCTCATCAAATTCCGTTATAAGTTACTCATCATTGTTTTATGATTTTAGATTTGTCTGATCAGGATTTGTCTTGTTGATAATTACTGTATTTTGTTTCTCACATTATATACACCAGTATTACCATATGCATTTTAGTATGATTGGTCTGTGTGAAATTAGAAGCTGATTATTATTCTCATTATGTTTAATATAATAATTCAATGCCATACACGTACCGGCATTCAATTGATAAAACACTATTTTGATTGCGGAACTAATCAAAATCATACTTTAAAGAATGTTAATAGCATAACGATGTTCTCCTTAATTGGCATATAATATTCATTCTTTGACTGAAGTTGAAATATAGAAGGCGTGGACAGGACAACATTAATATACATAATATACATGAAAAGTAAATAACAGAATTTTGGGAGATATTTTGTTGTTTTCTTTGAGATGGTTTTTATAACTTCTGCATCGTATTAATACAAAAACAAATCGACAAGAAAACGTACACAATTAGGACCGACTGGAATACCGACTGTCTGTTGAAATATCAATCCACAAAACTCAACAAATATATTGTGGATAAAAAAAAACAAGCATTTTGATCATTTATGTGATTTTTTGTTGTTTCGATATGAGTGCATGTGATTCTTCGGAAAGTAAGATTTTCCAAACCTATGTATATGTTAGCGGAAATAAGTGAAATTAGGCATGAAGCTTAAATCCTAGGTAATAAGCTAATGCCTATGTATTAAGTTATTGTCTGAAATTTTCAGACATTAAGCTTATTTCCTGAAATCTGATGATGATTTAGGCAATAAGTTAACTCTGGAATTTATGTATATACATTCTTGATATAAAGTAGTTTTTTTAAATTATATCCCTTAAATTGATATACATTCATTTAACAGATCTTCAAATTGTAGTAGTTTTCATATTCAAAACAGAATTTACTCATACTTTTTCGTGGTATTTCAAAAAAGAAAGAAAAAAGATTTAAAAACACGAGGGGTGAGATTTATATAATAAAAAATAATAATAATTATTGTTTGAAAATTTTTACACTTCACAAGGCGAGCTGGTTTGTTCAGACCATTTTTTCAATATTTTTTATTGGATAAATACATTTTCTTTGTTAATGTTTTTGTTGAATACCCAAAGGCCATCTTTTATTTTTCACTTCTTTATCTGATTATTATCAAAAAGTAACAATATGTCTATTGAGGACTAATTTCTTGAATCTTTGCGGTCTACATTCGAATCAGGGAAAACAAGGAACATATACCAATATAGAAAAGTACCATGATCTTTTATCTTTAGATTAAACTTTTGGAGTTATCAGAAAAGAAGGTAACGAAAGAGTACTACAATTTAAAAAGTCTGCATTGGAGGTTTTGATGTGATGATGACTAAAGACAACGAGAAGGATGCGAGAAATTTTAAAATGTATGTTTTCCTAAAGGAACTTTATGGTATTTTGGAAAAGGCACATAACGAAACAGGGCATGGTGGCAGAGACCACATGATTAAATAACTACATAATGGATATGCTAATATTTACCGTGATTATATTTAACTATTTCACGCGAAGAAAAATCTTCTGAAAGAAATAATCCACAATGCCTTTCAACATAAAAATGGTAGCATACGCTATGCATTTATTACTTTAGGATATCAGTAGGCATAGTTTGTTAATAGTGTAAAACAAAAGGGTAAAACATGATACACAGAAGAACAAGTGATCAGTTTGCTGGAGTTTCTAATCAACAACATATTTGTTGAATTTGGAGGTAGACTTTTTTCAACAAATTGTAGGCATTCATATGGGAACGAACTGTGCGACTTGTCGACCTTTTCTTATTTTCATACGAATCGGAGTTCCTTCTGACACTTGTCAAAAACAAGAAGATCAAAGAAGCCAGATTATTTAATTTCTTTTTTAGATATATTGATGATGTTTTTTTCCATAAACAATTCGAACTTTTCTGATTGGGTTCCATTAATATATTCCACAGAACTAGAAATTTAAAATAAAACAACAGACACGGCTTCCTCCGCCTCATTTTTAGACTTATATCTCGAATTTAACATACACAGTCATCTCAGTACCAGAATATATGACAAACGAGATGATTTTAATTTTGAAATTTTACCTTAGTAGCAATATACCAACTTCACCTGCATATGGGTTATATATTTTCCCAAAAGAGGGACGAAAGATACCAGTGGGACAATCAAGCTCATAAATCGAAAATAAACTGACAACGCCATGGCTAAAAATGAAAAATGAAAAAGACAAACAATAGTACACATGACACAACATAGAAAACTAAAGAATAAGCAACACGAACTCCACCAAAAAGTAAGGGTGATCTCAGGTGCTCAGGTGCTCCGGAAGGGTAAGCAGATCCTGCTCCACATGTGGCACCCGTCATGTTGCTCATGTTATAACAAATCCGGTAAATAGTCTTATTCGGTAGGTCTCATTCATGAAAGGCAAGGGGATTGTATTTTCGACGTAAGGAACATATTCTATTTTATTAGTGATTTTTATTTCCGTTTCCGTTTAAATGTTATCATGTAACAAAAAAAACCCTCACCATAGATATCAGAATTGAAATTTTTTATTTGCGCAAGACGTGTATTTAAAATGTAATTTTTATTTAGATTTATTTACCCGCAATTTTATATTAGACATTAAGCCTAATGCCTTCACACCTTTTTCATGATTTAAGATGCCTAACATCATTAAGGCAATAGATTTACTGCGTAGGCGTTCGCCTAATGTCCAGGATTTAAGATTAATGCCCAAATTCACTTATTGCCGCAAACATATATATTTAACAAAATGTGCCATCTGCAAGCCAAAAATATCATGTACTGTGTTACAACTCTAGATTCTACTAACGAAAAATGTAACACTAGGCACCGACAGCTGAATTTTTTTTCAGTCTATGTTGCCGAGTGGTCAAGAGCACTGGACACAGTGCAGGCGGTGTTGGTTGAATATGCCAATAGCATGAGTTCGGATCTCGGCGAGAGAAAAACAAAATTTTGCTTTCGCAAATTTGCAGATTTAACATTTTTTGCTGATTTTTAGAGTAAATGATAAAACAATATATATATATATATATATATATATTTATATTTAAACTAACAAATTAAAAAAAGGTGCAAAGTAAGGTTAAGGCAAACTATTCTTGGGTATAACATAAACCTTAGTGTATCGAATAATTTTGTCCACTTGTAACATGTTTTCATTCCATACTTTTTGTGTTGTTTATTTGTTTTGTGTTTTAATTTTATTGGTATGATTTTATTGTTTACAGTTTCACTGTTTGTATTTACTTGATAAACGTTAAAGTTTTAATTTGTTTCAGTTTTTTTAAGTTTGTTATATAACTTCTTTTTTCTAAAAATATCTTTTTATACCTTAGTTAAAGGAATTTAAACCCCACCAATGTATATGCATGACCGTTCTTGATAAGAATAAAAGAGAAGATAACTGTGTTGCGATTGACAACAACGACAGTATGTATACTATCTCTATTTAGTCTTTTTAATATACACGCATACGTTATTACTTACAAGAGAAATTATGAGCACTTGGCAAATGCTGTACTTAATTTGCGTATGTTATTTAAACCATCCAAATTTGTTTAAATGGTTATTATTCTTTAAATGAATGATCATAAATAAGGCACCCAAATAAGAGATTTTACTTCCTGATATATATTTTTTCTTTTGTTATTAAACTGAAGGTAACTGTAGATTATAGATGGTATTTCAAGCGAGAGGATGTATTTCTGCTACAGTCTCATCGAAGACGACAACATTATTATGAGATGTATCACATAAACGTTCTCGAACTCAAAAGGGTTTCGATTACCCCATGAATCTGTTTATTGCTGTTTTCATATGCTATGCAACTCTAATAGCATAGGTTCATGAAGTCGTACATTCTCTCTCGCTAAACTAAAAAAATACGCTGTTTGCTAACAGACCTAAGATACTAGTGATAATTGTAAATCTCAATCGAGTAGCTTGATATGAAAAATTATCACTAAAAAAACATATTGAAGGAACAAGTTATTGTACTTGTGACCCTTTAATGATAATTTCTTACTGATTTAAGTTTCTTTAATATATATCCAGAAGACTAGAACACAGAGAGAAACTGTTAACAGAAGAAAAAAAACATTTCAACAATACAAAAATACTGGACATATAGATCTTTATTTTACTGAATGTGTCAACAAATTGTTTTAGAACTAATTACCTTTCATTTTTTATATACTGTTAGCTTTAATATCCATTATACTGATTATTATTAAAAAGAAACAGAAAGATAAAAGGCAAACAAAAGGCATCAATACATGACCTTAAATGATTAAATGAAACTAGTATTTGACTTTTCATATGGAATATTAATCGTCAATATATAATTTTTACTATTCTACATGCAATTCGTGTGTTGGCATATTTTAAAAATGAATAGGCGAACACGGTAAACTACCAAATCTGATATGAACTATAAACTCCTTGGAAAAGCTTTCCCTTACCATTTTTTGTCTATTAAAAAGTTATCATCTATTAGGGAGTGTGCAAATATTTATTAGGTAGATGGGACTAGTGTAAACCTTAGTAGTTCAAACACATTACTCATCCACTTAAGGCATAGGGTCGCAGTCTGCACCAAAAACTTTTTTAACTACTAGTCTAAAGACCAATATTCTAAATTTTTTCTTATTGGTCCAAACAAAGTTTTGCAAAAACTTACTAGTCCGAATCAAATTTTACTAGTCTGGGGCATCGGACTATAGTGTCTAATCGTGCAGACTGGGGTGGCCACTTTTTGTTCCCTATTGAGACCATAGGACATGAAAATTTATTCAACCATTATTAACAATAAAAAAAAATAATAACTAAATATCCAAATTGTACACCATTTTCAAAATACAGTCTTAATTTAGAATAAAGGTAATATTTTACTCTAAGACTAGTATTAGCATATATAATCATTACCAAACTACCAAATAATCTGGCATTCCGTAAGATCAATACATAAATGAGATAGCTGAGAGTTTGATGAAAATCTAAGTAGGTTTCGAAACGGATCAATTTTTAAAGATGACACTCAAATTTTTTTAAGATAAAACGGTGACTATCTGAATTAAGTCCAAACTGAATTTCAGCTTTTTTACCTATTAACTAAATCCTTAAAATTGGCAGAAATGAAGCAAACTTAGCCAAATAACATGTAATTTTGTAAGCTTACTATATGAATGAGATAGATCAAGACTGGTCGAGCAATTCGTTGATACTATATTCAGATTATACCAAGATTCAAGATTATCAAATACTAAATCAGACTTATTAAGTAAGGTTCAGACCAAATAGTGCTGTTGAGATTATCTCGAGTCTTATAACTAACAAGTCGGTGCTCGACCAGTCAAAACATGGTCTTTTCAGACTCTGATCAGTTTGTAAATATATAGTGTAATAGGACAAAGACTTATTTTCTGCATTCAAGTCATAGGACATTGCAAATTTACAGCCAAAATCAGTATAGGACATTCACTTTTTGTCATAACCAGAATTTGCACCGGTCCGACCTGCCTGATAAATAATGAACGGTCCATTATCTTGAAATCTATAAAAAATAGACATATAACTAAACAGCAACGAATCTGTAAACATGACCAGGAATACAAGGAGACATTTGGACTTAAATTATAATCTATGCATGGTAAAATCCTAAGGTCGAAGAATATTTTTTTGTCCTAATTTTAACGAATGTCACTAAAATTGGTAATGGTGACTTCAAGATCTATATTCTATATAGTTAAAGACATGTTGTAAAAAGTAAAATATCAAAAATACCGAACTCCGAGGAAAATTCAAAACGGAAAGTCCCTTATCAAATGGCAAAGTCGAAAGCTCAAACACAACAAACTTATGGAAAACAACCGCCATTCCTGACTTGATACAGACATGTACTTGTGTTAAAATTGGTGGATTTAGCCTGGTTCTATAGCTGGCTAAACCTCTCACGTGTATGACAGTCGCATACAAATTTGATATGTGATCTTTGTTAGAGTTACAAATTATAGGTCAGACAAACTGTATACCTTCTTATGCAAACGTTATGGTAAAATCATGTATTTAATGCGAATTACGAATGCAATTATTTTGGAAGTGAAATTGCTGAGATGTATAAAGTTGTCGTAGTGTAAACCGAGTGTTGAAAACCACTTACATTTTAAAAAAGAGGCTAAATATACTAAAGGGACATACAAGCTGATAAGTCGAAAATATACAGTCAATGCCAAGGCAAAAACAAATACCAACAACGACACAAACATAGAAACATAGGAAACTAAAGAATTAAAAACAAGAACCCCACCAAAAACCAAGTGGGATCTTGTTTGCTTCGGAAAGGTAAGCAGATCGTGGACCATTTGAAGTAACCGTCTTGTTCCTCGTGTATGTGATAAGTTTAATTAGGTAGGACACATTCGGGGAAAATGACTTGATTGTATTTACGACAATAGGATTTGATTTGATTTTTGGTGTTTTAACGCCACTTTTAAGCACCGTAGGCTATTTCGTGGCGGCCAGTTTTTACGACAATAGCAACATTCTTTCATCATCTGTCAAACAGATATGTGATAATGGATAACCAACTCGCGATAGCGTCTGCACAATTTACGAAGGTATGATTTCAACTCCACCATTTTGAACTCTTGGTTTAATCATGGAAGTTTTACATCGATATATATGTCAATATAAAAGTTCCATGGTTTATTAGATACATGTGAGTAGTAACCCGTTATTAAATAAAACTCAATACCCGCTGTAGGAATGTTGCTACATAGAAATGGAAAAGACACAATTGGGAAGCTGAAATCATCTCTTTTGTCGTAAAGTTTTTGTTTTCGACGAACATCCATTGCCAATTTAAAGATTTGAGTCAAGGTATCAGACAGACTTTAATAACTTATATCTGCTGTATCCTTTATCTTTAGTTAGGATAAATGCCGTCAACTTAGTCACCAAATTTTAAATTATTAAGTGGGAGAACATCATATAATTAATGAGTAATTCCTGTATGAAGTCAGTCTCATATCTAAAAAAAAAACGTCGCCAGGGAGAGGAGCACAGTTGCTTCCCATGGGAATGACACACGTTTGTCTAAAAACATATATGTTTTCCGAACGTAACAAATATGTTCTCAATCCAGAAATCGGGCATCTCGATGATGTTAGTTTTAGAAAATGTTTTGTTTAAAACACGGTGTTGTTTGCTAGGTTCGATTTGTCCCTCTCTATGTTGGCCATTCTTTTAATGATACAAAGCAAAACCAACTCGTTTCATTTGTCTTTTTGTTTGGAACGGGAAATAATTTAGAAGAAAAGTGTATAAAAATCTAATGCAATAGTTCTGATCTATTTCTTCTATTCATAAAATAACAACAAACGTTACAGTGAGTTCGACTTCAATTCCAGATGGACTCTAATTGTCACTTTTGTTGTCGAAGGCCTGAAGTTCCATCCAGCTTCCTCTGACAAAACAAATTACCAGCACATTATGGCCAATAGTGCCGAAAGTGGCGTGTATATATACTAATATATAGTGTGGAATAAAGTCATCGGTAATGCTGATCGATGTAACCGCAGATATACAGGCATTATTGAAAACTGCCGCGGAATTGGAAGAGGACAGAATAAAAAACAAAGAAAACATCAGAAAAGCTAAAATAGAAAATATAAATACATGTATTCATCCCTTCATATATAAAAAGTAGATATGGTATGATTGCCAATGAGACAACTCTCCACAAGAGACCAAATGACATAGAAATTAACAACTATAGGTCATTGTACGGCCTTCAACTATGAGCAAAGCCCATACCGCATAGTCAGCTATAAAAGACCTCGAATTGACAATGTAAAACAATTCAAACGAGAAAACTAACGGTCTAATTTATGTACAAAAAATGAACGAAAAACAAATATGTATCACATAAACAAACGACAACCACTGAATTACAAGCTCCTGACTTGGGACAGACACTTATATACAGAATGTGGCGGGGTTGGACATGTTAGCGGGACCCCAACCCTCCCCTAACCAGGGACAGTAGTGTAACAGTACAACATAAGAACGAACTATAAAAATCAGTTGAAAAACACTGAACTCAACCAATGGATAACAATACAAATATTACAAATACAAGTCGACCACATGCACATTTTCTGATAATAAACTATATCAAATGAAATCTAAATAACATTTCAGAGAAAATATGGCATCCAGTCACATGTGTGGACCATGTTCAAGAATGGACAAATCAGCTTCTGCCGTCAAATTTTGCACTGATTGTGAAGATCCCTTATGTGCAGTTTGTGTTGCCACCCACAAAGCAATCAAGGCTCTCTCTTTACACCATTTGATCGATAAAGACGTTCAAACTGAAAAGGCTTTCATCATCCGCAAGACCTGTAATGACCATCCAGATATGAGTTTGGATTTTTACTGCTCGAATCATGAAAGCTTATGCTGTCGTACATGCTCCGTAAATACCCATCGCACATGTGGCAAAATCCTACCGATCGATGTTGCTGCACGTGGAATAAAGTCATCAGTAATGCTGAACGATGTAACCGCATATTTACAGGCATTATTGAAAACTGCCAAGGAACTGGAAGAGGACAGAATAAAAAACAAGGAAAATATTAGAAAAGCTAAAACGAACACTCTACAACAAATAGCCAAGTTCAAACGTGAATTAATTGAAGAGTTACATGAACTAGAAAAGAAATTAATGGCAGAGATTGATGAAACTGAGAAAAAGCTTACCAGAAAGGCCGAATCTGACCTTTCCGACATCGACGTCCGACTAAAGGCCGTCGTCGATATATCAGAACAATTGGAATTTCTTATAAAACACGGATCAGAAAGCCAAATATTGATGCTGTTGAATACTATAACAGTTGATATTTCAAAGCAAGAGACCGACTTTAAAAATTTGGTTCTGTCATACGAATGTGTTGATGTTGATTTCAAGGCATCAGGAATAAAGTCCGCACTTAATTCTCTTGGATCGGTGGAAATAAAATCTGTTCCATGTTCAATCACACACAAACCCTCCAAACACGCACAAGCGCAAGTACCACCAGAATATGAGAAAATGCCAACAAAATTCAAACGCAAAACAGAATTCAAAGTACCTTATGCTAAAGGTAGAATATATAGCATGGTTGTTACAAAGGATAATAGGCTGCTGTTATGTTTTATGGGAGACAAGAGTAAAGCATTGTCGATATGGTCAGAGACGGGAGATCACATTCAGGATTGTTCCCTTGCTGGTACAGCGTGGGGGTTAGCCATAATACCAGACACAAATGAAGCAGTTGTTACATTACCATCTATCAATTCGATTCAGTTTTTTAACATAGCTAGCATGATACCAGGTAATGTAATAAAAGTTCCTGGAAAGTCCTATGGAATCACAGTTGTGAAGGACATGATTTACTTAGGGGGAAGGGGAGCAGTTTATTGCGTCAATATGGAAGGGAGTCTCATGATAACATTCAAAGTCGGAAGTAGTACCTTGTATTCACTGAAGACAAGTAAGATCGATTGTATTTATTGCTGTGAGGCAGAAAATGATACACTACATTGCATTGATATCAAAGGAACTGTTTTCTTCTCGTATAAATCTCCCGATTTCAATGCACCAGTAGACATGGCATTGGATGGTAAAGATAATCTGTATGTAACAACCCTTAGATCAAACAAATTACATCGTTTGTCACATGAAGGGAGGCTTAATGACATCCTACTGAAGAAGGAAGATGGATTGAATGCACCTTGTGGAATTGCTTTCAACAAGAATTATACCAAACTGTTTATAGCAAACGGACAATATTTTGGAGATAAACAAGTATCAATATTTGATTGCGCTTAGATTCTGCATATAACTTTGAAGTCTCGCAAAACTAACTTGGTAACATTTAAAAATAGTATTATAAAATTGAAACCCTAACCTGTTGCCACTGTTGACTTGTATATATATGCTCTCTTCCTACGGAATTTGTGTTGATTTTGAAGAAAATTACAAAGACACGTTATTTTAGTTTTTGTTCATTTTAAGATATAACCAAATTGCCGGTGATTAGTGCATTGTCGCAAAGAAATTATCCATGAGGAGTTAATATTACAGTATTCTTAATTGGTCATGTCTTCTACTGTAGTGAACTTTAATCTCTAAAGTGTAAACATGTATTCTTCTTCTAATCTTTCCCTATCCTTTCCCTGAAAACGAATGTAGATTTGAGTGTGGCTGTTCTGTTCCCCAATTTTTGTTGATTGAAAGAAAATTACAAGAACACCATATTTTACAAAGAATTAATTTTATTTTGATGATATTAACACAAAGCCAGTGATTTATGCATTGATAGGTAAGAAGTGAATATCAATTAAAAGTAAATTGGTCAAGTCATTTAACAGTAATGAGCTATCTCTAAAGTATAAGACTGTATTCACTTCCAAATGATGTCTTGTGAAAATGTTATATTAACACTCAAAAATGATATGTGTCCTTGAAGCTGTTAGAAAATCACCAAATAATTTTGGTTAATTTTTGTATTTACTTATTGTTCATTTAACAACTGAAAGTAAGTGTTAAAAAGAAAATGATGGACAAAGAGGTAGATTTTTAAAATAAAGAAGACTATATGTGAATTGATTTTTACCTTAGTTTTATCCAAATTTTTTTTTTTACGTATGTTGGTTAGTCTAAAAGAGACTTTCATATGTGTTGGCTATTTTCATGTGATATGGTATAGTCATAACGAGACTACAAAACATCAAATTAGTCTTGTTGTGTTGCTCTATCATTAAAAACAAAATCAAAGGAAATGTATGGTAAATGTTAACAAGACAGCAATTCAAAAAGATCTCATTTATGCACTTTGCAAATAAATTATCTTATCCAAATCCACTTTATTATGCAGATGCTCAATTTCTAAGAAAGTAAACATATCAATGTTTTTTTTTTCAAACAAAAAAATCATTGCATCTTATTCCTTTCCTTTCTGTAATTTACAATATTAAATATTTATTTGAACATGTTGAACTTTTCTGGATTGCTGAGAAACCAGGAATCATTGTTATGTAAATGTCATCTCTAACAAATAGGAGGAAACATTTTAAATGAAATTTGTTTTAAAAGTTCATTCCAGGTCAGACCAAGTAGTTTTATGAACTAATGCACTTTTTTTATTTAGAGGCTAGCTGAGGACTGCCTCTGGGCTTGGAATTTTTTCAATTTATTGAAGACACATTGGTGGCCTTCTGCTATTTTCTGCTCTAAATGGTCAGGTGGTTGACATATTCCCCATTTCCATTCTCAGTTTTGTTCTAAATATCTATAAATTGCATGTCTATACATAAATTGTATCAAAGTTTAATAATTCATCTCTATAAATGTCATTATTTTTGGCCTTCACAACCAGGACTAGACATTCTATCAACACAAGCCTGTAGGACTCACCCTCACTAAAGTCAAAAAGTGATCAGCAGTTGTATATCTATATACAAGACTTTAAAATATCGTCAGATGTCATGCTCTTGGTTTGAACAACATTTATAAGAATTGGCATGAAACATTGTGGAATGTGTAAAAGATGATGTGAAATTTCATAAAACATATATGCAAGCTATATATTTATAATGTTTCTTAGGTAAACCAGGCCAATAATCATATGTGCTTGAAATGATAAAGCATTTGTTCTTAGCTGCTTGTTTCAGCACACACTTTGTGACCACAATTTATGATTTGTGTCAGTTGAAAGACCTTCAATATTAACTTAGTGATTGAATGCCAAATAGTGATTAGGATGCAATTTGCGCCACTGCAAAAACATGAATTCTAAATTTTAAGAACATGAACACTAATAAATGAATCAATTCAATTACCTCCCTTTTCATTGAACTTCCTAAGGGGAGATAATTTGTGTCCTACCTCCAAATTGTTGATTTTTTTCAAACTGTCTTTAAAGCTATTTAGAAATTAGATAGCAAGCAAGTGCAAAGAAAAGCTAATGGCACAAAGAAATGAAAATTCCCTGTTCAACATATTTAGAATGAAAAAATATGTGAAGGAAGAAAATAATGTATATACATAAATAGAAATGAAAGTTCTCCTTTTTTTAATTTATAGACTTTTAACAATGATAGTTAATTGTACACATGATAAATGGGATTTAAAGAAATTAACAAATATGAAATAAATGATTTTATAGCTGTAATACAGAGTTGAGGTTTTAACAAAGTAAGAAGAAAACAGTTCGCTATGCAGATCAAAAAGTGAATAAATGATTGAATCTCAAAAACATATTCAGCTGAGCTTGTTTATTATCATATTTTTTATCTAACTTTCATTATGTTGTATTTGTTATGAATTACATTCATTTATTTCTACATGTGTTATCAATCCATAATTAAAGCATTTTGTTCTGAATACAAAAAAAAGTTTTATTTTCCTTTTAAAAATAATTCATTGAAATTCAAAAACATATTTTGTAGTGAATCTTCTGTTTATATATACTCTATAACAAGAAGGAGATGTGGTATGATTGCCAATGAGAAAACTTTCTATCAAAGTCCAAGTCAAGTGAATGTAACTGTTTATTTGTAACTGTATGCCCTTCAGCAATGAGAAAATCCCCATACCTTTATACAGTCAACTACAAATTGCCCCAACATGTAATATATGAAACAATTTTTTTCACTAAATTTGTCCTTTAGGACTATTCAAACATTTCTAAATGACAAAGTTACCTTTCAAGCATGCAGTAAAGGTACATAAAAATGGAATGTATAACAATTTGATATATTTTAACAAAATCCTCAAATCTGTTGATAAACATAGCATAAAAAACTAGTTCATCAACTTCCTATTGAAATAAATAAAAATAGATCTCACTCAAATACAGTTGCTTTTTATCTTCCTTTTTCCATTCATACCACTGCACTTACAAATCAAAATTTTGTACAAAAAGCAAACTCTTAGAAATAAATAATTAAATAAAAAACTTAATAGCACTGTTTCAAGATATAAAAATTAACAATGGTATACATTCATCATACAGTTTTTACATATATTTTCATACGTTTCTTTATATCTATTACAAAGAATTGAAAAAAAATAAAATTCCAACCTGAATACATGTATCTCTTATTTATTTTTTTTTTAATAACAATAAATTTAGAAAATTACTCCTTAGATATCTCTAGAAGTACTGCATTAATTGGAAAATTTAAATCAGAAATGAAACTTACTTAACAAATGCACTAATAATTTAAAAGAAATAATCTTTCATCTATCAATGTTTAACATACTACAATGTACTCAAAACATTCATTCACAACTAATATATACCAGTTCCAAAACAAACAGAAAAGAAGTACTGTAAATTCAGAAATTATTGCGTGCATTTATTATTGCGATTTTGTCATTTTACACTAAAATGTGATGTTAATTTTTGCAATATTAAGAAAAATCCTGTTAATAATTCATATAACATGTATAAAAATTTCAAAATGCAAGTTTAAATTATTGCGGTTATAACCCTGTCGCATTTTTCACAATAATAAAAACATCGCAATAATTTCTGAATTAACAGTATACATTATAACACAGAATATCACAACCATTTAAAAATGCTTCAACAATAATTTAAAAATACTTCACATCTAAGATCTGTTTTATAATAAATATCACACATTCTGACATTATGACAAAAATACATCTTTTGGACGGGACAAGACATCTAAATGGACGGAATCAACAGCTACTTTTGACATTTGTCGGTTACACTTGGCACTTGAACACTTTTACCTGAAAAAGATAAAAATATACTGCAAAAAACATTAATTTTCGAGGTTAAAAACTCATGGTTTTGTCTCTATATAATATTTCATGGGGAATTAATTTCGTTGTTTCCAGTAAATGGAATTAATATCACATACATGTTTTAATTCGGATAAATTTTCATGGGTTTTTAATTTCATTGATATATTCTTTCCACAAAATAAAGGAAATTAAGTCCTCCACAAAAATTTCTGCTTTTACAGTAATTACCTATAAATGCAAGCAAAACATTTCAGTGTTCCAGCTAGGTTTTCAAAAGGGCAGGGTGCCAATCCTGAAAAAGGGCATTTAACGCGTGATATGATAATATGAAAAGGGCATATTTTAATAAAAGATGTTAATCAAACATTTGTGTTTATTCGTTGAATCACAGGTTATACAAGAACAACATCTTTAGCCCATATAGAACTCTATCTTTCTACTTTTAAGGCTGAAAAACTTGTCAAGCAGCTTGTCACACAAGTTTTTTTTATCATTGCTTGGCACAGTTGAACTTTATATGCAGTATGTTTTGAAAGGAGATCTATTTCATACTGTTTCTATGGTCTACCACATTTTACCAGTTTCACCTTTCTACCCCTGCTGTGCTTGATGGCAATACAGCACAAAACAGCTGTGCTCAGTAAATTCACAATTTTAGGATATAAAGCAACAGTGAAAAATAGTATCAAAAATAAAGAATACAGAAAAAGATGACCAAGGCACCCTACCAACACTGCTACTAAAACCCTCTTTAACTTTTTCCATAACTCAAAATAAATACCTAAACATATATATTCTTAAGCAAGAAGTATGGAGACACATTTTAGAATATGTAAATGGGTAACTCAATGCTAGGAAAAAAATCAGATTGAGTTATCTTTCTTTATTCGGGTGTGCTCCTTCTTTGGAGGATTATAAACAGTAAGTAAATATGATGTAAATATGATCACAATATGGCGGCCGATTTTGTTATTTTCGTATCAAAAATGAAGGCAGTCAATGACAAATACGTCTGAATTTTCTGTTTATTTTACAGAAAACAAGTAAAACAATGTCTTCAACGAGTTTATAATGGTTTTCCAACTTTCTGTCATTACGTTTCTTCCATGAAACTACGGTAATTACATGAATCTTTTCAATTAACTAAAACTTTGGATTCTAGTGGCTCCTATTCATGGTTCACTTTTGCAAAAGATATTCTTTCTGAATCTAACATTGATATAGATAGACTAAAAACCTGTAATAATTTAAGACAATTAAAAAATATTAAAAGCTATATTAAACCCCAAATAAACTCATATTACAACAACCTGTTGATGGATAAGTTGAAATCTATTGATGATAAAAGTAAATTAAATTTTTATAAAGGACTTGAGCCAAATCTATTGATCAAACCTTACCTCTCTAACCCAAACTTTGAATTTAGAAAATTAATTACAAAACTTAGACTCAGTGACCATTCATTATTAATTGAAAAAGGAAGGCATTTTAAAATTCCTCGCGAAGAGAGACTTTGCAAAAAATGCAAAGTACTAGATGATGAGAAACATTTCTTAATAAATTGTTCTCATAATTCAAATATTAGATTAACATATTTAATTGCATTAACAGAGAAAGTAATTCATTTGCTAATCTCACTGACAATGACAAAGTTATATATATACTTAACCCATCAACTCCAACACAAGTGAATAAACTAGGATCCTTTATAAAAAAGTCAATGGAACTGAGGACAGGGGACCCTTTAATATTTACCTGAATTTGTGTATATATATTGAGTTACTTAGTTATTGTCTTTATTTGTTTTTGTTGTTGTTATATGTCACAAACTGTATAGTTTATATGGCAATAAAACTTTGAATTGAATTGAATTGAATTTAAAAACAATTGCTATTCAATCGATTCATGCATTCTATAGGTAAACATCACAAATTGTGCCCAAGTTGTTGTATGCACATTTCTTCAAAGATAATTGCTGACTGACCGATTCTATTTGAACGAATTAATGTTGATGATCATTAATGACCCATCCGATAAACGGATTACCTATAACAACAGATTATGACACCAGTTGTAACCATTGATTAGCTTGGGGTGGTAAACAAAGTCATAATCTTTTCCCCAGGTAAAATTTAGTAATTAGCGTATCATATCAATACGCAAATTAATATGCAATCGATCTTCAAAAAAGCCAGGGCGCCCTGGAAACTGTAAAAAGGGCACAGGGCGCCACTCGGAAAAGGGCGGGCGCCGCGCCCTCTGAAAACGGCCTAGCTGGAACACTGCATTTCAGTGTACTACTACTGTTTTTGAAGTTAATCTTACACTAACTCATTTGAAATTCAAGTAACATCAGACAATAATTCCAAAAATTAAGTTTCATGTAAATGTCTTGAGCTATACATCTTGTGCTAAGTTCTGAAGATTAAAGTCCCATAACTCTGGAGTGACTAATCAGAAAATTTTCAAAAAGTTCAAAGGGTCTTCGTTTACTAATTTCTGAAATCAAGGTGAACATAATATCATCAAGGCATCGTCCTGATTTTGTTGTGTTCAAACTGACATTCATCTCATTAGTCTATAACTGGTTCCCCATGACATTTAAACTATGTACCAACTTACATAAATCTCAGTTATCCATGACTGGTTCCCCTGACTCCATATCATCTAAATCTGGTACCATTGATTCTATCTGCTTCTTTTTCCTTCTTTCATTCATTTCTAGAAAAGAAAATAAGACCTTGATTCCAACATATTTTTAATCCATTTCTTACTTATCTGTGTGCAATACAGATAGGGAGAAGTCTGAGAATTTGTAAATCATTATTTTGAAATTTATCATAGATTTATATCAAATAGTTTTCATTTATCAATACTGTAATGAAAAGACAATGTCATATAACAGTAAGGTAGTCAGAAGAAAGTGCATTTCATTTTTTTTAAATTTGATTACAATTCTGCTTAGAATAAATTATTTCTACGTTTATTTTTCCCATTAAATTTTGAAGAAAAATGGCATATATTATACAAAAATAGCAAACGCCTAAATTAGTATAGCAAATACTTATTTTCAGTTTCCAGTTTATTCTTTGGGAAAAAAAACAAGTTAATAGAAAAGTAAGTTATAAACATTATCTCCCCTTACAACTGGTGACCATGACCTTTAGGTGTTCCATGCAAGCTTGTAACCATTGCTTCCATTGCCATACCTTAAGTTGAGATTGATTGATTGATGTTTAATGCCGCAATGAGACAACTCTTCATCCAAGTCACAGTTTATAAAAGTAAACCATCATAGATCAAATACGGCCTTCAACAAAGAGCCTTACAGCAAGCTTTAAAGGGCCCAAAAATGGCAAACGTAAAACCATTCAAACAGGAAAACCAACGGAGTACTCTATATTAAAAAAAAAAAAGGAATGAGAAAGGAGAAACATTTAAGAACCACATCCCCAAACAACAACCACTGAACAACAGACTTAGATCAGGTGCAAACAAATGCAGCGGCTTTAACTTTTAACCAAGCACAAACCCTCATCCTAACCTGAATGTAACAGGTATGTGTATGGTATATATCGTAAATAAATGGATGGGTTAAAAAAGACACTAACCATCAACTTCTGGTCTATTTTGAGCAGGAAGTCCTAGAATGGGCATATCATCTAAGGCGCCATTCATAGACAACATTTCTGGTTCTTTCCGTTTATGTTTTGACATGCCATACTGACTACCAATCAAAGTCTCCGTATTATCACTATTGTCTATATGTCCGTTCTCCATGACTGTTTTACTGGTCGCTGAAACTTTCTTTTCTTTTCTTGGTGATGGGGCTATATTAACTACAAACATACAAATATATATTCATTTTTGCAAAATAACACAGATTTATTTGGAATACATTTTAGTAATCATTCTGTGTGTATTTCAAAAGTTTTTTGTCTATTAATGTATGATCTTTTAAAGAATTTGTTAAGGAAATAAAAGAACGTTTGAGAGAATTTAAATAAACTTACGAGATGAATGATTGGTTTATTGTAGGTTGCTTAACATCCAGTGGCAAACATTACATAAATGTTATTGACGAGAAAAAATTAGCAATAAATACAATAGGTAGGTCCTATAAAAGAGACATCTGGGTAGAAGGTCCGGCATATTTGGACCACCACTGGAAAATCAGAGTTCATTGGTTAGCCAAAGGAATTTTACCTTGCAAAATGCCATGTACATACCCCTCAAAGAGTTGTTGCTAGGGTTCTTAACATGCAGAGAGTGTAGGGGTCTCCCTAAGTCAGGCATCTAAATACAATCTAAAGATAAAACTTCATTTCCTTCCCTCCAACATTTACCTAAATAGAATACCCCTAAATGATGTACTTAGGTGGGGTTTAGGATTTTGTGTCAGACTTTCAGACTACTTGTTTTTTTCCATCAATACAGGGTAAAATATTTTGCACCATTACACCCATTTTTCTTTTTATACAAGACTTTAATAGCTGATAGACGGGCATTTACCAAAATCTAAGCAAATTGTAGATTCCATTTCTTTCGATTTAAGACCCTGATAGATAATACCAATGCAAATATAAGGTGAAAGTCCAAATCAGCCTTTTCCTGCCATTTTTTTTTATATGAATATCTCGTAAAAAAGCTACATTCCTCAATATTTTTACTGAATTTTGTTCCCCAACTTATTCTCTCCTGACTTATTGTATCAATTTTGAATTCTGTATTTTTTTAATTTCACCTAAGTACATCCTTAAAGATTCTAAATTCTTCTGTTATGATTGATTTTTATTCTAATTCTTACCAGCTGCATTTGTTGGTAGTCCTTCCACTAATCGTGCACCCTTTCCTAATTTATCAATCATCAGAGCTACATGTTTCTTCACTTTAGTCGTATCCTCTGGCATCTGTAGAGGCTGTGGATTGAGTGTTTGGTCCTTAGCAGCCTTAGCCAGCGTGGTCCGTAAGACATGGGTCACTGCAGCGTCCACTGACTCTACCCACCCCTAAAATAAAAGTCATGTAATACACTTAATACAGAATGGCATAATAGTATTAAATACTCTAACTCATGAATATTTCTGGTAGATTTTTTTTGTTTAAATGTATTTTTGATAAAGTTAAGCTATTCAATTGATATTTTTTAGTGTGTCCAGTTCAGGTTAGGGTGAAAGTTGGCTCCTGTTAAATGTTTTATCTTGCTGCATTTTTATGCACCTGTCCTAAGGTGGGAACATCTTGTTCAGTGGTCGTCCTTTGTTGGTGTGGTTCAGAGGTGTTTCTCTTTTCTCGTATTTCATATAAGATTAGACCTTTATAATTGTTTTACAATGGAGAGTTGTCACATTGGCACTCATACCACATCTTCTTATTTATATATGATGCCTTATATTATTCTGACTCCAAGCCTACATTTTATTACCCTTATTCTTTAGAACTACATGCTGAATCTAAAAGCAGCAAATACTGTTAATTTAGAAATTATTGCGTGCATTTATCATTGCGATTTTATCATTTTAGACTTATACGCAATTTTAATTTTTACGATTTTAAGAAAAATCCTGTATAATTCATATAAAATATTTCAAAATGCGAGTTTAAATTATTGCGTTAACAACTCAGTAGCATTTTTTGCAATAATAAAAACCTTGCATTAGTTTCTGAATTTACAGTAACAATTTTAGAGCCTTTGGTTTCAACCCATTGATCTGTTCATTTGACATTAAATCAAAAACATTTATACTGAGTTTTACTGTGCGTATTGCTGTGTGTTTGTTTTTCTACATAGGCTAGAGGTATAGGGGGAAGGTTGAGATCTCAAAAATCATGTTTAACCCCACCACATTTTTGCGCCTGTCCCATGTCAGGAGCCTCTGTTTTTTTTAGTCTTGTATGCTTTTAGTTCATCTATATATTTCAGAGTTTAGTATAACGTCTATTTGTTTTTTTGTTTAGGTGCCAGCTGAAGAACGCCTCGGACTGCTGGATTTTCTCGCTGTATTGAAGACCCAATGGCGGCCTTCAGCTTTTTACTGCTCTTTAGTAGGGATGGTGTCTCTTTGACACATACCCAATTTCCATAGATTGACTGTAAGAAATATAAAAACTTACATTATCCAGGCTGTCTGTTACTACAGGTGTAATAGTATTGAGCAAAACTTTGTATTCTTCATCAGACATATTGGTCCATAATTTGATTATATAGTTAAATAAATGGGTCCCACTACTTAAACCACAAGCAGCTATCTCTTGTGATGTCTTATTATCTTCTATAGCATCCGCTAAATGTAAAATCTGAAATATAATGAAATATTTTATAAATTAAATGCAAATCTAGAATATTATTTCATTTGGTTAAGCCATTTTCAATATCTGAGATTTAACATGAGTTATTTATCTTAAATATTTATTTTAAGCAAAAATGCTTTTTCAAATGGACATGACTTTAAATTGATTGATAATTGGTTGCTTAAAACTTTAAAAATCATCATACATATGCTTTTCTGTTTTCTTGATAATTGTATCAAATGAATAAACATTTAATCAACCAATTCTTAACTGCAGCTATTTTCCCCATAGGGATAAATGGGTAAAATATAAGCAAAGAAAGACAACTCTGTAATGTTCAGTAAAGTATTCTAGGAATAATCAATTCTGACAATATAGGAAAGCTGCCTAGTCTATTTTTTCTTTAGAATTATTATTACCTGTCTATATGTTCCCTCTAATAATGTATCCAAATTTTGTAGTGGAGCTGGTGTCTTGTCCTTAAATCGTGTTAAAAGTCTTCTTTGTATTGATCTAAACTGTGCCGATCGCTGAGACAGCAATTCCTTACATCGATCTGCATTTAATCGGAACTGTGGAAAAGAAAATACTTTTATATACTGTGACAAAACAAATTTAAGAAATATTATCATAATGTTTATAGTTATTATTGTCTGAAGATTTACAATTTGAGTGATCTAAACAAAAATCCATTTCAACTTGATGGAAGAATTACACTTTTTTAAATTTTATTTAACAGTTATAAATTTAAAAGGATTTTTATCATTTAAAAACCTTCAGCAAATAGTTATTTCTTGAAATAGCCGTATAGAGCATTACAACACAAGAGTGGACACCCTGAAATTTCTTGCTGCTTAATGGATTATGAACAAGAATGTGTCCATAGTACACAGATGCCCCATCCCCACTATCATTTTCTATGTTCAGTGGACTGTGATTTTGGGTAAAAACCCTAATTTGGCATTTAAATTAGAAAGATCAAATCATAGGAAACATGAGTTCTAAGTTTCAAGTTAATTGGACTTCAACTTCATCAAAAACTACCTTGACCAAAAACTTTAACCTGAAGCGGGACAGACAGATGGGCAAAGGAATGAACAAACGAACAAACGCATAGTCAGACTAATGGACGCAGACCAGAAAACATAATGCCCATAAAAGGGGCATAAAAATAAATTATCTTTCAGACCAAACACATGCTTCCACTAATATACTGATCAATAATTCATAAAATTGGGTCACAGTCAATCTAAAAAAAAAACTGTTTGTGTGTATCCTTGATTTATTTTAAAATAAGTAGAAATAGTTCCCACTATCATCCATATTTTAATTATTAAATAAACCATTTGATCATCAAAGAATTATACCACACAATTTCAGTTCTTAAATATTCCTGTCTAAATTACTACTATCTTAAATTGCTTTTTTTGCTCAAGTCATCATGTAAGCTGCGTGGAATAGAAATCAACCTTATGCAAGTACACAAATACATGTACATGTATGAGACTTTGATTAGTTTTTGATCATTCAAACACGATATAAAACAAGAATGTGTCCTCAGTACACGAATGCCCCACTCGCACTATCATTTTCTATGTTCAGTGGACCTTGAAATTGGGGTAAAATCTCTAATTTGGCATTAAAATTAGAAAGATCATATCATAGGGAACATGTGTACCAAGTTTGAAGTCTATTGGACTTTCAACTTCATCAAAAACTACCTCGACCAAAGACTTTAACCTGAAGCGGGACAGACGGACGAACGAACGAACGAACGAACGGACGTACGGACGCACAGACCAGAAAACATAATGCCCCTCTACTATCGTAGGTGGGGCATAAAAAATCTGGGCCTTAAAATATGATTCTTATAGCAACTCAATTTTGAAACAGCTATAGACTATGCATAACGATTTTTTTCAACCCATAATAAGTTAACAAATGCATTGAAATGGCTTTCTATCCAAAACAGCTCATGTGTCGTTAGAGGTATACAAAACTCACCTCAAAATGAATGTCTATTAAATCAAAGTATTCCTGTAAAGGCACCTGGCCTGAATAATATATAGCAAAACTTCCTGTCTTTCCCTTGTTAAAATAATTATTTAAACGACTAGAGAGTTCCTTGACTATCAGCCACATGCCTTCAAACCTATCACACTGCAATCTGTATCGTTCTAAAATAAATAAATTTTGAGATTTGAAAAACATGTTTTGTTGCTATCTAACGTGTTTAACCCCGCCACATTCTGTATGTGCCTGTCCCAAATTAAGAACCTGTAATTCAGTGGTTGTTGTTTATTGCTGTGTTATATGTTTGGTTTTCCTTCATTATTTTGTATATAAAAGAGGCCGCAAGTTTTCTCTTTTGAATTATTTTTACTTTGTTATGTTGAGGCCTTTAATAGCTGTCAGACTATACGTTATGGGCTTGTTGAAGGCCGTACAGTGACCTATAGTTGCTAATTTCTGTGTCATTTGAGATCAACACCAATTTTTGATGGGGCTTGTGTTGCTTTATTTTTTTTTCTTCTATGTTGTGTTTTGTGTACTCTTGTTTGTCTGTTTGTCATTTTCTTTTTTAGCCATGGTGTTGTCAGTTTTATTTTCGATTTATGAGTTTTGAATGTCCCTGTGATATCTTTCGCCCCTCTTTTGTGTAGTTGTCTCATAGGCAATCATGCCTCATCTTCTTTTTGATATTGAATGATAGTATAAAGGTTGATATGAAGATACAGATGTTTCCAAAACAAAAGGATATAATACTATCTAAATGAGGATTCATTAATCTTAATAGTACCTATTTTCATGGAATAAAGAAAAAAAATTTTTTGCTGGTATTTGATTTCATTGTTTAGCCTACATATAAGCACAGAGAAAATTTGTACTTGCACATTTAAATTTGTTCTTCACCTTAAACCGCAAAACCTACAAAAATTGTTACCTTATGAATAATGAATCAAGTTCAATCAACAGAAAGTCACAAAAAGGTAAAAAATAAATAAATCCACAGTATCTGCTGTAGTATCATTGAAAGTAGTAGCCACAATCTTGAAAGAAAACAAAAATTAACCTTCAATAATTGAATTTCAATGGAAACTTGACCCACTTGTATACTTACGAGAAGTTTTTGAGGCAAGGACTGTGACAATGGGTCCTCCATAATACTGGAATCCTAATGCAGCCCCTGGGCCTGAAGCATTTTCACCAAGCAGCTCTGAAATATAAATCTTTAAAGTTTAAGCTTGTATTAAAGACCTTTTGTAACTGGAAGCAAATAATATACTTGGTAATCTAAAATCATAGTATGATAAAGGTAGGAATATGACAATTTGTTCAATTCAAGAGCAAACGTTTTTCGAGTGATTTCAGTCATTTTGAAAGCTAATAATTGTGTTTATGTTAAAAGTTACATACATATTCAGGATCACTGTTTTAACTTTGTGTAATGTTTTTGAAGTTATAGTGCATGCATTCAACCAAATTCTATTCATCTATAATTAAACCACTTTCATTTTCAAACATATGTTTATTCTTAAAAGTAAAATTTAATCATCTATTCTTGAATATTTTTTTTTTTTTAAACCTTTTAATGATTTATTTGAGTATAGGTAAACCATGAATTTAGATGTTAAATAAAACACAATAAACAGAAGCTACTAAAATTTTGTGGATATAGGTTAATCATGAATTTAAATATTCAATAAAATACATAAAATCTCAAATTGCAGTTAAATCATTTTTCACTATCAATATTTAAAAGTAACTTGTTACTTAGCACTATTAAAGAGAAGCTACCATGACTACTTCATACCTGGAAATATATCATTGAGATTTGTCGGAGGTTTATTTGTATCTAAGGTGATCTTATACTCGGCTGTTTTGACTGGTAATACTGGTTTGACGACCAACTTCAGTGGTAACTTCACTGTGGCTGTAGCTACCCGTGGTGCTCCTGTTTAAAAGGAAAATAATACATTAGGATTATGTTAAAAGAAATACTACTGCAAAAGGAAGGAACTTCCAGCAGCAAATGTTATATGCAAATTCAGAGCAAGGACATAGTGACGTATATATGTCAAAATATGCTTGCATTGTAGCAGATTGTTTCAAGGAATCATGGTTTCATCCGATTAGATTTTCTAAAAAAACAAATCAAAAATGTGGTGCTTTTAATTTTCAAGGAAACTAAAGAACCTTAGTGAGCACGCTCACATACCCCAGGTCCCCACATTGTCATTGGAGAAATAAAATAAGTGTAAGAAAAAAAAATTGAATCATAATTTCCTGTCAATATGCACATATACATAGTATGTCCTTATTATCTACAAAGTTTCTTGAAATTCTGTTGTGTGGTTCCAGAGGAGTTGCGATGACAAACTGTTGAAGTAGTACATTAAAGTAAATAAGTTCAAAGGGGTGTAACTCCTAGAAAAAAAATTGAATTGCAATATTTCCAATCGATATGCACAACTACATAGTATGTCCTTATTATCTAAAAAGGTTTCGTGAAATTCTGTAGTGTGGTTTGAGAGGAGTTGCGATAACAAGAAACAGGACGGATGGACTGACGGACAGACGGGTCAAAAACATTATACCCTCTGCAACCTGTTGCATGGGGTATAATAAAGTGCTTCTTCAAATCCCATGGTCTGATTTGAAAATATAGGGGAGAATGCTCTTTATTCCCCTTAATCAAAGTATTAACATTGTTTATTTTGTAGAAATGTATTGCAGTGATGCTTTTTCAATGAATATTTAGGCATTGTTGTCTCATCGACCTTTGAAGCATAGCATCATGCTTTAATTTTACTGAAACTGGTATTTCAAATCCCATTTTTCTATTTGAAAATACTAGGGAGAACTCTGTAAAATCCCCTCAATCAAAATGTAAACATACTTTGTAGAACATGTATTGCTATCTTCTTTTTATATCTATATTTACCTGAAGCACTAGTATAATTAGCTGTCACAGAAGCTACTAAATCTGGATGCAATGCTTTTCCTTTTATAAAGAAAGAAACAAAGCTTTCTGATGGTTTACTTGGATCTGAAATGAAAATATAAATAACTACAGTGAAAATACTTTTATTTGTGGAGTATCAATTTTCATGATTCCATGTGTGCAAAAATTAAAATGTCTACTTTGCAATATCCTTCAACATTTGTAAGAAAAGATTTGTTGGTTTATTACAGAAAGCAATTGTCTTATTAAAATTTAGATGAATGTTGCCATTTATAAAGAAAAAACAAGTAGGTGGAAATAGACACCTTATTTTGCAATGACTAAGAAATTATTTATAAAACAACATTATGATTTTTTCAAAAATTTAACTGATGAACAGAATATATATTCGACCTCATTTTGGGCTAACAGTAAAATAATATATAACCCAAACCGTTTATATTCCTGAATGTATATCTCAAAAAGTCCAATTATCTTTTAAAGTTAACATTTGTGATATCATTTCAATCCTTATATTCTAATTCTTACCAACACTAGGGATTTCTATTGAGGTTTGATTAGAAGCCAGGGGCCAGCTTGCATGTATTAACAATTTGACATTTTCTAATGTCATCCTGGATTTCAGTTGAACCTGAAAAAGTTATATTTTTTTTTAATATTTTAAAAAAAACAACAATGAATTCACAATAAAGCTGAAAGAAGTATGCAATACAAAATAAGTTTTTTATCAGAGTGTTATAGCATTAATAAATATTACAGCACAGAGGTTAATCAACTGTGCACCGTCGGCTTATGAAGTTCAAAGTTACTATAAGTTAAAGGAACTCATATCAATTGTTTTTTAAGAAGTTATTACTGGGGATGCACAAAATCAAAGTGAGCACAGTATCTACATATTCAGGATTCATTTTTATTCATTAGATTTCATGGATTTCCTGGGTAACCACAAATTAACATGTTCAACGAAATACAAACAAGTGAAACTGCAAGTGGATACTATTAATAGTGTAAAAATATACAAGTGTTCGTTAAACAGGAAGTTGTTGAGTGATGAATCTGAAAACACATCACACAGTATAGGAGACTTATATAAACCCTGAAACCAAATTTCACAAATCCTTGTATTGAGTTCCTGAGAAAAATGTAAAGAAAATTTTCGACTTGGTTATCATGTGTATAATCATACAAGTGTTCGGTAAACAGGAAGTTGTCAAGTGATGTATCTGAAAACGCATCACATAGTATAGCAGACTTTTTTAAACCATGAAACCAAGTTTCCGAAATCCTTGTTTTGTAGTTCCTGAGAAAAATGTGACGAAAGATTTCATCTTGGCAATCATATGTAAAATCTCACAAGTGTTCGGTAAACAGGAAGTTGTCGAGTGATAAATCTGAAAACACATCACACGGTATAGCAGACTTATATAAACCCTGAAACCAAATTTCAGAAATCCTTGTATTGTAGTTCCTGAGAAAAATGTGACGAAAAATATTCATGGTACGGATGGACTGACGGACTGATGGACAGACAGAGGTAAAACAGTATACCCCCCTTTTTTCAAAGCGGGGTATAATCATCTTTAGGCTTGTAAAACCAGGATATCAAATATCACCATACACAATTTTTCATAAATCCATGATATTTGGTACCATCGATATACCAGATTGAATCTCCAGTAAATCAAATCTGTATGATTTTGTAAGCTATATATATATATAATCTTTTATCTATACCTACCCTCACAGATATGGACGGAATAGGATCTGAGTCCTGAAATTCTACTCCACTGGCAGTCTGTAAACAAATAAACATTATGCATTAGAATGTAGTATGAAATTTTCCACTGTTATAATATTCATCTGAGATGTAGAAGCTATTTAGTACCCTACATGAAACTATTTCAAAATATATCAGTTTTTCAAAGGCGGATTAGAGATGAAAATCAAAATATAAGAAGAAAAATTTAAATGCAATTTATTTTACCCAAAAATGTCAAAGTTAATGTGCCTCTAGAAGCTAGGCAAATTTCCCCATCAGTCAACAAAAATTTCTAGATTTTACAATGCCTTATCTCCCTAACAAAACCTTACAAATAAGTATTTTGTTGATCAAACCTTTACCTGCAACAGCTCCAAATACTTACAGAAACCTCATCAAATCCTGGGTTAGGGGAAACAAATATCGTCAAGTCATCTTCTTGCTTCAAATTAGGTGTTATCACTGAAAATAGATAATTGACTTTGATTACTTTTGGGAATAGATATGCACATCAAAATATACTAAACAGTGTACAGAAATATCAGCATGGTATATATATATATATTCAGTAGAACTTTTTGTGTAATTTTCAAGGGTTTTTGTTAAACACCCTCCTAATAGAGGTGTATTTTTCTGTTTTACTTTTTGTTTTTAATTTGATTACTAAATGTGTTCACTGTGTTGCATAAATAAACAAAATAAAACTTAATAGACTATTTTTCAAGAGCAAACTTCTGACAAAAAAACTCCACAAATATATACACTGCTTAAATTCTAAATTTCATAGTCAGTGAATATATATGAATAAATCAATTATATTGAAAATACTACAAACATAGAAAACAAGAGGCTCTCAAGAGCCTGAATCGCTCACCTTAATTCTTTTGGTTAAATCTCTCATCAATGATTATTTTGGATTTTCAATTTATTTAAATGTTTTTTGGATCGTCCTATTTTCTTCAAAAGCCAAAAAAAATAATCATTTTCTCCTATGTTCTATTTTAGCCATAGGAGCTATGTTTCTTGACATACAGGGAAATAAAATATAAAATTTATACTAGATACTCTGAAACTCATTTAGCCTAAGTTTGGCTGAAATTGATGCAGCAGTTTCAAAGGAGAAGATTTTTAAAAGTAAGTCAACATGATGAACAAATTGTGAAAAAAGTCTTTAAAGGGCAATAACTCCTTAAGGGGTCAATTGACAATTTTGGTCAAATTGACTTAATTGAAGATCTTACTTTGCTGAACATTATTGCTGTTTACAGTTTATTTCTATTTATAATTATATTCAAGATAATAAACAAAAACAGCAAGATTTCCTTAAAATTATCAATTCAGGGGCAGCAACCCAACAACAGGTTGTCTGATTCATCTGAAAATTTCAGGGCAGATAGATCTTGACCTGATAAACAATATTACCCAACGTCAGATTTGCTCTAAATGCTTTGGTTTTTGAGTTATAAGCCAAAAACTGCATTTGACTCCTATGTTCTATTTTTAGCAATGGCGACCATGTTTGTTGATAGATCATCACTTCGGATACAATTTACAAACTAGATACCCTAAGGAACATTCAGTTAAAGTTTGGAAGTATTTGGCCCAGTAGTTTCAGAGGAGAAGATTTTTGTAAAAGATTACTAACATTTACGAAAAATGGTTAAAAATTTACTATAAAGGGCAATAACTCCTAAAGGGGTCAACTGACCATTTTCGTCATGTTGACTTATTTGTAAATCTTACTTTGCTGAACATTATTGCTGTTTACAGTTTATCTCTATCTATAATAATATTCAAGATAATAACCAAAAACAGCAAAATTTCTTTAAAATTACCAATTCAGGGGCAGTAACCCAACAACGGGTTGTCTGATTCATCTGAAAATTTCAGGGCAGATAGATCTTGACCTGATAAACAATATTACCCCCATGTCAGATTTGCTCTAAATGCTTTGGTTTTTGAGTTATAAGCCAAAAACTGCATTTGACCCCTATGTTCTATTTTTAGCAATGGCGACCATGTTTGTTGATAGATCATAACTTCGGATACAATTTACAAACTAGATACCCTAAGGAACATTCAATTAAAGTTTGGAAGTATTTGGCCCAGTAGTTTCAGAGGAGAAGATTTTTGTAAAAGATTACTAACATTTACGAAAAATGGTTAAAAATTTACTATAAAGGGCAATAACTCCTAAAGGGGTCAACTGACCATTTCCATCATGTTGACTTATTTGTAAATCTTACTTTGCTGAACATTATTCCTGTTTACAGTTTATCTCTATCTATAATAATATTCAAGATAATAACCAAAAACAGCAAAATTTCCTTAAAATTACCAATTCAGGGGCAGCAACCCAACAACGGGTTGTCTGATTCATCTGAAAATTTCAGGGCAGATAGATCTTGACCTGATAAACAATATTACCCCAGTCAGATTTGCTCTAAATGCTTTGGTTTTTGAGTTATAAGCCAAAAACTGCATTTGACCCCTATGTTCTATTTTTAGCAATGGCGACCATGTTTGTTGATAGATCAAAACTTCAGATACAATTTATAAATTAGATACCCTAAGGAACATTCAGTTAAAGTTTGAAAGTATTTGGCCCAGTAGTTTCAGAGGAGAAGATTCTTGAAATAGTTTACGACGACAGATGACGACAGACGACGGACGACGGACGACGACGGACGCCAAGTGATGGCATAAGCTCACTTGTCCCTTCGGGACAGGTGAGCTAAAAAGTAAACCTAAAGATCAAGATTATACTATAATACCTGATTTGTGAGCTGACTTTTTAATTCTCTGTTGCAGTGAAGCCATTTCTCTGTCTAATTCATCGTAATTCAATTCTCTGGCTTCTGTCGTAGGTGGAATAAACAAAGCAGGATCTGTTCCTAAGTAGGAACATTCTAAACGACCCTTATCACTTAAAGTTACTATTACACCCTTTAGTCCACTGAAATATAACAAAAACATTTGACAATCTTTGAATAAAACATATTCAATTTAAAATGAACAAGAATGTGTCGATTGGACTTCAACTTCATCAAAAACTACCTTGACCAAAAACTTTAACCTGGAGCGGGACAGACGGACGAACGGACAGACGGACGGACGGACAGACGGACGGACGGACGAACGGACGCACAGACCAGAAAACATAATGCCCCTCTACTACCGTAGGTGGGGCATAAAAATATTTTCTTTATATAAGTACAAAAACAAAGTGTATAGCTTTCACAAAATGATTAATTCTTCTTCTTTTACCATGTCCATCTAATAGCTAGGAAATAAGACTTCTGAGAGAGACAAATATACTGATTGATTGAGTTTTAATCTTTTAATCATCAACAAGATCAAATCTTCTATGCATATGTTTGTCATGATTTACACTTATATTTGTCTATTGAGAATGATTGGTTGATGGTGTTTTAAACCACTCGTAAGTGCCACATTTAGGCTATTTCATGGCTGTCAGTTTTTATGAGCAGAGGAAGCAGGAGTGCCCAGAGAAAACCACAGACCATAGATAGAAAACTGACAATCCTTTTGTCTATTGAGTGTTTAAACACTAATTATTGTATTAATGATGAGTTATACTGCTTCATAGAGAGAGGTTATGCCTTGCCATAGCAACAGATGTCATACTAAAGATGGATGTTATCATATGACTACAATTGGTTTTTTTCGCAGGGTGTAATTTTCGCTTATTTTCGTGGATAGAACAAAAACACCAAAATAAATTCTGCCATTTTAAAAGTGAACATGCAAAGATATTGATAAAAGATTTGAATCCGCAAAAATAATAACTGCCAAAAAATTTTGTATACCTTATTAGGACACGACAAAAGAGATGATTTCAGCTTTCCAATTGTGAACTTTCCATTTTTAAGTAGCAACATTCCAGCAGCACCTGCATACGGTGTATATATCTCCCAATTGATAAGATATTCCAGTGCTTGCATTTCCTATTATGATTTTCTTGATAAAGGGTTGTTGCTCACAAGGAAGCTATTAAATCAAGAGTTCCAAATGGTGAAGTTTTATCATCACTTCGTAAATTTTACGGACGCCATCACGAGTTGGTTGACCGTTATTGAATAACCGTTTCACAAATGATATAGGATATGTTCCTTACGTCGTAACTACAATCCCCTTCCCCTTCATGAATGTGACCTACCGAGTTAGACTATTTACCGGATTTGTTATCTCATAAGCAACACGACAGGTGCAGCATGTGGAGTAGGATCTGCTTAACCTTTCGGAGCACCTGAGATCACCACTAGTTTTTGGTGGGGTTCGTGTTGTTTATTCTTTAGTTTTCTATTTTGTGTCATGTGTACTATTGTTTGTCTGTTTGCCCTTTTCATTTTTAGCCATGGCGTTGTCAGTTTATTTTCGATTTATGAGTTTGACTGTCCCTCTGGTATCTTTCGTCTCTCTTTTATTCAATGTAAATCGTGAAATTTTACACCCACGAAAATAACTTGCTATATGGTATATCTCAACATTTTTTTTTCAATTAATACTTACAAGAAAGATCCTAGACATATCTGTACCGGCACATGATCTAGCTTAGCTGACCACTTTAACATGACATCCTGGAATACCATTAAAGACTTGGTATGTGTGCCCACTAGGTAACTTATAGTCCCCTCTTGCACTGAAATACAAGTCATTTACTCTGTTAAAACATACAAACCATATAGCTTTTGACAGTAATATTTGTTTATAGATCATCGTCAGAGAATTTACATGAACTAAAGGTAAATTTAATAAGGTGATAATGTTTGTCAAATAGAGATTTACAAACTAGACAATATGTGATGCCTTATGACTGGATATTTTTTTTTTTAATTTTACAAGGTAACATGACGGGTGTAACTGGTGGAGCAGTTACTTTTGGCCCTTCCAGGCCACCTAAATACCCCAGTTTTTTTGTGGGATCTCTAGTTACTTGTGTAGTGTTGTGTGGACTTTCATTGGTCTCTTCCTCTTTTTCTTTTAACCATGGTTTTGTCTGTCAACTGATGGTGTTTGATCACACACATGGTATATTTTTTCTTTTATTCTATTCTCTTAAAAGCTTATCTTTTTCTAAAAATGTTCTGAATTTTTGTATAAGATCAAAAAGTGTTTATATATTGTATACAGAAAAAACATCTTAGTTGTTAATTATGTGCAAAATGAGTAAAAGCTAAATACATAGATAAATATATACAATTCAAGAGGAAGAATACATATTTTCCATAGTCCTTTAAAATGAACACTGACATAGTGAGTTATTCTTATATAGTAGACTTACTTGATCCATGTGGAATGAAACAGCTTGGATCAAAATCAAACTTCTTCATATATCTTAACTTTCCATTCTCTGCTACACAAAATATATTTCTTTCACCTGCAAAAAAAGTGTTGAATGTGAACATGAAATCAAAATTTAGGACAACCCTAATCTGCCTTGTAAAGTCTGCATTGGTACACGATCCCCCCTTTTTATACCACAGTAAAATATATGTTTTTATTTTAAGAGATAAAACTAAAGGATACAACTCTGAAAGTAAAATGTTCTGTCCTTTAGCAGTGATTTTGCTAGCGCTCGTCACTTTCATAATTTACGAAAGGGTTTTCACATTGACGAAAGTATTTCAAATCAATTTCGTCACTTAAATTTTGAAAGTGTAAAAATATTTTCGCATTAAAATACTATAAATCTACCTGTCTTTATGTTTGTGACAAGTTTATGACCCCCCCAGGTAATTAACATTTTGTGATTACAACTAATCCGCTTATCTCCATCAGATGGGTCACTAATCAGTTAATTATTAATAAACCTCATAATTGACCATCATAATTATTTCCCCCGGAATATCAGTCGGTTGAAATTTCAACAACCAGGCGTATAGTTTCGTCATTTGATGAAATTGTTACCCCCGGACAGTTCGCATTTGAATTTCAATATATCTCAAACGATCACAATTTCAAGTTCTTTTGTCGTAGGTTTGTCATTTAAACGCAATTTCGTCATAATTAATATAAATTGCCATCAAAAACTTTCGACAATTTCCATTTAAAATATAGAAATTTATTCAAAACGTTCAGAGAAGTCTTCGTGAGTAAACAGGTGCTTCCTGTACTGTGTGCTAAGCATGCGTGAAAGTATTCCTATTTATAGACCCTGATTAAAACGGATCAAAAACGTAAAATACGAAATCTTTTAGAATCAATTAAACGAGAGAGCCAAATATATATCTTTTACTAAAAGAAATTAAACCAAAAAATGATAATTTTCTGATGAATCCGGAATCGTTTTGAATTTATCATCCACTTCCTGTTTTTGTTTCATTTTAAAACTGAAAGTTGTAAACGTGATCTATTCTTGATTTGTTTACAACCTTCTTTCAGTGGTTATACTTGTTTCAAAATGGATTTTATAACAGTTCGAACTTTATAGAAATGATTTCGAAATATCGATTTAGACGTTTTATAAGGATAATGATTATGCAGTGATATAATCATTGCAAGTAAATTTCTGAAAATGAATCCAACTTTTGTTGATCAGGAATGTCCTCTGGAACAAACTGAAGAGAAATTGTGAACTAAATTTCCACATCCCATGTCAGAATCTTTCATAAGGGCCAATACAGTCAAATCATACAATACTGATTGCCAATCTTGCCTAAGTCCTTTAAAATCTGACAAAGTCAAAGATGAAGGCAAACTAGTAATATAAATCCTTGGTCCCTTGCTGTTACACAAAAAATAGGTTGATTTTCATAGCGCAAAAGTGACTAAAGCCCTCAAAATCCTAGCTAAAACCCTGCCTTTAGTAAAATATATGCTGTTAAATATAGTCAACACATTAATGTTTAAAGGAAGTTTAGCATAAACAATACACATGTAGCAGCATGAAATATCAAAACAGAATAAATAACCATTTTATAGTTTATACTGTGAATTCATTTTTATTCATTGGATACAGAGATTGGCAAAACCATGAAATCATATATCCATGTTTTCAGCAATCCACTAAAATTGATACGCACGAAAATAAATGAATCCACAGTACACAGTGCATTGTAATATCTTTTGCAACTATGAAATAAACAACATTGAAGTAATACAAAGAAATAATTTAATATAGCATTGATTTATGTGAATATCCTTTGTTCAACAATTACATTAATAATTGTATTCAATAACTTCTGAATTGTCAGTACTCTTTTTGGGCAAGTTATACATTTTTTAAAACAAAAATTTGGTAGTGTTATACAGTACGGGTAGGGACTTATTTTTATGGATGTCTTAATCCGTCTAGATGTCAGACTGGTCGGACAGTTGTCCCAGTGTAATAAACACCTGCTGTGCAATATCCAAGTGGAAGGTCGTTAATCAATCTGTACCAGCTTGATTAGAATTAAATTTTACCTGTACAGATATATTAGTATTTATGGAGGATAGATAAATGTAAAATATTGTTTTGTATTCAAAGAGAAAGAATAAAAATTAAAATTAAATATAAGAATTAAAATTAAAATTAAATATAAGAATGAAAATTAAAATTAAATATAATTTTTTTTTTTTTATAATTTGAAAAAGAAATAAAGACGATTTTTAACAATATATTGTGTTGCCAATTATTTCAATAGTTTTGTGCCAATAAACTATTTTGTATTTGTATTTGTAAAACGTAAATATTTCATCTAATTTAAAATAATAAGCCTAATAACAACCAAGACTGTTTTCAATAGAAGTTTAAATCAAATTGTTGAGACTTCAATCCCGTAAATTATACGAGTTTTCGTTGATGGTTATATTATTTCCCCCTTTTAACGTCCTGTTCCTTTATATGATTATTAGAAACTCAATTTTAAGTATAAGGCCAACATATCGTATTTATAAAATATGTATAGGCATTGTGAATTAAGTTATTTTCCTTTTGATACAACTTTCCCCGTAGGATCCTCTACATCTATTCACACCTGTCAATCATTTCTCGCAAGTGAAACATTTTGGTCAGACAGATCACTCGTGCTTTCTATTTTGACATATTTCCCGTTAATCTCTTTGAAAGTCAAACAATTGGTTTCTTTTAATACAATATTTATAACGCCGAGATCATATTTCGATTCCTATTTTTTTAAATTTTTTTTTTTTAAATTGTTGACACTCGAGATAATGCCTTTCTATTTTCATGTCTGAAATTATTTATGAAAATTGACGGTGTTATAAATATATTTTACAAATTGTATCAAATCGATACACGAAAATCAAAGTTTAACCTTACATAGTTTATTGAATAAATGCACATTTATACCCCAAAGGGGTTGAAGGCTAGTCGTACTAGTCGTGATCAGCTGTCTTTACTTTTTCGTCGTACTTCTAGTCATACTAAAGCTCGCGCAGTCAGTATGATTTTTTTAAATCGATGTTGTATTATTTCCGAAGTTTAAAGGAGGTCTCCAAATAGATTATTTAAATGGGAATCCGGGAAATGACTGATAAAAATAAAACAAAAAATAGTTAAAGAAGACTAAATCTTGTTTTGATTATACATGTATGTTAATCGATTAAATTTCTATTCTGGTAAATCGATCAAGAGCCTCAAAACTAAAGCACAATACTGTCAATCATTCCACATCAAATTTAATCATGAATGGATTTTCCCACGGTCATTCAGTAAGGTCACCTGTGTTTACTGTTACGACATTTCCCGCCATATAAAAATCTCGTGCAGTGGACAAAATCGATCTTTAATAGCTTTTATACTGAAATGCAGTCGACTTTAGCGTTTGATATTGTATTAGCATTCAATATTATTGTGAGTGGAGTCAAGTTAAAGTTCAACCTCGTGCACACGCTGTTGATCACTGATATGTGTATCATGAAATTGTCTTTTCACGGCAATTTTTTCTTTTAGATTGCTATAAAAAATATAACATACAAGTTTCCTTTTTTACATGGATTGTGCGTAAATTAATATTATGCAATTAAGTTCGGGATTTCGGGATCTGGGAATTCTTTTTTTCGCGATGTCGGGATTTAAATTTATTTAAATTCGGGACCTTGGGACTTCGTGTTTTAAGCCCGGGATTTCGAAATCCGGACCCCTTTTACCCCCTACCCCCAAATGCAGATCAATTATATTAATTTAGCATAATGAACAAACACGGAAATCTTAAAATAAACTTATGCCCGGGAAGAATCAATATTTTCTTCTAGTGTTGTTATTTGCGTTCTATTTTAGTTATACATCTCCAACTTTCGGACAATATTTGTTTACAGTAAAAAGTAAAAACTACAAAGAATCATCAAGCTACTAATAATATACAAGTATTGCTCACTGTAATTATTTTTATCTCGGAACTGACCCAACACAGACTGAGTATTAAATACAAATTATAGAAATATTTTGCATGGGACCGCGTCAAACTAAAACATATGCAGCAGCACTTGAGACAGTATTCTGCTAATCAATGGATTTACGTGAAAAATAAATCAGTAAAACAAAAATAACTGTAAGCTTCAAGAAATAGAATACATGTAAAAATATATATGTTTAAAAAATTATGCAAACAAATAAGAAAAAGATACAACAAAAAAAAAAACAAACGAAAAGGAACATAAAATAAAAATAATTTTTAGGAACAAAGAAAATAAATAGCAGTTGAAATATAAAAACCATAATTAACAAAAATAGGCTATTTTTATTAAAACAAAGTTTTCTCCAGTACTTCACCTGTAAAAATATTTTATGTCAAATACGATGTAGAACTAATATAATCAATAAAGTGACTGAGAGATTAAAATTACAGGTAACCTGATTCTGAAATCAGTGAACCGTATATTCTAGCAACACGGTTTAAGATGAAAAGGACCATTCACACCTGGATCTGTTGATTAATGACCATACTACCTACCATAAAAATGTCCGATTATTCATATCCGACTAGACGGATTAAGACATCCATAAAAATAAGTCCCTACCCGTACTGTATCTTACAAAGTCTATCCAAAATATATTTGCAAAGAATTCTACTTAAGGCGGTGCTAGGGGCTGTCTTAAACTTTTCTCTCTCCTTGTTGGAGGCTGCACTGTGACTTTTGATAAAGAAACAGCAATAAAAGCATAGTTCCTTTGCATTGTGTGTGTTTTTTGCTAGTCATTTACTGAATTTGTGTCATGGATGAGTACATTATATATATCCATTTTTTTTCTTTTACATTTACGAAAAAAGGTTACTCAGCATAAATCAATTCAGAACTCACCTAATACCAATACAGATGGAGGAACATTAGGATAACTAATCACAGCTATATCTAAGGCAGCTTCTCCTATATTGCATGACCAATCAAACTGGAAAAAGAAAAACAAAAGTTAGCATGAATATTACATATTTTTGATATTATCTGTAAATATTTATGCCAATTTGAATTACCACATAGTAAATTTCAAAAGTAGGGTCAAAATAAAATAACACTTTATAGTTTGGTGTATATGAAATCAATTTCTTAATACAGAAGCTCAGAAACATGTTACAATATGTGAAGTACTAGAGAATGAAAATCAACAAAGTTGGGAATGCATTAACAAAAATGGTAATTCTGCATGGACTTTAAGTATAACTTGACTTATTCAATGTTCTAACACGAAAAGGTTCTACCATTATGTTATCAGATCAGTCAGGGGACTTATTGAAATAAGTGATTTTTAAATCACTTATTTGAGTAGCAAATTCGAAGTTTTGTCACAAATTGTGATTTTGTAGTTTTACCAAAATTTTAAACACATAGGTTTGAATAATATCTTTTCATAAGTAAAATTGAAAAAAATGATTTTTTTTCTTCTTTTAAGTAGCAAGGTTTGTGCCTTTGATGCTATCATTTAGCTGCAAATTCTATTTTAGTTGAAAAAAATGCTATAATAATGGCTTTAAATAATGCACTGATACTTTCTTAACAGATTTTTCCCAGCAGTGGGAGTATTTTTCCTGTAAACTTCAAGGTTTCATCTTTCAGATTATGTAATAAGATTCTACTGTTCGCGATAAAAATTTCACTTTTCGGGGGTGTTGAAATTAGTGGGGGTTATCAAAATAATAATACTTAAAGAAGTGATTTTTAAGAAGAAAATTGAGGTCTGATACTTAAACAAGTGATTTTTATGTCATTATCCTAGATTCAGTACAAGGTCATCACCTGAAATGACCTGGTCATCCTAGACAACACAGATGTTGGTTCTGATAAGTTTAGAAACATAATTAGTCCCTGGATCATTAGTATTCTATATTTAAAGCTACAGTAAAATTAAATCACTTCTTCTAGTGATTATTTTGTACTACTTAAACAGGTGATTATTAAAGAAAGACAACTCTTACTTCCAACCTTTATGGAAATAATGTTACTTGAATCAGTGATTTACAAAATCACTCATTTAAGTAAGTCCCCTGACTGGTTATGAAAGTATATGTTTTCATTAAAAGTCCATAGTGATTCCAGAGCAATTGTGCTTTCTTGGTACTTTTTACCTATATTCTACTATACCTTCCTCTATTATCAAGTTTTTCTCTCCAACTACTTACCGTTACCCGTTTCCCAGACTTTATATTTTGAGATTCTTCTTTTGTTTTTGCATCAACAGCAGTTGCAAGTACTTGATATCTGAAAAGGGCAACAAAGATTGCATTCCGGATTATTACAAGGTTATTTTGGAATACTAAAGATTCAATTATTCTGGATTTTTTGGTTTCACCAAAGTTTTAATATAAGCCTATAGGAAATAAGTACATTGTACTTAGTTGAACACTTCTGTTCATGAATTACCATAATTACCAAACTACACTAAAATTGGTACCCCACAAATAATGATTTTTACAGTGTTTTTTAATCACCTATTTATTGATTTTTTCTAAATATCCAGTGCCAAAATTTTCATGAATTAATCAACAAGAAAGAATGAACAATAAGTCAAAGAGGTAGGTTTAGCAAATTTTTCAAGAAATTTGGAATGAAACTATGATCGAAAGATACCAGAGGGACAATCAATCGAAAGATATAAGAGGGACAGTCAATACAATTCTTAGAAAATGACCCCTCTAAAAGCACCCCTACAAACTGTTTTAAATAATTCTTACTTGTAACATTCCACTTGCCAAGAAGATGAGACCGTGACAAAGCTATCTAGTTTTGGAATGTATTTTATTGGTCCTGGTAACAACGCTCCAGGTAAAAACCGACTAAATGAAAAACTTTCCTGTTCAAAAAATGACAATGTTCCATCCATAGATTGCACACAAATAAAATCTCTTCCTGTAAAAAATTAATGTTAACATTGATAATGTAAAAAAACAAGTGAAACTGCAAGCTACTGCTCACTGATGATACCCCTGCCGCAAGTGGATAATATTAATAGTGTAAAAATATGCAAGTGTTCGGTAAACAGGAAGTTGTCAAGTGATGAATCTGAAAACGCATCACACGGTATAGCTGGCTTATATAAATCCTGAAACCAAATTTCAGAAATCTTTGTATTGTAGTTCCTGAGAAAAATGTGACGAAAATTTTCCACTTGGCTATCATGTGTAAAATCATACAAGTGTTCGTTAAACAGGAAGTTGTCAAGTGATCAATCTGAAAACGCATCACACGTTAAAGCTGACTTAGATAAACCCTGAAACCAAATTTCAGAAATCCTTGTATTGTAGTTCCTGAGAAAAATGCGACGAAAAATATTCATGGGACGGACGGACTGACTGACTGACGGAAGGACAGACAGAGGTAAAACAGTATACCCCCCTTTTTTAAAGCGGGGGTATAATTACCAGGTTTCTTGTAATTTGTACACTATATCTATAAATGAAGCACAAATTAGCACTTCTTTTTGACATGTTTATGCTCAAACGAACAGTTTGTCATCTTTTATATAGTGAAGGGAAATATTTTAATGAATAAGTGTTGTATACATGCAAATATTATCATATTTTTGTAGTGTTGTATTTTACTTAATATTTTAAAGGATTTGTCCATTGTTTCCCAACAATATAAATCATAAATAGTAAATTTTCATATCAATTTTTAAATATAAATACCTACAATTTTTTTCAGGAAAACTTGAGTAAATCTGAAATTATTATCTTAAAACAAAAACTCAAGAAATCTAGAATTAATCATATGGTCGGAGTACACAGTTATCGTCCTTTGATTTTCGTTGTCCACGAATAAAGTCCTTAGTATGGACAGTGTGTTGCTCGTCAATTTTTTAAGTACCCTTTCCAAACGTATTTCTTCATGTTTTATGCCTCAAATAGCAAGTAGGGGAATAAAATTACACTGTGAAAAAAAATTGGGTCATGAATTTTAAAGTAAAGTAGTGATTTGGTCCAGCTGAAAAAAAGACAAAAAATTAGCACTTCAGAAGCAGTTGAAAGATTTCAAGACCCCTTTAACATAGAATTGTCCATTTTTTTGAGTTAAGAGCTGATGATGTTTTCTATAATTTTGATATAATTTGTCCCAAAAGTAGTACAACACACTGTAAAAATGTTATTGAGAAAGTGCAGGTGGGATTTTTTTTTATTTTAACTTATTGTCTTAAGAAATGCACTACGAAATAACTGTGTACTCTGACCATATGTTATTTGCACTACTGAGTAATGATACAATTTGTTCTGAATTTAGCTTAAATGAACTGATATAGTAGTGTGTAATAAATCATGTGATACAACAGAATCCATAAACCAATTTATTGGTCTTCGTCTGTATATTCAACTTACCCTTTACTGCACCAAAAGGTCCAAAACAAAAGTTAAATGCTGTCCTCTGTAAATTGTGTTCATAGGCCAACTTTAGCTGGTAATGTTTACCATGTTCTACTGAACCTACAGAAGCTGTACAAAAAAAACATTCAAAAATACCTTAGAACACACATAAATTCTACTAAATGTTCTACCTACATTTGTACAATAAGATGGGATAATTGGGACAGATAAATTTTAAATTTTACATTTCAAGACTTAACAATTTAAAATTTCATTACGTTGATTAGAGAAATATTGTTTCGATTGAAACCCTATGGAATCTAACAAATATAAGTGAACACCTTGTGTGAATTTTGGTAAAAAAAAATAAAGATCAGATGAACCAAAAATTGATTTAATATAAAAAAAAATATGCTCTGTATTACATCAACCAGTATATTGATCATTATTTTTGTCACTTACATTTCTCATAATTATTTTCAAATGACTTTTTTCCCCTCACAATGCATAACCCCGACTTGTACTTGTTTAGTTTCTTAAAAGAATTTAAAGATTTTAAATATTTGTATCTAAAGACAACATAGACTTGTATGGTGATCTATAGTTGTTAATGTCTATGTCATTTTGGTCTCTTGTGGATAGTTGTCTCACTGGCAATCATACCACATCTTCTTTTTTATAATGTCTTTTAGTTCTTATCTACTTTACATTATCAATTTAAAACTAGAGGCTCTAAAGAGCCTGTGTCGCTCACCTTGGTCTATGTGAATATTAAACAAAGGAAGCAGATGGAATCATGACAAAATTGTGTTTTGGTGATGGTGATGTGTTTGTACATCTTACTTTACTGAACATTTGTGCTGCTTACAATTATCTCTATCTATAATGAACTTGGCCCAGTCACAGTAGTTTCAGTGGAAAATGTTAATAAAAATTTACAAATTTTATGAAAATTGTTAAAAATTGACTATAAAGGACAATTACTCCTTAGGGGGTCAATTGACCATTTCGGTCACGTTCACTTATTTGTAAATCTTACTTTGCTGAACATTATTGCTGTTTACAGTTTATCTCTATCTATAATAATATTCAAGATAATAACCAAAAATAGCAAAATTTCCTTAAAATTACCGATTTAGGGGCAGCAACCCAACAACAGGTTGTCCGATTCATCTGAAAATTTCAGGGCAATAGATCTTGACCTGATTAACAATTTTACCCCTGTCAGATTTGCTCTAAATGCTTTGGTTTTTGAGTTATAAGCCAAAAACTGCATTTTACCCCATATGTTCTATTTTTAGCCATGGCGGCCATCTTGGTTGGTTGGCCGGGTCACGGGACACATTTTTTAAACTAGATACCCAAAGATGATTGTGGCCAAGTTTGGATTAATTTGGCCCTGTAGTTTCAGAGGAGAAGATTTTTGTAAAACAAAACTAAGATTTACGAAAAATGGTTAAAAATTGACTATAAAGGGCAATAACTCCTAAAGGGGTCAACTGACCATTTTCGTCACTTTGACTTATTTGTAAATCTTACTTTGCTGAACATTATTGCTGTTTACAGTTTATCTCTATCTATAATAATATTCAAGATAATAACCAAAAACAGCAAAGTTTCCTTAAAATTACCAATTCAGGGGCAGCAACCCAACAGCGGGTTGTCCGATTCATCTGAAAATTTCAGGGCAGATAGATCTTGACCTGATAAACAATTTTACCTCGTCAGATTTGCTCTAAATGCTTTGGTTTTTGAGTTATAAGCCAAAAACTGCATTTTACCCCTATGTTCTATTTTTAGCCATGACGGCCATCTTGGTTGGTTGGCCGGGTCACCGGACATATTTTTTAAACTAGATACCCCAATGATAATTGTGGCCAAGTTTGGTTTAATTTGGCCCAGTAATTTCAGAGGAGAAGATTTTTGTAAAAGTTAACGGCGACGACGGACGACGGACGATGGACGCAAAGTGATGGAAAAAGCTCACTTGGCCCTTTGGGTCAGGTGAGCTAAAAAACTTAACTTAAGAAAAAATGTTTTTCATCCAGTAATCTCCCCTGGGCCTTACAGCACTGTGGTATGCTGGTGTTATATTGAATGATTTGTAAAATACAATAAATTTGAGAATGGAAATATGAAGTGTGTCAAAGAGACAATTACTCAATCAAAGAGCAGAAAACATGTATAGGAACCATGGTGCTATATTTTTTGGAAAATTAGTCCTATGTAAATTTTAAGTGCTATTTGAAAATTTGGGGAGAACACAGTGCACTGAATATCAGTAATGTATCAAACTCTCTTACCATAAACATTGTATACTGCTAGCTTTCTGGGATGTAAAATAGCTATGTGTATATTTTCTGTGCTCCTGGAAAATAAAAAGCATTGTTAGTCTTATAACCTAGAAACTGGTTCTATAGTAATTCACTCCTTTCTTTTGGCCTGTCCCCTGAAGGTGCCCCTTAAAAACCAATTTGCATAGACAAAACCCTGACTACACTACTATACATCCCTGTGTTCTATTATAATCTTATTGAGTTGAGCATTTTTCAAATTCGTTGTCTATGTCCATGATGTCTATAAATTATTAACAACTTGATATTTGTGATGCATGTACAATAATGAGATGTATGCATGAAATGCAGGGTAAAAAACAAGAAAAACTTTCAAATTTCTTCAAATCAACATTTTACAAAAAATTCCAAGACTTCTAAAATAGATGCAAGGAAGCAGAACAATGTTTCTTTTTTTAACACATGTAATGGCACTTGTGTACATTTACCCTCAATCAATTTTTATCAAGTGAGATAATAAAATAGACTTACGAAGCAAATTTTCCAGCTTCTATCTGTAAGATGGGATGTTGTAAAGAGTATTCCAGCATGACATCCTCTGGTCTGTATCCTGACCATCCATCGTCTGTTTTAGTGGGGCGAGGGTTGAATACTCGTAGTATTCCATGGTAACTACCAATTATTATTTTATCTAAAATAAAAAAAAAGTAAATACATGAGATACTATTAAAAAAGAAAAAAATACCTGGGCTTTGATTAATTGTTGGTGTTTTAAAGCCATTTTTAAGCACCATTTTTAGGCTGTTTTGTGGCAGGCGCTTCTAATAAGTGGATGAAGCCTGAGTGCCAGGAGAAAACCACTGACCTTAGATAAGAAAACTGACAATCCTATGAACATTTAATAGTACTTTCAAAACATACTGATGTACAGAAGTTGTCATTTGTTTATGTAATTTATATGTGTTTCTCATTTCTCGTTTTTTTAATATAGATTAGACCGTTGGTTTTCATGTTTGAATGGTTTTACACTAGTAATTTTGGGGCCCTTTATAGCTTGTTGTTCGGTGTGAGCCAAGGTTCTGTGTTGAAGGCCTTACATTGACCTATAATAGTTTACTTTTTTAAAGTGTTATTTGGATGGAGAGTTGACTCATTGGCACTCACACCACATCTTCCTATATCAAGTTAGAAACAAACATACATTTTCTTATATCTATAAACATAGTTCAAAAGAACAAAGTCAAAATTTCAAATATTGCTTCTTTCTCCTTTTCTAATCGAATATGCTCTTTGGTCAGGTTGTTGTCTCACACCCCATTTCCATTTTCAATTTTACTAATTGTTGAATTGCAGCCACATATTGTTATACATGTAACCATAGAATGTCTTCTTCTTAATTTTCAGTACAACTTAAAATTTTAAAGGTGATATAAACCTCAAAATGAAATCTATATTTTCAAATTCCATACCTAATTCATCTTCAGCGTTATCTAAGTTGCCAACACACAGACAACCTTGATCAAATTCTTCATCTTCCCCGACAGTTGTTGACCACCAGTCTCGAGCTTTAAATAATGACATATTTTTCTTCTAAGATAAAATCATCTACTGCAAAACAAAAAGATGAAAATTTAAAAGAGAAAAATATACATATGTTATCCACTTACACGACTTAAAGTGGTACCTAACACTACAGGGAGATAACTCTGTAAAATAAGCTACACATTTTGATTACGTTGTGTTGTTAAAGGAATATTAAGCTTCTCATGATCAAAATTAGTATTTCATTTGTCAAATTGTTATGTAATTTTTCTGACAAATTGGTTAATTCAAATGTTTTGAAATTTTTATAATTTTGTCAAACATTTGTCAAAGGGTCAAAGTAAATACTTTGCTAAATTCTATGTGAAAATTAAACAATACAATTTAATTTTAGTGAAGGGGTTGGGTATCACCTTAATACTTTTGTCGTGAAGATGTCCTCATAAATAATGTATTTAAAAGGGTTTTCTATGTTCATGATGTTTTTATACATTTTCAGTGGTTATAAAAGGTTTCATTAATATGAAAATATTTGTTGTATCTAATTATTTTACTAATTCAGACTATCACACATATTTTTATTCATAAGATAAAATATTGCCTATCAATTTGATTTTATTGCTTTAGATTTTAATATTCATAAATGAGTCTTGAAGTTTGCCAACTAAATTGACTTACACGTGTATCAACTTGAGGAAGTCAAATTTTTAAACATTTATTAAATTTAACAGTCTTCACGCTGAACTGCTAAATCTACAGGCCTGCAGCTCAATTTTTGAAATTATTTAGTTAGATTCTGTTGGCCTGTAGGTCTGATTTTTACAGGCCCGAGAGCAATTTTACCAGCCTGGGCTGCCTGGGCTGCCACTCGTCGTGAAGACTGAAATTAAGGTCCAATATTTTCTGCTAAAACAATGATTAGCTTGTTAAAAGTTAAGGGAGACAATCCATAAACATGATAAATGTAGGATAAGTTAAAAGGCAAAAATAAGACTAATGTCTTGGCTCTTTCAGAATTAGTATTGTGTTCCTACAGGTTGATGGAACAAATGTTTATGACACACCACAAAATGCTACATATTCACTCATAAAAATACACTCTTTATTTGAAGGACATACAGTGTCCCATAGTTGTAAATAACTGTGTAAATTGGTATCTTGTGGAGCTCTCAAAATCTACGTTTAAATCCTGCAAATTGTGTTGCCTGTCCTGAGGACTTGACGATACCTAATCTGCAAATTATGCCATGAGTGTAACCAATGTAATCTTTAGGTCAATGGGGGTTACAAAACAAAGTAACTTAATTCTGGTGCACATTTTGTGCCTTAAATGTCTGTTCTTATGGTGGAGGAAGCCAAAATACTTGGAGTAAACTACAGGGACATGCATTCATTCAGAACAGACAACCTAGAGATATATCAAAAGTGTAGGACAACTTTGACCAACCAGAATCAAGGTCTGTTAGCCCAAAAACATGTTTGACCCCTTTCACTTTTACACCCTACACGTGCACACCCAAAATTTTGTTCACACCCTTTTTATTAGTTTTGTATTTAATAATTTTGTGAACAGACCTGATACCGACTAACCAAGGTCCCAAAGTATCCATTTCTTCTTCCAGTAAGCGGCCACAGTCAACTGGTTGACTATTCTGCCACATTTATGGAGTGCGCACATGAATAAAAAAATTTTAAATTTAACAAAAACAAAAACACAGAAATTTATATATACAAATGCAAATAAAAACATGCCCATTTAATTTACTGACGGAGCTGAGCCTTAAAAGATTCAGGACTCAGTGCAGAGACCTTACAGTTGGGCAAGGTGTTCCACTCTCTTATTGCTCTAGGATAAAACGACTCGTTTCGAACTGTTGTTTTGCATGATGGAATTCTGAATGCTTTTTCGTTGTTATTCCTGGAAGGACGTTCATTTGGTATCAGTTTATTTGATGTATCAATCTTTACATAGTTGTTATTAAGCTTATACATCATTATCAGTCTGCTCTGTTGTCTTCGTTCTTGTAGTGTAGTCCATTCAAGATGTTCCATCATGTCACTAACAGATGAAGTGTTGTGGTATATGTTATTAACATACCTTGCTGCCCTTCTTTGGACCATTTCCAATCTATATATATCATTTTGTTGGTACGGGTCTCATACTGAACTAGCATATTCCAATGTTGGTCTGACGAGGGACACATATGCTTTTTCTTTTATAGACTTGTTGGAGATGTTTAAGTTACTTTTAAGAAAATTGATGATATTGTTTGCTTTGGAGCAGATGTTGCTAATGTGTTTACCCCATTTTAGATCTGATGCAATGGTACATCCCAGGTATTTTATTTATTTAGCTGGTGTTCGCTTTTTAGAGATGGTGAGTACGTTACATTTATCAGGATGAAACTTCATGAGCCATTTCGTTTCCCATTCAGCTGGTTTGTCAAGGTTCTTTTGAAGGTTTGCTGAATCTGCATTGAATGAAATTGTGACATACGCAATTGTGTCATCAGCAAACAGTCGTACAGTTGATTGGATCCCCTGGGGCATGTCACTTATATAGAATAGGAAAAGACTTGGTCACAGGACAGATCCTTGGGGTACGCCGGACTCCACAGGTATTGAAGTTTTAATACTGGCCTGGTACGAGAGAAGTGTTTGGGAGGGGGGAAATTACTGTGAATACAGGGACGTACTGAAATTTCCACCGTTCCAAGTAAGAATCTAACTGGAACTGTAGTTATTGGTCTTAAACACTTAACCACGAACCCAGAAAGCCACAATTTACAATACAACTTACAAGGGATTATCTGATTAATAATATTAATATAAAGTATGATGGGCAAACAGTTGTTTACAGTGTTTACATGTAAATAAGTCTTATAAACAACCATACCAAATATCATTAATTCTGATCTGTTGTGTATGCTTGTCAACAACCTTGTTTCAGAAAAGATAAATGGATATGTCAAGACATTGTTTACATGAATCCAAGACATCATCGGCCATTTTTAGTGTTCCGATCGTGACAGATTATAATCTGAAGCTTCCAGTGTGGATTTAAGTGAATTATTTAATGTGTATAAATGTTTTTGTAATTTTAACCCATTAAAATATATATACATGTTTTAAACTGCTACATCATCGATGATATCTCATAAAACATTAAACTCTCACATTCCTGCAGTTTTAGAATGTTAGAAATGCGCATACTCGTGAAAGAGGACAATTCGGACCAAGTTTTCCGTACCTTTGAACAATTAAATTAGACTAATATTTGCTGTAAGGTGAATAAAAGGAAGTATATTATTTTATTCGTACATTACATATAATATTTTAAAATACACACTGAACTACAAGGATATTTTAACCAAAAGCGTCATTATTAACATTTAACAAATAATAATTATCAATTTCTAATTATTGGGACGAGTCTAGGGCACGAATCTACAAGATCCTCATCACTGACAAGGTCGACACTGCGTGATTTCGGACTAATGGCGCAAAGCAATGTAAAACAATCCGCTCATGAAAATCATGAAAATTAGATGTTGTTATTATACACTACACTCCTCTGTGAGATGGAGAATATCATAGCGAAAACTAAGAGCTGATTATAATGACATTGAGAGTTAAAATACAAAAACAAAAACAAAAAACACAAGTTAGCTTTTCGATTTTTTACGGAACTTAAAGAAAAATACAAAAATAAAAAAGTTAGCTTTTTCGATTTTTAAAGGAACTTAAAAAAAGTAGATTTATAAATGTGTACAGATCTCTAGATGTCTTTTATTATTCAATAGTATTTTTTTTTCTTTTGTGTTTAATGTTTTTTTAATGTTTCTCTGTTTTCTAATTTGTATTTCTTTATTTTTTTGTGTTCTGGTTTTTATTTCAGGGTTATGCCTTTTTAAAAATGTGTATAATACTTCTGTGACGTTGCTCTTTTTATTCTTCCTTTCTTTCTTTCTTTTTTTGTTTTTTTGTTTTTTTGTTAATCGCTAATTGATTGCAACTGTTTTTGATTGATTAATTAATTGATTGCAGATGTTGGATTGATTGATTGATCGATTTCAACTGTTTGATTGATTTTTTGCTTCACTGAATGAGTGATTGATCAATTAATTGATTGCAAATGTTAGATTGATTGAGTGAATGCAACTATGTTAGATTGATTGATTGATTGCAACTATGTTAGATTGATTGAGTGAATTCAACTATGTTAGATTAATTGAGTGAATGCAACTATGTTAGATTGATTGATTGATTGATTGATTGATTGATTGATTGATTGATTGATTGATTGCAACTATGTTAGATTGATTGATTGATTAATTGATTACAACTCTGTTAGATTGGTTGATTGATTGCAACTATGTTAGATTGATTGATTGATTGATTGCAACTATGTTACCTCCTTGTATATGTAATCTTGTATGTAATCTTTACATACGAGTATCTGCATACATAGACAAGCCAATAACAATTTATTAAACAAACATGCATACATCAAAGACTAAATAAAGTTATATTTTATTTTATAAAAGGAACTACATGATTTTATTGTCGAAGCTGCGACATTTATATCGCGATAAAAGATATATAGCGAACCTAGATTTCGGCGTCGGCGTCTGCAGTTAAGTTCGGTTAATGATTTAATTTTTTTGATACATCAACAGATTTATCGGAAAACATGTATTGAGTGTTATGATATGTGCACATACGCATAAGTTAATGACCAGTGTCAAAATATTTTTTTTGTTTGAAAATAGTTATATATTTTTTTTATATATATAAATGGACTTATAGTTGTATAACAGTTATAGCATTTTTCAGTCGTCAATATAACTTCAATCATTCCAGATCAAACAATCAGAAACTAAATCAGTTTGAAAAGTAGTCCGTTCATTGATATTTTGTTTTAACGTAAAGTATAAATTAAACCGTAAAAACTGATAGGTGGAGCTTGCATTGGTTTTTTTTAAGTTCTGTAATTTACTGATCAATGACCTCGATCAAATTTTACAGTAAACATAACACTTTTAAACTGACAGCCCACATCGCAGTCTTCTATGTAGGTTCCTCGTTCCTTATTTAGCGTTTGCATGGTTAACAGTTAACCAATAAAACGTCGGTTTCATGGAAAGGATTAACATTATGTTGTTGTGCAAAATATGAAAATGATTGATTGATTGTTGATTTCTTAAAGTCCAATGACACATATTTCAAGCATTTTCAGGACGAAAACAAATTATCAATGAAAATAATAACTAGAATCTGTTAAAAGGGCCTTCCGGGATGAAGATTGGGAAAATGTATATTGTCGTTGGAAAGTGAGAGTATATCGGATAGGGGCAGACATTTTACCTTGCAACAGGTCAATAACGGACCCCTCAAAGAGTTTTTGAAAGGGTTTTTAACATGCAAATTAAGAACGTGTAAATTGAAAATTGCTATGCAGATCCAGCGTTATAACTATATTTGTATAGCGTAACGTTACAGTAACTTGCAAACATTTATGCATAGGTTTGCTCCTTGTTGAAGGCCGTAGTGCCGTCTTTTATGATTTTTCACTTCTATAACACTTGGCCACTGGTTGAGGGTTATCTCATTGGCAATCATACCACATCTTCTTCTTTCTATATAAAGAATGGATTAGAAAGGATGATAAATAACCATGCACATTCAGGAAGTACTGAAAACATCGAACTTGAACCCGAACTGCAATACCGGTCAATTATTAATTCTTATAATAAATTGTAAACTCCATTCAACACTGCAGAAAATTTTTAAATATTGTTTTTTATCGGTACGAAAACTGTTCTTTTTTATTTTTGAAGAAGTAAAACATTAATAATTACATATATTGCTGTAATTGTAAAGTTGTTAGTACTTATGGTTCTATATATACATTGGACCTATTTTTTTTGTTTTTATGTTAGTTTTTTGTGTGATTTACTCGTATTGATCTACTTGTATTTAGACTTGAAAATAATATGCAATTGATTTTTACAGTTTAGTCATATGTTGAGCCGATACGCTACTGGCTTGAGAACTCACAATCATGTTCAATCCCAATCTAATCAAAATATAGAACTTCAGATTTCGTTATTCATTTTATCAAAATCCGAGATCTATATTTTAGTCAGAAAGGTTCAACCCCATCGCATTCGCTAATATTCATCTACATATAAAAAAGATGATGTGGTATGATTGCCAATGTGACAACTCTCCACAATTACGATACCAAATGACACAGATATTGACAACTATATATAAATATATATAGGTCACCGTACGGCCTTCAACAATGAGCAAAGCTCATACCGCATAGTCATCTATAAAAGGCATCGAAGTGACAAATGTAAAACAACAACCACAAAAAAACAAATATGTAACACATCAGCAAACGACAACCACTGAACTACAGGCTCTTGACTTGGGACAGACACATACAAACAGAATGTGGCGGGGTAAAACATGTTAGTAGGACCCCAACCCTCCCCTAACCTAGGACTGTGATGTCATAGTACAACATAAGAACGAACTATAAAAATAATGCAGTTCAAAAAGGCGAAACTCATTCAGATAAATGCAAATAGAAATACTATACACAGATTGGACGTGACCGGAAACTTGTATATCCCAACAACAAAAAGACACCAAGTACAGGTTTGAGAGTAATAGCAGTTACTGACATCCAAATAAACAAAGCCACTAACAACTTATTAAAAAAAAATCCTGCCTGCCGAGTAAGCAATTAAGTAATTCTATCTAAAGTCGGCAAAATATATTTCGGGGACTTTTAGCTGACGCATGCAGGATGTTTTTTTCTCATTGTTGAAGTCCGTACGATGACCTAACAGGGGCGTAGCTAGAAGAAAACGATGTGCAAGCAACTACCGCCGAGCGGAGCGAGGCGAAAAATTTTGGGACCCTTTAATGCAGATAAATGTTTTTTTTTTCTCGGTTTTCGGTCATAGGACGGTTTAAATAGCAGCTACATGTATATAGGACTTATAAACAATTTATGAACGAAAAATATTAATACTTGAATCTTCTGAATAGAGTAAATCATGGTTAATACATAAACAACACATTTTTGAAGTTACAGAATTTACTCAACATTGACCAGAATCTGGTCCTCGGGTCTAAGCAGAAACGAACTTTTCTATTACTTTGTCAACATTCACACTGAAATCCCAATCAATTAGCTGCGGAACCGTAGCTCTTAGGTCCTTATGTTATTTTTTGACTATGGTCCGCAAAATCAAAAAAAATTAAAAAAGGACCATAAGAGTTACGGTTCCGCAGCTACCAATCAATATGCAGTAATGCTAGCGATGATAACCTGTCGTTGTTCATTGTTGATCGTATATTTGTTTTCAACAGACTTAATACACTGATAGATCTGCATGGTAGCACTCGCGAGATGTTATAAACCAGCGTACGTGTTCTCCATCGAGCGACCTCCCGATAGAAATTGTCCGCCAAATACATGCCAGGTCATTTTGTATGTCTCAGACAATGTTGAGAATTATTCGTTGTTTATATTTCCTACAACACGAGGAAGCAGATACGACACAAAGATTAGAAGCTATTTTCTGATAATACCAGACACCCTCTACTCTCCAATTCCATTATCATATGGTCTACGTGTGTGAACGCAAAATATAATGAGACTTTCGTTCCAATGCTGTTTTGGCGTGTTTTCAGGGTGATTGGCTCTGGTAGTCTGTCGAATACATCACCTTGGCATATTTTCAATAATATCAAAAGGTTTCGATAAATCTAATGGTCGATTGGTAGTACTGTACATCGCATCGCAAACAGATAAGCCGTACTCTGTAAAATGTGCTCAGAAACTACACGTTTTAGACCAATCAAATCTGTTAAAAGATACAAGTTACTGTCCAATTTTTACATGATCTCCAATAAAACGTTTATTTTGAAATGCCGTTATTTAATGACAGTTCATCAATTAAAAAAGTGACAACATATGTGTTTCCTTTAACCATAATTAATTTATAAATTTTTATTTTGGCATTTTTTTATTTTGCTTGCCGAATCGATGTGCACGCAACTGCGTGTTAGCGTATAGGGAGCTACGCGCCTGCCTAAAGTGGTTAATTTCTGTGTCATTTTATTGGTCTCTTGTGGAGAGTTGTCTCATTATCAATTATACATCTTCTTTTCACATTCATAAAATAACAGAGAAAACATGAGATCTAATGATCGATCTCTTTAACGGACTTTTGTAACGGTTTATTTCTTCCTCTATGATATTTTATCTTGAGGATAATTTGTCACTGTAATTTTTTTCCAGGATGGTATTTCACAGGTAGAATATTTCCAGAGGAGTGAAAATCTATCTGTGTTATGCGGATAGTATGTATTTGTATTTATATTTGGCGTATCATATTTCACAGAACTCTGTGAAATATAATCCTTAACTAGTATGTACAACAACAAATGGAAGTTTTTAACGACCTTGACTGGGTATACAGCCCTTGCACGGTCGGTACTAGTATGTAAGTTACTCGCAATCAATATATACCTGACTTTAATTATAAAATGTTTCACAAAGGTAGAAGAAATTTGCATAATTTATCAAAGGGAGGTAATTATGAGCAATTTATATTTTAAAGAAATTATATAATATATTCCTGAATATATTTCGTAGTGAAATTTTTCCTTGAATCTTATTTTTTATACATTCATTTATATAAGAAGATGACTTACAACATGAATTTTTAATAAGACACATAACATTTCACAGGTAAATACTATCCAGCTGTTAAAATTGCTTTTGTTTCAATATATTGTTATGCTATAATTTATCTAATTTCCATATAACCAACAACAACATGTTTGTCTCCAGACTATTTATATAGTTTAAAATATTACCATAATCACATTCTTCTATTACTGTTAACAGTAGTAATGCAACTATATTTCTACCTTTACGTTTGAATTATAATTGTACTGAGATCTGAAAAAAAACTCACTTTAATATGTATTTCGTTTACCTTAATTATTTGATCATGATATTATTTCACAATTACGATCTTTGAAATTATTTCTGGTTTTCTTTCTTATGTTTAATGATAATTTTCTTTTTAAAAGAATGATATTTACTTGATTTTTTTCAGGAAATTATTTCTATGATAATTTGTGAAATAATTCCCATTATAATACATTTTTTTTTTACAATATAGGTTTAATTCAAATACACTATTATTATTTCATAGTATTTGTAAAGGATAATTTTTTTCTACTATTCAATAAGTTAACTACCCAGATAGAATGTCATGACAAAGGAAAAAATGTCCCAGAGAAATATTTTCCTTCGGATAAAAAAATAACAACTACTACTGTGACATTTTTTCCTCCGGATCAAATATCACCCGGATATAATTTTGCTTTACACATGGTTACACTATCATATAAATGAGGGGGGATAGGAGGGTTCTTGATCCCGAAATCCCGGACTTAAAAAAGCGAAATCCCGAGGTCCCAAATTTAAATAAAGCAAATCCCGACATCCCGAAATCCGAAAAAAAGGATTCCCGGATCCCGAAAGGATCAATCCCGAAATCCCGAGCTTAAAAACACCCGATCCCGGAGTCCCGATAAAGGTCCTATCCCCCCTCATAAATTAAGATGATGCCTTTTCACGCAAATACTAATAAATAAGATAAAAAAAAATAAAGACCTGCAAATTTAATTAAAGCAAATTATTTTTCGATCCCTGGACCTTCAGAGGTACTGAATGCAAGTTATAGTTTGTTATAGTCCGGAATTGTTTTGGTCCGATTCAGTTATGGGCCGAGGTTTCAGTGACGATTAAAGGTGCGAGTTGACCTTTTTGGAAATGAAAAAAGAATGCAACTAGAATAACTATTTGTTATTTACATACATTATTTTTTTAATATTAGTTTTATTCAATTCAAATGCCACTGAAGGTGAAAGCAGGTTGATTTCAGCACATTTATTTAGTCTCGTCTGTTCGCGATTACACGCTGACGTTATCGGCCATATTTGTTTTGCTTTCCGGTCTCGAGCACCTTACCCTTCCTCCAAACATATTGTGAGATCTATTTAACGAACTGGCGATGCGAATTCAAATTTCAAAGATGAATTGTTTACAGTATTTCCTGACTATTTTATTGGTAAGAATTGTATGTCAGTGGGAGTATGCAATGCACGTTCGTATCGGAGATTACGTTACCATGTCCAAGTTTTTTTTCTACTTTTCATTCGATCGGTATGTGCAATGATTTGTAAAGAAATCTTACAAGACTATTCCTTTGTATGTGCGGTCTTCAAAATGCTTTGAATGTTTATTTTACACTGTTTAACTTATGTATGTTATTTTCAAGAATTATTTATTGCGTACCTTGCTTTTGCCAAGTTATTGAGTTTTGAACAAATAATTGTGACATGGGTGCACATGTACACTTTGTGCCATGTCTAAAATGTGAAAAAACCCTCTGGTACACGGATACACATGTAACTAAGTACTTAAAGTAGCTGCAGAACCACAAGTTTTACTCCTTATTGGAGTTCATATCCAGTATTAATATACAACGTCTTGAATGTGCATGAAACATTTGCCACTGGACGTTTAGCAACAAACACTCAATCAATCATTCTAATGCAACAACGTTTGTAGCGTTCATTTTGATTGGATAACGTCACTTATTTACATGGCACCATTTGACAATTATGCTATGGGAAGTACTTGCAAGCGCAGACGGCATATGACATATTTTGAATACAGGTTAAAACGTTGTTTTCTGTCAGTTTCATTAGAATGGAGATAACAATATTGTATTTTAAGCTCCGATGGCATCAATTGGGGATTTGATGGTTGCAAATACCCGTTTACTGTCTCCGCTAACGCGTCACCAGTAAACTTAATTTGCGATCATCAAATCCCCAATTCATGCCATCGGAGCTTAAAATACAATACAGTTATATCCTAAGTAATATGAGGCAGGCATTACCTGTGAAAAGAGATGAAGTCTGTATAATTTTTTTTCTAATTCAAACATATCTTAACTTCAAAGGAGCCAGAGGTCTCATTAGGGGGTTCTGATCCCAGATCCCGCAAACACTATGTAACGTAAGCAATTTTCTTTTTTTTGTTATATGCAGCCATGTCTGATTGTAATAGGGACAACAAAATAGATGTCATGTTAAGATAGGGTGCAACAGAACTCTTTAAAAGTGGGGATAGGTGGTCTGTTTGAAGGTACAATTTCAACCCTTATCTAACATGCACTGATATTCCAGTGGCAGTTAACATTTCATATCTTTCACCCAGGCCTAGCTGCCTAGTGGTTCCTGTTGTTGTGTTCCTTAAAAAATTATACATTTATCCATTATAAATGTGTATTTGTCCTGAAAATGCAAACATTGGACATTAATCAGTCTATTGTTCAAGTAAAATAAGTTTTAAGATGCTGTGACTGACTGCTGCATCTAGGCTTTCATTAACGTATTAACACTTTTGGTATTTAGCTGAATCTTGCCTCCGAATAACCTTAGATCTTCTCCGAATCACCTTTTGACGTCAAGCAACAATCACTTTTAAATTGTGACATCAAATAATTTAAATTATGATGTCAAAGTTTACGGGAACCTGTGTGATTTTACGTAATGGCGGACAAATTTGCATACAAGTGTAAATACATCTATTGCTACAGATAGTTTGAAATGCCTGGAAATGATTTTTTTGTATGAAAGTTAACATTTACCAGTTTGTCAAACTGTTTTGACCTTGGACGTTTATATATAACTAGACCACATAGTAAAAGGATAACATTGAACAGAGCGAACTAAGCAAAGTGTCAAATAATGATTGAAATAAAAATTAAATTCAATTACATTGATTGGTTAATATAGTGAGATGGAGATAAAAATCTCACTGATTATTTGATCCAATTATTGCATTAAATAATTTGGTTGGCACAGGCAGGTTTGTTTAAGGAAAAGAAGAGAGATAGATGTGTGTACATTGTATTCTCAATCATTACCAGAATACTCAGAACTTCCTCATTTGACTACTGAGGTCTGTCAGAGTATAAATTTTTGAAGATTGAAATTGTTTATTACATGTTTTATGACAGCTGCTAGTTCATATCAACAGTGTGCATCTTATTAGAATCTTAATTTTCTTTTGATTCTTTACAAATGCAAATGCTTCAACTTTTGATTCTTTTTGGTGAAATTATTCATATAAGTTAGAACATGCAGTACAGTGTGTCTGGTATTCAATTTTAATAACAAAACTTCTTAATTAGACAGGGTATATTATCATACATATCATGCTTATTTTCTTTCCATTTATTCACCAAATGTTGAACATTTTTAGACAGGAAACAATGTATTTCAGCATCACTGTTTCCTGTAGTGAATATGTGTACACATTTTATCTTGCATACATGTAAGTGGGGGCTTTATCTGAAAGGACTCAGCTTTGTATAGTCGAAGTTATATTTCTTTGACCAGGAGATTTAATAAGAATCTTTAATAAGAGTCATTTATACAAATGTATATGTCATGTATGTGATATTACTGTACACTTACATGTATGTTGTCACTAAGAACAGTCATTGACATATTTTCTTTTAATGTAATATCTCCCTTTAAGGTATATGTAGCTGCATATTGATATATTTTATCTATACAATATTTGTCTTTTATTGACATATGGCTTATATATATCAAATTATATATTTATGACATGTTAATAACATGAATAATGTTGAATTGAAATATTGATTGAACTTTTTATCTAAAATTTTGTTAAAAAAACCTGACAATATATTCTAAATTAACAAGTGTATATACTAGGTTAATATACTATAGCATGATAGATGTCTTCACATTTTGTAAATTAGATTTTTTTTTGGGAGGGGGTGAGGTGAAATGCCTGAATGACATTCTGCAATTACAAAATTAAGTCTAAATGTAAATTATAAATCATTTATAGTAGATTTTACACACAATAGAAATAGAATATTTATATCAGATTGACATTTTTTTTTACATGACATGATTATGACCTCCTAAGGGTCATAATGTTATGGATTGCTTAAAGGGAATCTCAAGTTCGAATGCAATTAATGAATAAATAAAAAATCAATTAAAAAAGCCAGTTATTACATGGTTACCTACCATTGTGGTATTTGAACATGTGTGCTCTCTTCAAAATAAACATAGTGTATATTTTAATAACAGTAATATTTATATTAATCATTTCTAGATATTAATATATATATATTAGTACTACAGATTAAAAAAATACTGAAGCAGTGTTAAATATTTATACAATCAATATTCATGATATTCAATTAAAAAATATATAGGTCACCACATCTTAATAATGTTAATAAAGAAGGTAATAATCATGATAATTGTACATTGAGTATGATTCTTAAATTTATCTTCAAGTTTACTTAATATATTTTTTTAACTAATTTCAAGAAAATATCAACTTGAATTTAGTCATCTTGAGTGCAGGAGGTTGTGGTTAAAATCCAGATTGAGCCATACTTTAAAATTGGTATATGCTGTTCTCTTCCAAGCATGTTGTCTTCATAGTGATGACAGAGGCTGATTGACCATTACTGATTACTCTACATGTATGAGTTAACATGTTCTAAATCTGACATGTACATGCTAGTCTGTTACAATGCAGCATATGTACATACTGTTACACCATATTATTGTCTTATATGATATATTTGCCACTGGACATTAAAGCAGATATTATTTATCTTGTTTTATGAATATCGTTATTGTCATCAGCATTAATATTAATCCATTATATTTCTATTGCAGTTGAGCTGTATATCACCTGTTTACTTAGATGTCATTAACATGGACAGCCAAAATTTGAAATCCGTTTTAGGTAAGATATTAAGATGATTGATTTGTTAAATTGAATTGGTGGAAAAAATACTTTAAAATTGCAATCAGGATGAACAATGAATGAATGATGAATGGATGCATTTTTTGACATCTGTGCTTTTTGAAAATGTCATAAAAACATCAAGATATTTACTAAATAAAGAAGCCAGATAAGTGTAAGCAAATGTACATGATGTAGTGTTAAACTTGTCTCGAGAAACTGTGTATAAAAATAAGGAGATGTGGTATGATTGTATTGTCTCACGAAACTGTGTATAAAAATAAGGAGATCTATGTGGTATGATTGTATATTGTCTCATGAAACTGTGTATAAAAATAAGGAGATGTGGTATGATTGTAAATGAGACATCTCTCCAGAAGATTTCAAATGAAATGGCAATGATAGGCAACTGTATGGCCTTCAATAATGAAAAGAAAAAACTTACTGTAGTCTGTACAGTTCGCTTTAAAAGGACCTGATATGAAAGATATGAAACAATTGAGAAAATAAATTTTAAAAAAATTTGTGTCAGAATATTAAAAAAAAATTGTATTAAATATTCATGATATTGATTGTGACAAAGGAAAATTCACTGATGACACTGAGTATGTCTGTTGCAAGAATTATTAATTTGTTAATTTCATGTTTTATTTATTTGTAATTCCAAAACTCCCTTTTCTTTACAGGTGGCCACGAACTTGTATTTGTAAATTTTTATGCAGATTGGTACGTATTTAAAAACAAACATATATAGAACAATATACGCATACAATTCAATGTATTTATGCATACTGTTGATTCAGTGATATTCAATGAATACCAATTTTTTCAATTTTTGGGTACAGGGGATCCACAAATTAAAATGTTCAAGGAATTAAAAGTTTTCTTAGGGAATGTATGCAGACTATGCTAACATAACAAAATTAAATTTCCAGAAAATCATGAAAATGCAAGTTTTCCTCAATCCAGGAAATTGGTACCCATATAAATAAATGAATCCACTTTAGGTGTAAATTATATCTAATAGTCATAGATTTGTGGATTTAGAAAATACAAAACAAAGTAGCAAACAATCAAAAATTGGAGAATAAAGTAATATTGAACTAGGTGCTTGATCTTTAACTGAGGGTCTGTGTATACATTGCAGAGAATGATGGTCAAGACTGCAGAAAAATAGGGGGAAAAAAAGCGAAAAAAAAAATGAAAAGAGAAAAGTGGGGTACCACCTATTAAAAAAATCCCCTAAATAGGAAGACCATATTCCTGAGCCTCCACCACTGAACATTCTGTGAAAAAAATGATAATCTCCTTTCTTTAAAGAATATCATAGAGGGCAGTTATTAAAAAATCTCACAATGGAAATGAGTTTGTCAGATGCAGGAATGCCTATAGAAGTCTGTTTTATCCAACATTGGTATTTTAAATTCTAACTAAAGCTCTTTATGTTTTCAGGTGTAGATTCAGTCAGATATTAAAACCAGTGTTTGAAGAAGCATCCAATAAAGTAAAAGAAGATATAAAGGTTCGTACTTAAAAGTTTTATAATTGGGTCATACATTGTTTGTATACCAGGGTCAACACACAGAAATTGCTGTTCTTCATCTTGTGTTGTATGTCATTTCTCATTTTGATAGAAGCAAATCAGAGAATTGTAGGAACTGTTTTCACTGCATACAACATCAAACCAGTTTATGATTGTTGCCATTGTAAACTATAGCATGTAGTGCTAGTCTTAGAAAATTCACGTAATTTAGTAGAATTTCAAAACATCGCAGAAAAGAATCCTGCCAACATCAACATCAGATTTTGATTTTTGATGTTACACTTATCCTGATTTAGATTTAAAGATCTCTTGTTTCTGTGTGTCATGTAATTTGAGAAATATCTTGATAATTTTGGTTAGAACTAATGGTCATCATGGTCATTGCAAATTACAGAGTTAGCTCCCTTTAATTGTTAATTACTTATGCATTTTAACCCAATTATATCTTATAATACCAGAACAGGAAAAGAAAAGGAAATGAATGTAATATTCGTGCATCAATATACAATTTGAACATGAGATTAATGTAAACTTGAACAGGCTTTTGTTAAAAGTCATGTTTTTACCACTGTTTGATTCCTATGCAGATTGGTATTTAAATAACAATATTGTTATGATTTTTTTTTATTCAGGAAAATTTGATAAGCTTACAGGGATATAAAGTACATAAACCTTACTTTTTATGGTTAATTAATGCTACATATATTGAATTTTGTCATAAATCCCCATATGTTACACACCTGTTACACCAGAAGGTATTGGTAACATTTGTTACATGATTATGTTTCTGCAATGTCAACAATTACAGATAATATGTACAAACTTATTAAAAATGGCACACAAGTAAATACTGAATAAATATTATTATAACTGAAAATGTGGTTTTGTCTCAAATTTATGTAAAAGTAATAGTCTGAAAGTTAAATTTTTGTTTAGGTTTTAATTTTCTTTTCATATATATATATATTTTATTCTGAAGAACCTATGTTGATACAATGGTATACAGAAATACATAGACATACACAATAATATTATAAAACATGGTGAGGTTACAGCAAATAGAGAAGAAAAGAATGATAACTATCCATGAGATAAATTGAATAAAAAACCCAAATATTTTTTTCCCTTTCATTTCAATAGATATTTTTAGATAGAAATGGATTTAATTTTGTTTATGTTTGACATAATTATTCAGAAAAGTTCAGAAATCTTCTCATTCTGTTCTGACAGTTGAAATTGTCTTGAATGGCCAAACAGAAGTGACCGTCACAATTGTTTTAGAGAAAAATGATTGAAAAGAAAAGTTCAGTAACCAATTTATGCATGAATGATAGGGGGAAAATTTGTGTGACAACTTTTAAAGGTAAAAATGTGCTGACCACGTTAACCTGTGACAATCTGAACTATCATGGTAGGTAATTTTTCTGGACAAGTGATTTATCATGACTGTAAGATTGCAAGCCCTCATTGTATGATTGGTGACTCCTGGACATTAACTCGTTTTTAACAACTTTTTTAAGACTTTAAATTTAATTTATTCTTTTTCTATTTTTGTAGGAGGAGGGAAAAGTAGCTTTTGCAAAAATAGACTGTGATTCAGAAAGTAAGTACTTAGTACCTGTATAATAGAAAAAATATTTTATAAATTGACCACTTGAACACCTGTTTTGTTTTTTTAAAGTCCGTAGGATCAAATCAGTTTTATTTCAAGTCAACAAAGAAACCAATTCTTTGGTCTCTGAAATTGCAAAATAGAAAACAATTCTGTAACACTTTCTAATTCTCGTAAAAAAATTTACATAAAATTATACCACCAAATAAGGGTATTTGGCCGTCTTCAAAATGTTTCATTAGATGCGAAAACTGTGAAGGCATAAGGGAAATGCATGAAATTTGAAGGACAAAAATTAAAATATGAATATTGATAACTAGCGGTATTATGTCTTATGAACATAGGAAGGATCTTGACAATTGATTACAGCGGATTCCATTGAGTGTGTAGCCAAAGGTAATATATTTGGTTAGCTTGCTTGTTAGCTGAACCGTGAAGTCATTGTTAGGTAAGGTAAACAACCCTACTTTAAGAATAGACTTAGAAAATCAATTGATCTGTCTGTTGGACTATGCTACTTCGATAGGAGGGTAGTATACCTGACCTTATAACGACTTCACGGTTCAGCTAACAAGCCAGCTAACCAACGATATTACCTTTCGCTACACACTCAGTGGAATCTGCTGTAATAATTCTTTTCATTTTCATATTTAAATGGACAAAAAAGTGGCCATATCCTACATCTGCCTTTACCAAAAAGTTTGATTTTTCCTTAAATTTGATTTTTTATTATTTTGCAGATTCTATAGCAGCTCAATATCATATTAGTAAATATCCAACATTAAAACTTTTCCGCAATGGGGAACCTTTAAAAAAAGAATACAGAGGTCAAAGGTCGGTGGATGCCTTAGCAACTTTTATAAAAGATCAAATAAAAGATGTTGTGGAGATGCACAACACTTTAGAATCACTAGATGAAGTTGATGTAAGTATTATTTACTATTTATTCTACCCCACTTAGGGGGCATATGTTTTTCAGTCTGTGTGTCTGTTCTTTCTCCTGTATGTTTATTCGTCAATCTGTCCCATTAAGTAGTGCGAGTAGGATATCCATGTACTGTGAGGACATTCTTGTTTTATAATAACTGAGGTTTCATTAAAATGAAAAGTAGCAGGAAAGATAATGCATGTTTCTGCAACAATTATCATCATGGACACACAATGCCATTAGTTTGTGAAACCAAAAACTTTTTTCAGAGGCAGATTTGAAAAATATTGAAAAAATTTTATTTAAATCTTAAGTTAATATTCTTATTTCCCTTTGAAATATATTAATTGCTGATGATAATTGTAATGATAATTAAAACTTAGTTAGGGAGCATAGTCTGTAATGAGAAAGTTTTTGAAATGTTTTATTTTCAGACAAATAAAAGAAATGTTATAGGCTATTTTGCCTCACAAGATTCTGACCAGTACAGAAATTTTGCTAAAGTGGCCAATCAGCTGAGAGAGGCTTGTAAATTCCATGTGGCTATAGGGTAAGATGATAAATGTTTTTGTTCTTTAAGAGAATAAGAGCATGAAAAAAATTAATAGATGTAGATATATTCATGATAATGTGTTTGTGGATATTACTTTAAATGGACGGTGGAGTGGTAAGGAACTTACAAAAAAAGTAAAAACACAAAAATACTGAACTCCGAGGAAAATTCAAAGAGGAAAATCCCAAATAAAAGGCAAAATCAAAAGTCCAAACACATCAAACGAATGGATAACAACTGTCATATTCCTGACTTGGTACAGGCATTTTCTAATGTAGAAAATGGTGGATTGAACCTGGTTTTATAGCTAGCTAAACCTCTCACTTGTATGACAGTCGCATCAACTTCCATTACATTGTTAACGATGTGTGAACAAAACAAACATACTCAAAGAGTAAAAATGTCAAAAATAGGGGTACAGCAGTCAACATTGTGTTATCATCTTAATCACTATAAAAACAACAAATGTAACGAAGAAGCACAAAAGGCATACATCAAAGGACATTAACCAAATGATATTTGTCTGTGGGAAATAGAGGTTGTAATAAGTACATTATGTCACTATTGAAAATTATGAGATAAAAAAAAAAAAAACAGTTATACTTCCTTATATGATGATTATATATGTTTTATGTTTTGTTATTTCCATTATTTGTATTTCAGACCAATTTCAGAGCCAGAGAGAACAGGAGGTGATACTGTTGTGTATAGAGCACCACATGTGAGTGAAATTTTTTTTTATTTTGTTAAGTTTTAAATAAAGCGCTGTTCCTTCAAAATATTCATTGGACTTCGGGAATGCATTTTGAAATTTTAACTATTAGTTAAAATATATTTCCAGTTAAAAAATGTAAGTGAAATTCTTAAATTGACTCGACAGATGATAACCCTATTTTGAAAGTGCCTTTTATGGGAGCCATCTATGTTTTAATGGAACAAGAGCAGTATGCCCTATGCTACATGTCAGAAATATAAACTGGTGAGAAATCTAACTGAACGTGCCTAGAGAACAAGACCACATTCATATTTCAAGTCCTCTAGTTTGCATGGGTATTTCTAACATGAAGATTTTCCTATCCCAGGTTGGTTGTTTTCTCCTGGCACTCCGGCTTCCTCCACCAATGAAAACTGGCCTCTATGAAATAGCCCAAAAGCTATGCTTAAAAGTGGTGTTAAAACACCAAAAATCAAATCAGATCTAACAAAGCATTCCTCCAATCATAATCTTTAAATCAACCTATCTGTCCTATTTTAAGCCAAAAAAGGTTTTGCACAAAATTAATTAATTTTTTTGGACCTCGTACCAACAAATCTTAAATTTATGTTTTACACAATCAACTTTTGTGTTATTAGGTTATGTAGACTGATAACTAATAAGAAATATATTTTTGACTTTGCAGACAAGAAGAGAAGATTTAACTTATACTGGTTCCCTGGTGTCATATGATCACATGATTCAGTGGGCCAATGATAAATGTGTTCCACTTGTAAGGGAGATAACTTTTGAAAATGCAGAGGTAAGCTTTCTTTTTCCCTACCATGTGGCTAGTGAAAATATAGAGGCTTTTAATTATTAAATATGTAAATAAAATTGCAAAAAGATATACCCTAGAAAACATACCTAATAGTTAATTCTCAAGTCTTTAAAAAATTTGATTTTTTATATTGAAAACTGATTTAAATTCTGTTTGGTCATAAAATTTGAAACTTGTTTTAATTTGATTCTTATCTATTCACCAATAAATCTGAAGATCAAAGTTCAAAAATATTGATGACTTACAAGTATTTTGATTTAGCTCTATTTAAATAATGTAAAAGTAAGGTATAAAAATTGTTTTCTGGTCTGCTTTTGATAAGGGGAAATAACTCTTTACTTGATTTGAATTTCTAAAGAAGCAATTTACAGTAATATTTTTTTATTAATCTGCTTTATTTAATTTAAAAACTGTTTCTTTTTAGGAATTAACAGAAGAAGGACTGCCGTTCCTGATTCTATTTTACAACCCTGATGATAAATCAATTATAGAAAGATATAATACTGAAGTGGCTAAACAATTATTACATGAAAAAAGTGAGTAATCTGTACAGGTTTGAAATTTCACAGAAAGCAGACATTTTATCCTTATTGGGGTTCTAGTAGCTTGCGGTTATTCCAGAAAATGAAAACTTTTTTCCAAAGAAGGCAGAAAATTAATCATAGTTACATGCATAAGTGATGAATAAGTTCATAAAATTTGAATATTGCTCCGTCTAAAATTTATACTCCTTAAACTACGAAGATGTGGTATGATTGCCAATGAGAAAACGTTCCACCAGAGACAAAATTATGTAACTATAGGTAACCATACAGCCTTCAACAATGAGCAAATCCCATAAAAAATTAAAAACAATAAAAGGACTGAACTTATCAATATTGTCTAGACACTGCCCAATTTAGACACTTCATATGCTGTGCATGTTTTGTCCTTTGTTGAAATGTGAATGGTTACCTCTTGGAGATCCTGTAACTTTGAAAATCTCTCACACATTCAGGGATACCAATTGTGATTGTAAAAGTGATTTCTTGAAGAGAACCAGTCCTGTATGAATGTATCGTTATCGATACAGGTGGGCTTAAAAAATAATTGACAAAAATACCAGTGGCTCCTTTAACAAATAATCTGAAAGAGTTTAAATACTTGCTCATTTCAGTATAACTTACGATCAATATTAATCACAAGATTTTTTTGTGAAAATAGTTGCTGGCTAATAATTTATTACATCAGCTACACAGTTCTGTCTTCAAGTAAGGCTCATAAGTGAACAAATAACCTGTTTGATGACTTGTATTAATTTTTATATCTTTGATTATATTTTCAGATGCTATAAATTTCCTCACTGCAGATGGATCCAAATTTTCCCACCCTCTCCATCATTTAGGCAAATCAGCCAAAGATTTACCAGTTTTAGCAATAGACAGTTTTAGACATATGTATGTCTTTCCTCATAATGTAAACAACGATTTAGAGTAAGTAATTTGTTTATTGTTTAAATTTCTATATTTGATGTTGACAGGTGACATGTCTTCCAGCATACTGTACCATTAGGGCTATTAAAATATTATGTGAGAGGGTATATGCAGGAAGGGACTTCTATAATACACCAACAACCAACAAACTTTCTTTCAGTAGTTTTACATACCTTAAATTTTATACAACTATAAATAACCAGGATTCATGTTTCAAATATAGGGACTTACTTATAAACCTCTTTCATTCATTTGAATAGAAAGCTTAAGAAATGACACATGGAAAATCAAATTATTTCTGTCTAGTACTGCTATAGTTTTAACATGTCTTTATACATGTATGATGAAATATTAAACATGCTCAGTTTTACAGTTCATGTATTAAATCATGTTCAATAAAAAGCTTGGTTAATTGACTTTCCTAGTTTGTGAAGTTTATACTAATTGACACATTGAATAAATTTGGGTTTATTTCTCAATCAAATATCTGTAGTCCCAAAGTATTTGTACATCTTTGTCTGCATCAGCTTATTACATTGAGCAATTTTTAAGGTAGGTTATTTTCATGTAGTTGTTACAAATCAGTTATCCACTGCCACTGGTCTTTATAGAATAGACCAATCATGAGGAGTGCAAAAGAGACAAGTAGACATTTTGCTCCACTTTTCTTTCAGACAACCAGGTTTATTATCCACTTTTATTGCCGATTTACACTCAGGCAAATTACATCGAGAATTCCATCACGGTCCAGACCCGTCCACAACCTCAACGGAGCCACCAGTCCCAGGGGTAAGTTTCCGTACAGTGACATGTTTAGTAATCGTCTATTCTCATTCTATTTCAGAAAACCTGGCTTATTGAGTCAGTTCATAGCTGACATGCACTCGGGTAAATTACACCGAGAGTATCATTACGGGGCTGAAACGACTAAGTCCTATCCGACTCCGACTATCCCAGGAGTAAGTTACGGTGTTGGTTTCAGGCTTTTGGTTGTGTAAAACATTAATATTGCATGCATCAGGAATATTTTATGGGCTTTAGATGGACAAGAAATTGCATGCATTAAGGATATCTATATTTTAGGAGAAAGTTTATTGATGAATATTAAGGTTTCGAATTAAGGAGGCATGTTGGATTATTAAACACGTCTTCTTTATGCATATTTTGCTTTTGGCCAAACGAACCCTTTTGTTTTTCCAATTAGCTTTTATGTTGTAAACATTTTGAAAAGCAGTTTGCTTTCTGATTTTGAGCTTTTTGGCAAGATTCAAGATATTGCAGATTACAATTTCATTTGGAATGGAATCCCAAATCAAGCAAATTAACAGAAATTTAGTGTTAATGTCTTTTAAGTTACATTACCAATAATTCAATTGGTACCTAATCAATTCCAATTTTTGCTAAGTTAAAAACATAACAAATGCTTCTAAATTTACAGCATTTTCTAAAAAGTAGAAATAACAGATTTTATCTGAATTAGAAAAATTGGCTTTGAGAAATTATATTTTTTCTCTCTTTTAAATTTTTTGAATAAAAAGAATACAATTTATCTAGCTAATTCTGCAGACCCAGATCAAGAGAAGATTTTTCAGTAATAAATTGTTATTTCCCTAACGCCGAAATTCCAATGATAAATACTTTAGGCTAACCTGAAAGATTTTCTTCTCACTCTCAAAACTTATTATTTGATTAAAAAAAGAATCATTATTGTGATGCTGTTGAATTTTTTTGGTAAAAACAGTTTAACTGATATATATGCAAAATAGTTGGATTATGCAGTATTATTTGCATAACATCCAGTGGAATTTTAAAAAAAAAAGGAAGTGAGTCAATTAGGATGATGGGTTGGAAGTAGTCCTTTGTTTGTAGCCATTATATGCAGAATGAATCTACATTTATTGGCCAATATGAATAGTCATAGCAATGCTAATTGCTATGCAAAAAAGATGGATGTCAATTTCCATATATATGTGTCTTCATAACCATGAAATGCAAACAGCATAGATTTGCCAATTAGGTGTCAATGTATTCATTTCCCATAGCTGCCAAAACAGCTTTGAATTGCAAAATATTTCTATGTTTATAGAATATGGTATTATGAAAACAGTATGTAAAATATGTAGATGTCTAAACCTGATTGGTTTTATTGAGATGTACATTTTTTATCTTCAAAATATCTTGTACATGTCTATGTGCATCATGTATTTATATAAACAAAAAATCTGTTAAAGCAGTGTACATAGGTTTAATTCCATGTTTTGCTTTATTTTTATTTTTTATTTTATTTTATTTTTATAGGAAGCTAAAGAAGCCACCGGACATTTACCACACGACAAAAGTGAACCAGAGCAAAAAGTCAAAGAACCTACATCTCCGCCAGAATCTTCATTTATAAAACTAGCGCCATCACGAAACAGATATACAATTTTAAGGGATGAATTGTAAAATCTGCTGTGAATTAAATGAATGACTGGGATAGGTGTATGAATGTGATATGAATGAGAAACTATTGTGAAAATCGGTTTCTGTAAAAGTGTACATTTCAAAAATATTTTATTTAAATTTTTTAGATGTGTGACATCTTGGCACTATGAATTGACATTGTTAATTTCTGATCACTGAATCATGTAAAATCTTTATTTTTGTGTAAATTGTTATAGAAATGAAACATATTTTAACCTGAAGCCTTGTCTAGATTGTTATTATTTCTTGATATATTTGCTGATAGGTAATTCTGTATAATTTTGAAATAATGCTGACAGCTACTAACCTTTAGACCTAAGACCATTAAACACAATATTATTTATTTTATTTTTTTATCAATTCTATAAAAAAAAAAAGGGCTGGTTGGGGTTGGGGAATAATATTTTTTCATTTTCCCTTTGATTTTTTTTTCATAAGAATTTATGAATTATTGAGTAAAACTATTGCTGAGGAACAGCATATATATCATTTATATTGATAATTGTTTTACTTTATTTTTAAAGTCTTTTTGTAAACATTCTTTTATTAATTTGAATTCCAACACCATCAAATAATTATAAGTTGTCCTAATTTAAGCTTTGTATGTTGCATTTGCAATGAAATATGGACCACATCATATTACGGCCTTTGACAGTTAGCTCCACGCAAGAAGTTAATAGTTATGCTTTATATATTCATTAATTTTTTCAACAGCACATTGTATGCCTTTCTTGGATAGAATGTTGAATGTTAATCAGTAATGTGTTTGTAGTATGCAGTTTAAATGCTGAATATTTAAGCATTCAAATGAGCTAGATCTTGAAAGATCTGTATAACTCTGAAGCTCGGAATATATTTATAAAAACTGTTGGCACAAACATACCTTTGATTTTTAAGACTTACTTACTGAAGGTTTATGTCCTTTAGTTATTTTTTTTTAATGAATTTATGTATATTAGTTGCCATTTTAGGCACCCATGGTATTTGCTACTAAAATTAGTTAGCTGTAGATTCAGTTATGTTATGCTTAGATCATATTTGGTGTTGAATCTTACCGAACTTTTATGTTTTTTGAGTGTTGATCAACCCTGAATATGAATAGTTAATGTCACCAGAATCATGCTGAAGGTAAAATATACTAAAAGATGTTAGAATAATTTATACATGTAAAATTACCTGACTTCTGGAATTAGGTTTACTTTTATTCTACTTCAAATTTTATATGAATCTTCAGTTTGAACAATGCCCAAAATGACTGAACTAAATCAAAAGTTTAAATTTTGGCTAAAACCCATAACTTTTTTTTACTGATACTTGAACATATACTGTTGACTATTTCAGTATTTGCATAAGTCAAAGTATCTTTTTGTATTGGTTATACTATTGTGTTGATAAATAAGACAGTTTCAGCTTTAAATTCAGAAGACAATAATTAAATAAATGAAATGTAAAGGAAAATATAGAAAATCTGCCTCTGTTGTGATTCTGGTTGAGTACAATCTGGTGGAGGGTTATACTTGATTTATGGGTGCTAATTTGACAAGTTTGTACTGAATATTTTAAAAAGAAATTGTTCATATGTTGTCTAACAAAGTTTACTGCATCTAGTCATTTAATTTAGAATTTATCAAGAGCTTTAAAAAAAAAAAAACTGTCATGTATGGAAATTAAGGAGGCTTGCGGGTATAAAAAATTCAGCAAAAAAATAAATATTTGTTTTTTCATTACGAATTTTATTTATAACACTATTAGTTATGACTTTATAATATGGTACAAAAATCACCCAAACAAATCGATTTGGTTTGGCCACAGATGACTTTAAAACTGTTTATATCATTGAAAACGCTACAAATTATCTCCCTTTGGTGCAAAAATTGCATTTTTTGACGTTTAAATTGAAATATCTTTTTTAACTCATTGGTGATCTATATTTTTTATTATTGTTTTCAAACAAGCTGTACATAAACTAAATAATTGTAAAATTTTAGAGATTTCTGTAATTTAGTTCTTTTTTTATTTCGATATTACCAATATTTCTCCTATTAGTACAACAGAAAAAAAAGGACATTAACAAAAATGTTTGCTTCTTTCGGAGGCAGATTGTGAGCTTAAATGAACGGTGACCCCGTATTTTTATTTAATATTTTTATAAGTTATAAGATAAAGTTAAATTATAGAAAAAATAGCAAAATCCTATACTAGTATTAGAAAAAAAATTGATTTAGACCCGCGAGCCCCCTTAAGTTGATTTTACCTGTCACTATAGTTTTGGATTAAAACTTTCTTCAAATACCTTAGGATATTAAAGATTATGATTGAAATAAGCATTTGCCAAAAAAAGGGCTGTGCTTGTATGGGTTTGGCTTGAAAAATATATATCCAATTAACAGAAGCTTTACACAACTCATATTTTATTATGTATTAAAACATTAATAGTATGAACCCTAGTTAGTATTACTGTACATTTTTAAATTGTAGCCATGATTTAGATGTATTTGTTTAAGCAGGCAACAGGGCTAACTGCAGTTTTAAAAGAAATGTAAGAATGCATGAATGTTCTGATGTTAAAAGAAATTAGATCCATCATTGAAAGAAAGGAAATGTGTTATTTGTTTATTGATATTGTTAATATTGACATAATTTATTAATCTGTTTAAAAATTTAATTACGGAATTATAATCCAAAAATTTACAACTTTTTTAAGGCAAAGTTGATGTTTGAAGATTTGATAAAGGTCAACTTGTATAAATTGAAGAAGACCCTGAATTTTATTTAAGAAAAGAGAATCAAAGTTTTTAAATGAAAAATGAAAATAAAAAATGGAAGTATTAGACATCAAACTTTATATGTTATGAGATATATAAATTTTTTGTTATTGTTTATTTATGTTTGTTTCAAACAATGAAAACCAGGTATAAATTTGCCAGATATTTTTTTGTCTGACATTCAAGTGCCATTTGAAAAAGATGTTATGTTACCAAAACTTTGCTGCCAAGTATGTGTGCAGTTGACATCAAACATGCTATTTACTTTTTGAATGAGGGGGATAAATTTTTTAAAGTATCAAAAAAATAGAACAGTCAAGACCATTTAACACTATAGAACATAGTGATACATAGTGCTATCTGAAAGAGAAAAAATTTACTGCAATATGTTGCTTCATCATGCAGTTTGCAATTGACTCCTATGATTTAAAAGTTGTACAAATTTATAAATTGTTATTATCATTTTCTATTTGCTGTCTACTTTTCATTGAAATTAAAACTGAGGAAAAAGTTTTGACAACATAACCTCATTTTAATGGCCTAGTAACATAGATTTTATTTTGTATAGAATTTTTTATTGATAAAGTTTATAAATATATATAAACTTTGTTTCCATAGTTACTCAGATGCTTTAGTTCCCTGTGGCAACACATCTGTTCTACTTTTATTTATTGTCTTGCCTTCTACTGCTGCTGCCATTGTTTTCTGTAAATAATAAAAAAATAAAAAACCAAATCAGACTATAATTTTTTGATAAATTTTGTGAACTGTGAACTCAGGTTTTGTGGAAAGGGTAAACAGTTCCTGCTTCACTTGAGGTGCCTTCAAGCTTCCTGGTAAAATCTGATGATTAGTTGTAGATGTTTGACAAATGTATAATATTGCAAAGGTTCTCTTCTTTTTTTTCTATTAATATGGTTAGCTATTGAGATGAAAAAAACAGCATCAATCTGTTTCTTGCTTAGGGTTTTGTTGTCGGCTTGTGTTGATTCTGTGTCGTGAATTGAAAACAATATATAGCCGACCTTAACTAACAGCCATCACTGAGAAAATAAACTTAGGAGATGAGACAATATCCAATATTATGGTCTTTATAGCTGGATTTTGTACAAGAGCAACTTTTACCTAACTAGAAACTTTACCTGTATTTGTTTGCAAGAGAATGCAATTGTAATTGATCATATATTGGTAAGCTTATTAATTCATCTTGTGTTTATATGTAAAAATCCTGAACATGCATGAAATATTTGCCACTGCACATTAAGCAAACTCCAATCAATCATCTTTTGCTAAGCATACTATAATTTTAGAAAGGATCTGAGATAGCTTATATTATATTTGTTATTGGTAAGAGAGATTTTTGTTTGTTATTGTTGAAATATTTTATAAGTGTTAGATGACACTGCCTTTTGTTTTGAACTGAAAAAGCTGAATTTTAATAATTATTCAGATTTAATTATTTGTGGTGTATGTGTGCAGAAAGTCTTGTGATACAGGGTGAAATGAAGCAGTAAACAATATTATATGTATGATTGGTTAAAATATTTGGTAAGCACATTTTTGTGAAATTTTCGGCAGGTCAACATGAACAAAATTTATCCAGAAATGTTTGTATGATTATAGTGAAAAGGAGAGAAATTTGAAATGACCTATAGTAGTTTGTACTGGTGAATGTGTATTTTTTAATCAGAGCTAAATTCTTATGCATGAAGATTAAGACTTTTATTAAATTTGCCTATTTGCTGTCCAATCAAATCTAATTAGATGTATACAAGTTTAACTTTGCATAGTTTATATTGTTTGCAGATGTCAATATTAATAACAATTCTTGAGCAAACATTAATATCAACAAAGCAAGCAAGTCAACTAAAGTCTTAATCTGCATACGTTAGGAAATTAGCTCTCAGCTCTCAGTGTAAGAAAATTATTACATATGAAAAAAAGCAATTGTGATGTGAAAATGTGAATGTGTAAATGAAAGTGATGTTTTTGGTTGTTATGAAAGCGATTGTCACATGACAAATTAATAACTGGCACTAAATTGAACTTTTGGTAAATGTCTTCGACCATGTCACCTTTTGTCTATTCAAAACCAGAGAATGTGGTGGAATTTTATTTCATAATTGATTTTTGTTTTAATGAAATCTTTAGCAAAGTCTAATTTCATGTTTTTTTAAAAACATATACAGTCTGCGATGAAAGAGAGGTGGAATATTGGTGAGATTCTTGATCATCACTTTTAAAGTATACTGTGGATTATTTTATTTTTCGTGGGTACCAATTTATTGTGGATTGAGGAAAACGATATATAATTTTGTTGTTTTGGCAAAGTCTGTATATATTACTTCAGAAAATTAGAAAATTAGCAATTTGTTGAACATTTAAATTCCTGGCTCCACTGTACCCACAAAAGTTGGTATCCAACGAATTTTAATGAATCCACAGTATTGACATTTTGTTTCTTCATTTTCATGTAAATTAGAGAACTTATGATTTCTCTGTGTATGTTTCATGTGCGTTTCATTCATCATGCATATTTATGGAATAAAATTTGTATATAAAGAATCTTTGTTTTTTATTGAAATATTTTGGGAAAATATCACACACTTTTCTATAAGATAAGTATAAAATTGAGAATGGAAATGGTGAATGTATAAAAGAGACAACAACCTGACCATAGAACAGACAACAGCCGAAGGTCACCAACAGGTCTTCAATGCAGCAAGAAATTCCCGCACCCGAAGGCGTTCTTCAGCTTGCCCCTAAACAAATATATATACTAGTTCAGTGATAATGAACGCCATAATAAACTCCAAATTGTACACAAGAAACTGAAATTAAATATAATACAAGACTAACAAAGGCCAGAGGCTCCTGACTTGGGACAGGCGCAAAAATGCGGCAGGGTTAAACATGTTTATGAGATCCCAACCCTCCCCCTATACCTCTCGCCAATGTAGAAAAGTAAACGCATAACAATACGCACATTAAAATTCAGTTCAAGAGAAGTCCAAGTCTGATGTCAGAAGATCTAACCACAGAAAATAAACAAAATGACGATAATACATAAATAACAACAGACTACTAGCAGTTAACTGATCATCAGCTAACAATCAATGCTAACTCAGTTAGCATTGATTGTTATTTATTTATAATTTTGTCCATAATATTTTTAAAATTTTTGCATTGAAGAACTTTCCAATTTTGTCAAATTATTTTCATAACCCTACAACTTCTTACACCTGATACTTTTTTCAAAGATATTTAATTCAGTGGCTGACACTCGAGAATGTTCAATTTGACAAATGAATCAAAATAAGTAAAAATATAATATAAAGATCATTTTAAAATGTAGATTTGTACTACATAATATATAAGCAGTGAGGTTTCAGTATTATTTCATATGTGAAAATGAATGGATTTAATTGGAAATGAAACTATTTTATTTGAAGAATTATGAGATAAAGGTTTTATAAAGAAGTTTCTACATGTTTTTATGAATCCACAAACCTCAAATTCCTGATTTTTGCTCTAACTAAAATTTGTAGTGGTTGGCCCAGTGACATTTATTAAAGAAATAATCGTGATATTTTAAATTAAAGGTGGGACACAGAAAAATAACAAAAAAATTTGTGGCAAACAATCACTTTTGACAAATGACTTAACATTTTCTATTAGATGTTTAAAAATTGCAGAGACAACTCTCCACAAGAAACCAAATGACACAGAAGTTTTAACACAACTATAGGTTACTGTAGTCTTCAATAATTATCAAAACCAATACTGCATAGTCAGCTATTAATCCCTGAAAGGATAAATGTAAACATTTATCAAGCAAAAAAATAATATCCTAATTTATGAAGAAAATAATGAAAAAAACACAAATGGAATGCAGCAACAAATGACAACCACTATCTTACAGGCTCTGGATTTGGGACAGACACATACAGAATGTGTTGAGTCTAGACTAGTGTAATGGAGCCAACCCTCCCCTTACATGGGACAGTACAACAAAAGAACAAATTATAAAAAAAATCAGTTTAACAGCCAAGGGCTTATCTATTCTAATAGATCCAATACACAAAAAACAGACCTGAGTACTCTGACAGATAAAAGTTATTGTGAAAAGAACAGGTCCAAATCATCTGATATTTTTTGTTAAGACAACAATTTTATATGGCCGCAATTTTTTTAATTTTTTTATCGTATATTGGTATCACGTCAGTGGCATCCAAAGACAGATGATTTCCGGATAATAACTTTAGTATAAGTACATAGAAATCAATAAAACTTGAACACAAGGTTTATAACCACTAAAGGAAGGTTGGGATTGATTTTTGGAGCTTTGGTCCCAACAGTTTAGGTATTTGAGGTACCAAAAGGGTCAAAAATTTAACTTTGTTTGAAATTATCAAAAATTAAAATATTAGGGTTCTTTGATATGCCGAATCTAACCATGTATTTGAATTCTAAATTTTTGGTCCCTTTTTCAAATCTGTTTACATTAAGGTCCAAAGGGTCCAAAATTAAACTTAGTTTGATTTTAACAAAAATTGAATATATGGGTTTTTTTGATATGCTGAATCTAACAATGTATTTAGATTTTTGATATTTGGGCCCCTTTATCAAATTGGTCCACATTTGAGGATCCAAAATTGATACTTATTTGATTTCATCAAAAATTTAATTCTTGGGGTTCTTTGATATGCTGAATCTAACCATGTATTTAGATTTTGGATATTGGACCTTAATAGTTATATGTCCAATTTTTTTTTTTAAGTTCTTAGACCACATTCATTCTGTGTCAACTATTTAATCACAGTCTAAATTCAGAGCTGTATCAAGCTTGAATGTTGTGTCCATACTTGCCCCAACTGTTCAGGGTTCAGCCTCTGAGGTCGTTTCAAGCTGCGCCCTGTGGAGCATCTGGTTTAAAAGTCCAGTGGCAAATATTACATACATTTCAAGACGATACATTGTAGTGTTATATGAATATGGAACCTTTTTTGTATAATGTCCGCTATGCTGAGCCTAATTGTCAAATCATGTGCCAGTTTACAGGGCCAACAGTCTACTAGAAGACATTCCACCATATATTTGGAAAACATTATTCTGCATCTTCTTTGGCTAGTCTTGACTTTTACTTTCCAAAAACAGGGTGTCAACACTGAGGTTCTGAGTACGAATCCCGCATTGGACAGAAGCGATCGGCTCCAATCTTAATTGAATAGAATTGTAAGTTTTCCTTCTGATGGTTGTGCTTCTCTCCGGGGACATTCTCCAACAAGAAAAAAAACAACTGACCGCCATGAAATAACACAATTGTGTTGTGTTAAAAATGACGCTATACACCAACATAATTCAATCAGAAGTTTCCAATGTTTCAATCATTTTGAAATCTGTATTATTTAGAACATGACACGAATTCAAAAAAAATATAGGTCGTATACATGTACAAATATCAACATACATCAATCCAAGTATTGTTTGTGCAGTTTTTCTTTTTTCCAGCGCCGTCGCCTGCATTTACTTCTGGATGCTATCATATGATCATAAACAAGCTTCTGTCAAGTTTGGTACAAATCTAGGATATTTCAAGAAAGTTATTAAAATTTTAAAAAACTCTATCCACAGAGTAAATGATATGTTTCCTGGCAGAAAAACTAAGTCCATTTTTATATAAGTAAATGCGGATTTTTTTTTTACTAAATTCACTTCAGAATACTATCTTATCACCATTAACAAGCTTCTGTCTAATTTGGTACAAATCCAGGATAGTTTAAGAAAGTTATTAAAATTTCAAAAACTTAGAGAGAGAGCGAATATGTGTGGACGCCGCCAACGACGACGCCGACGATGGAATGTAGGATCGCTATGTCTCGCATTTTCGACAAAAGTCGAAGGCTCGACAAAAACATTGGGAAATTAACCCTACCCATTTGACATACTTTCGGTGTTAATCGGTTATCAACTATCATCACCTTATGTAAAAAGGTTTTAAAAGTTGTACAAAAGTAAAGTAGTCATCACTGATAACCCTATGTGAGAAGTAAATATTTGGGGACATTTACCCTACCTTTTTGATATGTAATGTTGATTACGTATCGCTTGTCAAATATATAGTTAACCAAAACACGAAGGACTTAGATAACAAAGTAAACACATAATAATG